>LPNX010510150.1:215183-362814 GCA_001517045.1 Pseudotsuga menziesii
CTTCTCCATTCCCTTCCTTCTGAAGCTGCAGCCACACAAGAGGAGAGGTTGCTGGAGACTATGCTCGCCCAATTGAAAATGGTTCCTTCTGTTTCTATAAAAAACATTAGGGGTACCCATTCAAACTTAAACAGTCTGCCATTTGCCCTCCCAAAGATTCTGTTTAGCATTAAAGCTATGAACCTGTAAGTGGGCATGAGAGTGGCTGTGTCATAATCTTCAGTCACTCTATGTCGGAAGATCTTGCCCGGTAAGAGCATTCTTTTCAAGGTCTCTACAAGGTCCATCCGGAGGTCGTCCAGCCATCTATCTGTAAGGAAAAGCTGAGGCTCTGGTAGATGGTAAGCTAAAGCTACATATCCAGGGCTAAATGCAGCATAGCCCTGGCCATCGACGTTACAGATGAGCATTGAATTGTGGTTTGTATGTGGTAGCACCCATCTCATTAACTCGGAGCACGGGAACAGCTCTGGTCTGGTGGGGACCTTCATGATAGCTGATTTCTCTATATTGGCATATATGGGTGCCTCCTCAAGCCCCATATCCGGGACTTCCCTGCGGGAAATCAGCCTGTAAATATCTCCCCATTTGTATTCCGGCTCCACCCCTGTAACACATTGGGTGTCCTCATAAATGTATTCAATTCTTGCATCTGTATCTGGTGCTGGCACCTCCTCTACTGCTGGGGCCTTCTTTTTCTGTCTCTTAGACATTTTAAGATCTTCCTGCAATGTATAGCATCATGGTATTGAGTAATTCAAATTTATGAACTTTGTGCAACAGTTTACTCTCTTTTATGTATATTAGAATTATATCAGTGCATACAATCAACCTTCAGCTTTCATACTGAACAATTCACAAATATGAAGTGCTGTGCAATGTGTTATGAGCATGATAAATTTTTATTGTAGCACATCTTCACCAGGTCTTATGAATGAGTTGTTTTATGATTTATCCCACATGCATTAAATTATCAGTCATATTGAGGTTGGCAAGAAAATACGCTATTACGAGGCTTGTCATTCTTATGAAATTGATATATAGAAGCGACATGAGCAAAATCTATGTAGATGCATCATACAACCATCATTTCACTGCCTATCACACAGAGAGGAAAAATAAAAGCCCCAGGCTTAACCAGTCGATACTTCAGACCTACGGCCCATGGAACGCAAGCGACTAATCAGCGGAGAAAATATATTATGTTGATAACCTTCTTCACCCACCTCGACGGGAAACGAGCTCATCTCTGGACCAGGCATCTTGATCAAAACCGACTCACGCTACCCTTCCTTTTAACCCTACCAAGGTTTTCAGCGTTCAATAGCAAAATTAGGTCGCGCCATCCCCAATTCCCACCGAGACGACGCACAACCCTGGACTGTAAACAGAGAGTCAGAAAAAAAACCGCGGCGACTGTGGCTAGTGCAAACCCGACCCCTAGACAGAAAACAGCAACGCAACTCCTATTATTTCGTCCGCCCAATCAAGTTTGGCGCAGATGGCGTAACGGCCATCTATGCCTCAAAACCCCATCATTGACGGATCCCATTACTATTGAACCGGGTGCAGGCGGCACGACGGCCACCTGCACCCTGCTTCCCCTCCGTGCTCAAAATGGGATTGAACCGGCAGAGAAACCCGAAATGCGGGCTCTAAAAATAAAGGCGAAACCCCCCCTCCCTCTAGCCGCCAAAGCTATTCGACCCGGGAACCCTAACACAACGGCGCGAACCATCAGGTAGACGACCGAAGAAAACCCAACCAATGGAGAAAACTCCCCGTGCTAGCGCAACGGGACGACGGGTCCAATTCTTAAAACCCCCACCGTGTAAAAGAAATCTTAAAAAAAAAAACGATGCTAAGAGTCAAGATCCTACCTGGCAATCCACCAAATGAGGGAACTGATGATGGCTAGACTTCTCCTCCTGCCACCTGGACACAGGTACACCAACAGCTAGCTCTCACGTGCTTCTAAACTCGATAGTTCGTCTCACCGCGACAACGCCTTCGAAAACAACAAAAAACCCCGTTTGTCGCCCAACATATATAAACAAAACCACACGTGCGAGGAGTCACATCAATCAGGGCGGCTTCGAAAGTTATGTCGGGCGGCACGAGCTTCATACCACCCGCAATGGCGGACCCCTCCTACCACTCTATCACCCGCAACAGCGAATATGGCTCAAAACATACCTCGGGCGTCGGTGGAAACTATATCGGAAGCTTGGAGCTTGGAAACCTCCGCAACGGCGAACCGCTCCCATCATGACACCGCCCGCAACGGAGGCGACGATCAATTGTTTCGTCATGCGACACGGTCCACAATGGCGGGGACGGATATAGAAAATCGTCCGCTACGGAAAAGAACATCAAGAATCGGAGATTCCCCGCAACGACGGTAGTGATAAACCCACGCGGTCTTGAAAGCCACCCGCAACGGCGGGCTCGACACAGCCAACTACGAATCGAAAAATCTTCCGCTACAGCGGCGCGATAGACGGTTAGGAGGATCTGAAGGCCACCCGCAACAGCGGGGCGGGCAAGAGAAATAGAAAACGAAAGACGCCCGCAACGGTCGGGAAAATCAAAGAGAAAAACGCCCGTCATGAAAACTTTGCAACGAAATTTCAAAAAGTTTTGCAAAATGACAGGGACTCAATTTCAATGGAAGTCTTTAAGCATCTTAACTATGAAAAACCAGTCAATTTCTAGCATTCAAAATTCGGGAAGGAGCCATAAATCCATAAGCAAAACTCAAGAGCATGAAACTAAGCCAGGAAAATGGATAACTCGAAGTAAAGGAGGGTCCCAAAATTTTTTAGAATTTTGGGAGAATGTTGCAGGCGTAACACAACTATCTACTGATAGGAATATTTCAATACTCTGAAAACATAAGTATTCTGTTCATTCATATTCTTATCATACTTCATTTATTTAAACACACTACCTGTGCAAGAGAACGATCTAGATTACTCCAAATGGGGAAAAACGCAGGTAAGATTTATCTTTCATCAAAGTACAGATTCAACCTTGAAACAACTAAGAGATTTCAACTTTACAATTTACATCATAACATATAATCATTCATTATTTGGTCACACACAAATATAAACTATAACACAGAAATTAAAAGATAATGGAACCTGTCTTTTAAGCTGGATGACAACAGAAATGGGAGGTCGTTCCTCCCTACCAACTCCTGGAGAGTGCTCAAACAGCGACTTCTCAGGACCCCCGATTTCAACTTTACAATTTACATCATAACATATAATCATTCATTATTTGCTCACACACAGATATAAACTATAACACAAAAATTAAAAGATAATGGAACTTGTCTTTTAAGCTGGATGACAACAGAAATGGGAGGCCGTTCCTCCCTACCAACTCCTGGAGAGTGCTCAAACAGCGACTTCTCAGGACCCCCGAGTCTATTCTGGTCTCCTTGGATGGAACTAGGTGGAGCAAACAACAAAGTACTAGTCCTGAGACTCAATACCAACTCTGCATACTGCAGTAAGACCTTTCAGCTGCAAAGCTGTACTAGATCACCTTCCTGCAGTTTACCCCTCAACACCTTCCTCAAAATTTCCCTTCCCAATGAATTCATCGAAGTGCATTCACCTGAATGATTCTTCTCTTGGAAATGAGCAGCCTCAACTCTCTACATTGGGTACTTTTATTAATATTTTCTGGGTCTTTTTTGGGTCAGTTGTCATTAATTGAGCCACCTGCTTTGATCCCACTTTCTTGGGGTATCATGACCCCAAATGTAGGGAGGTTGCCACCTGCAACATAGAAAGTGTTTGAGGATGCTGCCACTTTTCTTTTTTCTCTCCACCCAGTTCCCTCCACCAACTTGATCAGTAACACTCTTTTTAACAGCTCTCCCAAGCTATTGTCTCCACTTTTATTTATTTAAAATTAAAATATTCAGAATTACATTCCACATCTTTGACTCTGCTGAGTCATCAGTTTCAACTTAGCATTAAATTTAACATAATGTCTTCGAATAAAATCAAAATAAGATAATATTATTTTACAAAATTGGGGCATGTGACATACAAACCCCCTTAGAATATAACATCGTCCTCGATGTTATTTATTCTTCATCCTCCGAAGTACCCTGGAACAGAATTGGATATGCATCTCGCATTTTACTTTCCAAGTCCCAGGTGGCTTCCTCTGGACTAAGGTTCTTCCATTGCACCTTCACCCATCCAATGGTGCAGTTCCAAAGTGTAATTTCCCTCCTCCCGAGGATACAGTCTGGTTCCACCAAAAATTCTCCTTCTGGTTCCACCTGTACAACATTCCAGTTAACAACATGAGTAGCATCATGAACATATTTCTTTAAAACGGAAATGTGAAAAACATTATGTACTCTTAAGTTATGTGGTAATGCTAATTGATAAGCTACTTGACCAATCCTAGATAGAATTTCAAATGGGCCACAGTAACGAGGTGCCAATTTTGCAGTGACTCCCCAGTCTTAAAGAGCTCTTTTTGGGCCTTACCTTAATGAACACATGTTCACCTACCTGAAACCACTTTGGAGTTCTTTTCAAGTTTGTTTGACTTTTCTGCCAATCCTGTGCCACTTTCAGATTTCCCTGCACTTGTTTCACAATTTATTCCATTTCTTTCAACAGTTCTGGACCTAATACCAATCTATCTACTAGATTACTCCAAGAGATAGGAGTATTACATTTCCGTCCGTATAAAATTTCAAATGGACTAAATCTAGGTGATGTCTAATAATTATTATTATACGCAAATTCTACTAGATATAAATAGTCATCCCACTTACCTGGTTTATCTTTCACATACATTCTCAATAAATCTTCTAGTACCTAGTTTACCCTTTTAGTTTGTCCATCTGTTTGAAGATGGAAAGAAGTACTGAAATTTAATGTAGTATTTAATCCTTTAAACAAGGACTTCCAAAAGTTTCCTATAAACTTAGGATCTCTATCTAAGATTATGACTTTTGGTACTCCATGTAATCAAAAAATCTGCTTTAGAAAAATATCAGCTATGTTGACTGCTTTGTAAGTAGTTTTAACAGGTATAAAATGAGCTGCTTTGCTTAACTTATCAACCACTACCATAATAGAATCATTCTGATTTTGATTTCTAGGCAGTCCAGTAATAAAATCTAGACTGATCACTTCCCATTTCCAGCTAGGGATAGGTAAAGGCTATAGCAAACCAGTCGGGTGTTGGTGTTCAGTTTTTACCTGTTGATATTCTAAACACCTTGCAATATATTCAGCTACTTCAGTTTTCATATTTGGCCAGAAATACTCTTTTCTCAACATGGTTATAGTCTTTTGATAACTTGGATGACCTGGATATGGTCTTTTGTGGATTTCACCCAGAATTAACAGTTTGACCTTAGGTACGTTAGGTACATACAATTTATCTTTATACAGTAAAAATTCTTTTTCATTTAAACTGTAACCTTTTATTAAGTTTTCTGTTGGGTTTTCCTTAGCTTTAGCTTGCAAATTCTGGTAAATTTCATCTTGTTTTATTCCTTCTTTAAGCTGTTCATCTGAGTCTGAAACATAAGTGCTGATTGCTGTTGCAAAATTCGGCCTTGCATTCCTACTTAATGCATCAACAACTTTATTTTCTTTACCTTTTATATGCTGGATTTCAAAATCATACTCGCTTAAGAAAGCTAACCACCTATCTTGTCTAGCATTTAAATTAGGCTGATCTAAAAGATATTTCAATCCTTTATTATCAGTCATTAAAACAAATTTTCCACCAATTAGGTGATGTCGCCACATCTTTAAGGCGTGTATTACAGCTACTAGTTCCAGATCATATGTTGCGTAATTCTTTTCGTGAACTTTTAACTTTCTAGACTCATAGGCAATAACATGCCCTTCTTGAATCAAAACACCGCCTAAGCCTTCATTACAGGAATCAGTGCATACTATAAATTCTTTATTAGGATCTGCTATTCTTAAAATAGGTGCGCTGGTTAATAAAGTTTTTAACTTCTTAAAGCTTTCTTCACATTTCTGATTCTAGTCGAACTTCTTTCCTTTCTTCTGCAAGGAATTTATTGGATTTGCTATCCTCGAAAAGCCTTCAATGAACCTCCGATAATAACTGGTAATGCCCATGAAAGATCTAACATCCACCACATCCTTAGGAACTGACCAATCTTCGATTGTCTGTATCTTTTCAGGATCTACGGAAATTCCGTCCTTGGTCACTACGTGACCTAGATACTGAATCTTATCTTTGAAGAAGTCACACTTACTAAATTTTGTGAAGAGTTGATGTTCTTGCAACTCTTGCAAAACAATTTTTAGATGTTCTTTATGTTCTTCTTAAGTTTTTGAATAGATTAGAATGTCGTCGATAAACACGACCAAAAACTTATTTAAATACTTATGCATTATGTTGTTCATTAAACACATGAAGACAACCAGGGCGTTAGTAAGCCCAAATGGCATTACGACAAATTCGTAATGACCATATGTTGTTCTAAAGGCTGTCTTGAAGATGTCTTCATCTTTAATCCTCACTTGATGATATCCAGACCTTAAATCTATTTTTGAAAACACTGTGGCTCCACGTAGTTGATCAAATGGATCATCTATGCGGGGCAACGGATATCGATTTTTGATAGTCATCTTTTTTAGCTAACGGTAGTCTATGCATAGTTGCATAGTTTCGTCTTTCTTCTTGATGAAGATGACAGGTGACCCCCAGGGAGACACACTTGGTTGAATATACTTTTTATCAATTAACTCTTTTAATTGCGATTTTAATTCATTAAGTTCCAATATGTTCATTCAATAAGGGGCCTTTGAGCTAGGTACTGCACCCAGTACTAGCTCAATGGTGAAATCCAATTCCCTTTTCGGAAGTAATCCTGGAATTTCTTCTGGGAATACATCAACATATTCTTTTAAAACTGGGATGTCTTCTACTTTTAACTTATCTGTTTTAATTTTACTTTCCTCATCTGTAATTGTTATTGCGTAAGCTTTACATCCTTTTCTAACAGCTCTTTTAAGTTGTAAAGTAGAAATCTTCCTTACCGTAGTTTTTCTAGGAATACCCTTAACACTTACTGGTTGTTCATCATTGTTTAAGCATGTGAAAGTTTTATCATAATAGTTTAAAATTACTCTATGTTGTTCTAACCAGTCCATACCAATCAGCAAATCATAAGAGCCAAGTGGCAAAACATTAAGTTTAACAACAATTTCAAATTTATCCATAAGTAAAGCACATTCTTTCACAAAATAAGTTACTTTTCTTTTAGCACCAATGGCTAACTGAACTAACCATGAATTATCAAACTTATCGACAGATAACTTACATTTTTCCACTATCTGAGGTGCAATATAACTGAGACTAGCTCCTGGATCAATTAAAATAGTTACAAGGGTCTCATTAATCATACCTTCTACTTCCACCATGGAAGTCTGATATTCACCTTGTCGATTCTCCAAGGCTGCGTTGATTCTAGGCAGGCTCCTTGCTAGTTCCCCAACAGTCATATCTTCCTGTATAGTATGAATGTTGCTAACAGTCTTCTTCCGGTTTGGACAGACTGAAGCATAGTGTGGGTCATTACACTCCCAGCACTTGACATGCTCTTTATGCTCAAAATTCTTGGTAAAGTTTCCATGATTATTTGCAGTTTCCTTACCTTTAAAATTGTTCTGATTGTTGGGTGTACTATTCCTATTTCTTTGGAAATTCTTGTTATTAGAATAGTTTTTGGCCTTATTGTTCTTAAAATTTCTGTTAGGCACAAAATCCTTCTTCTTAGATTCAAATTGATTTTTATTTTTCTTAGCCTTCTAGTTGGCCAAGCTTTCTTTCTTTCGATTTTGCTCAAAACAAAAGTTATCCTTCCTCATAGCTTCCTCCAAGGTCTTTGAGTTATCATATTCAATTCTATCTTTAATATGATACGGCAGACAGCTAAGAAATCACTGTACTTTTGGTTTCTCATCTACAAGGTAGGGTACATACCTAAGTAGACTTAAGAACTTGTTGTTCAGATCCTTCATTGTCATTGAACCTAACTTCAGTTCATAAAACTCTTTAGCTCTTTCCTCGTAATACTACTCAAACAGGAATTTCTTTTTAAAATACTGCTTAAAGGTACTCCAGTTAACTTCTTTCTCTTTTATACCCTTAACTCTCTTCAAGTCTTGCCACCATATGTCAGCCTTTCCTGAGAGGTTATATATAGCCATTCTAGCCTTTAACTGGTTAGAATAATTATATATTTGGAAGTACTTCTTCATCCCGGACAACCAGGACTCAGCTTCCTCCCCCTTCTCAGTCTCTCCATTAAAATTTGGTGGTTTTATCTTTTTGAATTCCCCATAAATTTACTCATAAGGTTTGTATTTCCTCTTCTTTGTGTATAGATTATCATCACCATTGTCACTAGCAGTATGATAATTTTGTTGTTCACCAAACACTTCAGACGATGAACTACTTTCAGTTTTTGTATGCTTCATCTTTTTAGATTTTCTTTGATGACTCGTTTCTTCATATTCTGATCTTCTACCCCTACCCTCAGTTTGAAACTTTTTAATTAGGATCTGATTCAGCTCTTCTTGAGCCCTCATAATCCTTTCATTCTCTCACTTTACAGACTCCATTTCAGTTTTTAAGTCTTTTACAGTTTGTAACAACGCTGAGGAATTTGTAGTTAAATCCTCTGGTATAGGATCTCTTGGTAAATTCCTTGTTTCAGTAGCTGGAGGCTCCTCCAATGCATACTCTTCCAGCCTTTCCATACCTTCCTGTTAAACTTCAGAAAAAACAATTCTCTGTGGAATAACATTTAAAAATAAAATACATCAGCATAATAATTTAATTTACTGTTTTATGAAAGTTGGTTGGGCTTCATCAAGGCCTAGTGTTTGAACCTGGCTCTGATACCACATGTCAAAACCCCAATTTTTCACAAAAAATTAAAATTTTGAGATAACAATAATGCTAAAACCTCCGGTCTAATATCAGCTAACGATTTGCATAAAGAAATAGTCAAGTAATTAGTTTCACTAAATTCTAATTTAATAACTTAACAGTTTATATTTCGTAACAAGAATAAAATCTTCTTGTGTGTTGTTTGCTTCAGTTTACTGATTAGTCTTTTCATGTCAAGTAGGTGGAATCTACTTTTGAATCCGGGGCTTACTTAGCAATCATGCTAACGCAGATGAATACTAATTCTTACAGGTTTACAGGTATGATTGATCGAGTATATATTAAAATATCTTTTAAGTGTCAGTAGTATTTTGCAATTTAAAAAGCTTAGTAATTAAGCTGCTAAACTCTAGACAGCTCCTGTAAGGTAAAACCATTTCGTTTTCTTCAGTTTTTCAAGTAGACAAGTTCGGAAGTAATTAACGACAGTACAACATGTTCGCGACTCTAATCATTAGAATCTCAGTTACAAGTACTTCTTCTTTAGTCTATGTAATTTTTAATGTTTATAATGATTGTTATTGTCAGTATTTATGCAATAGTATCTTCTCTTTCCTGTGTAATTATTGACCCTCATTTTGTGTTTGCAAGATAACTTACAGCCTGATATATTTTGGACAGTAAAAACCTTCGATTGTGTAAACTACAACCATCATGCCCTTATATATGAGCTCATGGTTACCTATATTTTATTTCCAAGTCAAACTCTATGGTTCTAGTGATTTTTGGATTCAGTAGGGTCATTCTTATTCTAGTTATCATGTTTACTTCTATAATTACCTTACTGTCCACTAGACATACTGAAACGAGAATAAAAACCAAGTTGAGTTATACTCCAAGCTCTATCAAAGTATTGTCGCTTGAACTATGTAATAGAATTTCGTAATAATATTCTTACCTTCAGTTTTGTACTACTTCAAAGCTTTGATACTATTTGAGTTATCAGTTCATGTAAGTTTTATATATATGCATAATCTATTTGTTCAATAGACATTCAATCTATAAGTAGTTTGTTATTATAAATGTATTTTAATCTATACTTTATAATCCTTTGCATTATTACATTGTGCTATTTATAAAGCTTAGACTTGTAATATCGTTATTTACGAAAGGTTTACAATGTATAAGTTATAGTTTATCTTTGTTACTAGAGAAACTATAGTTATTTAATATCTAGCATGAACTCTCTTATATGCACTATAGTGTATACCTAACACATTGATCTAAGTTTAATACATGAATTATTTGATTTTTAGCAAATAAATAAAACAAATCTTAGAGGAAAGATATGCAACTCTTTAAAACGAAATTGCAATGTTGTAATAGAATAACATAATGTTCAAAATGGAATTAGTCTTATGCATGAATGACTATTTGGGTTTTAACGAAGGTTGATGAGTATCATTTGTTGAAGGGTCAACGAACCTTCACCATGGATACTAATGTCCCTATACTACCATACGATAATGTGCAAACGATTAAAGATTTGGATCGCGAATTATTGGGTTGACATTATGGTTTACTCCACGCTCCAATGATCAAAATAATTGGATTATTGTTTTTATGTAGGAACTATAGGACACGACTCTCGTTGCATGGATTAATTTGTTGCTACATGGTCGATTCCTGTCCACGCATGGGAAATATATAATGCTACCAAAACCTAACCAATATCATTTATGTCCCGCAGTTTTCGCTGGCTCTAGGGTTGCTTGGCTTGTCTCCCATGGCGGCCGTCGTTCCTCCTAGTTATAGTTGCATTGTGCCTTGAATCCATGCTACTTTTGTTCTCCAGTGTGTGGTTTTGAATGCCATTTGTAGTGGCTGGTTCTTACTCTGCAACAAGTGGAGTTGTTTTTTGTTACCCTTGGCTCACTGCCTGTGAAACCTTTCATCCATTTCTTGCGTAGTTTAATGGATGCTTCAGTTTCCTTCTCTTGTTCTCGTGGTTCGCTATTGTGTGAGATTCTTGAGGGTTGTTTGGGTTTTCAAATGCATTGCCTGTAGGTGACAGTGCTTCGTGAAGCTGTTTGTTGTTCTCCTATTGACAGGTGATTATCAGACTTAGAAATTCTTTTACTTACTGCAAGTATATATAGATTGTATTCATGATTTAATAAGTAATTTGTTTCACTGGCAGTGGTTTGATGCTTTGCTATAGGTGCTCGCCGTTGTAAATCTTATACAAAGAAGAAAAGACAGTCCCTTACAAAGGCCATGGCTTGTGGTTCAAACTCGGGTAAGCCCCGTGGTCCAAATGATGGATTTTCACTCAGCTAGTGTTAGGGTGGTCGTTGGACTTGCCCAGGGTTTTGGAAAACCCTTCCTCGTCTCGCCATGATTTATGTTATTTTTTTAATGTTTTTGCAGGTTTTTGTTACAATACTTAAATCAAACCCTTGCTAGGGTAGACTCGATTTATATTGAGCACTGTACTTAGTCGAAGCTTTGGCTTTACAGATGGGTTTAAGTTTGTGAATTTTGTAATGACAGTACTGTCAGTAGACTTGTTTGGTTTAACAATGTTTTACATTACCCTCTGAGTAAAAAGTTAGGGTTTTACCCTTCTTGAATGTAATGAGGTTTATATTCTGTTTGTGTACTCTGTAAGAGTTTATAAATAAGAACTTAAGGCTGATACTTACAGCCGTAACTTAATTCTAACTTGTTGATTGGAAAATGGATTAGGGTTTGACTTGTAAAAACCCTTGTGTTGATATAAATTATTCTTGTTATAATAATTATTTAGTTTTCTATTTTTCCTTAAAGGACTGTGAATAGATTATTATTTGTCCTTCAAGGACTTTGAGCAATTATATTAACTGGTTATTACTAATTACATAATCTATGTAAATTTTAGTTTTAATATTTTGGTACTTGTAAATGTAATAATTTTTAAGGGTATTAACTCTGACATTTATTTCTGTAGATTTATGTTGGTAGTAAAAGAAAGGGCACGGTTTCTTTATAAACACATTTTGTATAAGTTGATTAGTAATGTGTTTCATTCTAGTGCATAATAATTTTAGTTGGTTGTTTAATAGTTTTTTTTTAAAGAATTAACTTGTGTTTAACCTAGGTTACTACAGTAATTAAAATACAAATAGATTACGCTCAGAATATGAGCTAGGGTTCACCCTCCTTTAACTTTTATAGAGAATTATTTTCTATATTGTTATCTTGTAAATTCGATTACTGTCACACAGTTTTATTCAGTTTGTTTTTATGAATTATTAACATCACTGTTTATTGTTAATAATAATATTATTTGTATAAATAATATTATTATCTATGTGTAATGTATCCTCTTAAGTTTATGTTGGTATTTATTTGTATAATAAATAAGACTAAGAACAGTCTATAGTAATTGTATTTATTTAATAAAATTATCTTTGTAATATTGCTGAAAGAAAATAAGAGCTTTCATGTTTGATAATACTCTTTACATCGATACTGTCTGTAAGTGTATAAGGACAGTTTCATAATAATAACTTAAGCATAGGTTACTACTTTCCTTTAGTTAACAATACTAAGAAAAGAATACTGAAGTATTTATCAAGTTCTTATTTCTCGTTCAGATGGTTATAGGTAAAAATAGTTAGTACTAAAAGAAAAGAGATACTATCTGTATTATTTTTACATCTTTTCTTAACATAGATGATAAACATAAACATTCATCTAGTAATACTAGTTCTTCTCTTTCAGTATAAATGTACAGTTTATAGAAGTAGATACTGTGTAGAAAATGAATTATATACTTAAACAAACTACTGTCAGTAAATAATAAGATTCTTGTTCTTTTATGATATTCTAAATACACAGTCTAGTTCTGACAACATCTCTACAAAACAGATTAATAAACTTTCTAGAAAACAACTATCTACTGATAGGAACATTTCAATACTCTGAAAACATAAGTATTATATTCATTCATATTTCTATCATACTTCATTTATTTAAACACACTACCTGTGCTAGAGTACGATCTGGATTACTCCAGATGGGGAAAAACGCAGGTAGGATTTATCTTTCATCAAAGCACAGATTCAACCTTGAAACAACTAAGAGATTTCAACTTTGCAATTTACAGCATAACATATAATCATTCATTATTTGCTCACACACAGATATAAACTATAACACAGAAATAAAAAGATAATGGAACCTGTCTTTTAAGCTGGATGACAACAGCAATGGGAGGCCGTTCCTCCCTACCAACTCCTGGAGAGCACTCAAACAACGACTTCTCAGGACCCCCGAGCCTGTTCTGGTCTCCTTGGATAGAACTAGGTGGAGCAAACAACAAAGTACTAGTCCTGAGACTCAATACCAACTTTGGATACTGTAGTAAGACCTTTCAGCTGCAAAGTTGTACTAGATCACCTTCCTGCAGTTTACCCCTCAACACCTTCCTCAAAATTTCCCTTCCCAATGAATTCCTTGAAGTGCATTCACCTGAATTATTCTTCTCTTGGAAATGAGCAGCCTCAACTCTCTACATTGGGTACTTTTATTAAGATTGCCTAGGTCTTTTTTGGGTCAATTGTCATTAATTGAGCCACCTGCTCTGATCCCACTTTCTTGGGGGATCATGACCCCAAATGTAGGGAGGTTTCCACCTGCAACATAGGAAGTGTTTGAGGATGTTGCCACTTGTCTTTTTGCTCTCCACCTAGTTCCCTCCACCAACGTGACTAGTAACACTCTTTTTAACAGCTCTCCCAAGCTATTGTCTCCACTTTTATTTATTTAAAATTAAAATATTCAGAATTACTTTCCACATATTTGACTCTGTTGAGTCATCAGTTTCAACTTAGCATTAAATTTAACATAATGTCTTGGAATAAAATTAAAATAAGATAATATTATTTTACAAAATTGGGGCATGTGACAACAACATAACACTTAACAGGGCATTTGGTAGAAGTTGTTCAAGCAAGGAAAGATTCTGAATAGGGACGCTTACCAGAATGGAAATCAACCTCCTAATTAGTTATATGCAACATGAGCAATTGAAAATTTGTTCCTGAAACCAATCCTTGCAAATGTCAAGGAAATGCATAATTAGAATAATCTTTGCATAGGGTAGGAGCAAAGAATAGGCCAGGTAATGAAAAAATTCCCACATGGCAAATGACCAAATTTGTACAACCCATATTAGAATCCACACCAGAAGAAACTGAGTAATCCGTCGTAGAACAGGGGAACAATTGAAAAACACATTTATGGAGTATGAATACTCCAAAAAGCAAGACTCCCAACTAAAAACGAAGAAAAAAATCTAGAGAATAGCAAGATTAAATGCCACTGTAATAGTAGGATTAAATTCCATTGTAATAACATGATTAAATGCAACAGTCGCAGATCTCTTTATCAGATCTCACGTGGTAGAAGCACCCCATTGTCCACATGACTCTCTCTCAGTTAATGCAGAAGTAAATGAAGCAATGAGAACGGTTGTAAATCGATAAAAAAAACCAATAAAAAATTTCATTAAGTGATAGTTTTGGGGCTTTTGAATCCATCTTCTTAACATGGATAGAATGCTCAAAACATTTAAATAGTGACATATTTCATACAATGGCTAACATACATGAATCCTGAATCGGGAATTGAAAGTGAAGTCGTCCCTTCGTCCCTCACCGGTATCGTTGTGATCCTTCGTGTGGCGAATGAGATTGAGTCTGACAACCCTCGTGTCACATATCTCTGTCGATTCTATGCATTCAAAAAATCCCACAAGCTCGATCCTACATCCAGAGGCAGAGGTGTTCGCCAGTTCAAGATGAATCTCATGCAAAGACTCCAAAGAGATGGTGATGCAACCTTACACACAAGGAAGAGAAGTAGTGATGCAAGATAAATGCAGAGATTTTATTGACAATATTATGAGAACTATGTTAACTCACTTGATCAAACAGCTGATCAAGGAGATCGAGCAAACTGGCAAAAGTTTACCAAACTGCTACTATACTATTTGAAGTATTGAAGACATTCACTCAAACAAAGGATGTGGAAGTTGCTTCTAAGATTTTGGTAGCGGATAGAGCTATCAAGGAAAAAACAAAGATTTTATTTCCGTATAAGCAAGCCATCATGTGGTTACCTGAGATTAAGGTTGTAGTAGCAGCGTTTCCCAACACTCGTGCCATGCAACCGCTTGAAAATAATAAAAAAACCAGAGCTAGATCTCAGGCAATGATAATTATAACATGGCATGATACAGACTCGCCTACATGGGTACTTACCTCGTCATATTCCATGAAGCACTAAGTAATATGTTTTTTCCATGTCACTCTTTGTCTTTAATCCAAGGCATAATCCAACTCCTTATAATGTAAGTTAGATCTATTTTGTCATGCCTTCTCATTAATCCAAGGCATAACCCAACGCGCTATAACATAAGTTAGATATTTGTTGTCGTATAAGGGCTAGTCAAATCAATTAAAGAGCCGCATTAATAACTTCGAGCTACGTGTTACCTATACCATATAAATATGTTTACAAGAATTTTTTACCAAGCTTTGTTTAAAAAAAACTTAGTGATATTTGGTTGTCAAATCATTTTACGTAAAGTAATTATGTTTTATTTATTAGGTTTCTTAATTGTGCTCACAAAACAATGATAAGTGTCAATTTTTTATAAAAAGAAAATTATAAAATTTTAATTGTTTTTTTAAATTTGACAATTTGTTTTCACAGCAGGGGTATTTAATCTATTCAATGTACTTAACCAATGAAAAAGTAGGAATAAGTAATTTCTAAAATTCAAAATTATTTTTTTAATTTTTAGAATATGAAATTATCGTAAAACATTAGAAAACTATATAAAAACTTTGTTACTAATAAAAAGTCAAACTAATTTGAAAGACCAAACGATCACTATAGTTCCCTGCCTTGGCAAGGACTAATAAGCAATCTATAAAGATATAAGAAACACGCTTAAAAATCCTTTATCCTTGATAACTCAAATTTATTATTAATTACCCTACCTTACAAAGGCTAAAGGATAACGCCATAAATAACTACCTTTTTAAAAACCCAATTTTATTGTCGTAGTTCGCAAGACAGAACCCTAATTTTCCCTTAAAAATAACCATCGTAGTTCAATTAGCATAAACCCAATTGTCCCTCTCCCTTTAGTCTTGCCTTCTTGCTCACCCTCTATAAACCCCCTATTCTTTGTGGAAGCTTTAGATTGTTATCGATATTCGATTACATATATATGCTATTTAGTAATAGAACCTCATCGTTCAATGCACGAAATGAGCAAGTAAAAGCTTATTGGATTTATGCACTACTCCCTTTATGCACTATTCCCTTTATGTGCTACTCTCTCTAGTGGTCCTCTTCCTCTATGCGTGGTAAATAAATTACATTTAAGAGTCAGAAAAAACATTCAATTATGTATCAAATTGCATATTTGTCTATGCCCACTGCTGCAAAAGATGGACAAACTTGCATGAGAAAGGCCATTGAGGTGCTTTTAAGCCAATGTATTCATTCCTCCCTTTTAAGAGACTAATAAAACCTATTAGCCTCTTAAAAAGGGATCAATTCTTATCTCCTTAAACCATGCCTATTAATCTATTAAGTAGGAAAGAGGCGTTGTAATCTTATGAAGGATATATGATAACCTTAATGGGAAGGGATTATGTGATAGCTTTACCAAGAAAGAGGCAAAGTTTCTTTCTTAGGCTTCCAATCTTTCTTTAGAGTTCTTTCACTTTTGACTTTTTCCTCTTTCGCACCGATGGCATAGCGAAACCACTTTTGTTTGCTTAGCTTTTATGCATGGCTTAGACGTGTCGTGATGCTTCCCGTTGCATGGTTTGACTGTTTCGATGTGGTCATCCCAGTGCATGGTCTCGACCTGGTGATAATTGGTAAGCAAGCATTTTGATTTTCGCTTAACATGCATCGTATTAGGTGTCCATTTTGGGGAAACTAATATTGTTACTTGAATTAAGTTACACGATCTGACTCAATAGATTTCTTCATCAATAGGTTGTTGTTGGATCAATGGTTGTTTAATCAATCACATTTTGGCTGGGCTTTCTCAATCCATCAATCAACAATGAATTATGTGTAATTTAGCTGGTTATGTAGGCAACCAAACAAATAAAGGTCTTTACCTCACTGACAAATGACTCATTGACTGATGAAGGAAATATGTTTCAAAGACTCATTCATTCAAGCATCTCTGTCTGGTTGACAAGGCTGCTATAAAACTACATGGTACTCTTATAAATCCCTGCCTGGTTGACAAGGCTTCTCTTGAACTGCGTGGTACTCCTAACAATCCCTGAGGCGGGGACTTAGTTGCTTTGCAACTTTCCTTGTTTTTCATATTAATGTTTTAAAAATAGTATGATAATTTATTTGTAAGTGACTATTGCAAACTTGAAGTGTAGATTTAATTAAGGTATTTTTTTCATTGAGAAGGTGTATTTCTAGAGTTTGGTTGGAGGAAGTGTCTATTTATCTATAAAAAATAAAAAATAAAGAAAATTAAAATTGAAATTGAAAATTTGAAAAATTATAAATAAGAATGCATGCATCAATATGTTGTAGCATGGTGGAACCCGAGTGGGGGGGAGTGTCTATCTATCCCATTAAAAAAAATGTATGCATCGATGTGTTTTAGGATAGTGGATCCCTAGTGGGGGGAAATGTCTATTTATCCCATACAGATAAATAAAAAAAGACAAAAAATAAATAAAAAATCAGAATGCATGCCTTAGTTGTTGTAGCATAGTGTTGAGAGATTGGATGTGTGTTGTACTTTAGTGGTGAAAGGTTTGTGGATTTTATCCATCGTAGTGCTTTGTAGAACTAAAGTTAGATGGGTCAAAGGTCTATATTGGTGTAATCATAATGGAATTATAGTATAGCAAGTATGGAGTTAATTTAATTAAGAATTTCAATTTTAAAGTTAAAATTAGAGTGAGTATTCACTCTTCAATTAAATGAAATATATGGTTATGATATATTACCAATGATAAATGTGTGTGTGTGTGTATGAAGGTGTGATGGAGAAACAAATTGGAGTGGTTGTTGCGAAGTTGAGCCAAGCTCAAATCCTAGCATGTGTGTTACTCGTGATTTGGGTGTGGTTCTCCCTAGTTGAAAAGGGTTGAGAACATTGGTTTGTCCTACCTAATTGAAAAGGCTATAATTATGCTAGTTTTTCCTCCCTAGTTAAAAATGGTTAACTATGTTAGTTTGTGTGCTCGCTCAAATTCTTTAAAAATGTTTAAGGATGGAGATAATATAAATTACTTCCTTTTGACTATTAATACAAACAAATAATGAACATATCACACAATTTTGATTGAAACAAGGGAAAAAAGTGTGGAACTCTAGGGAACTATCACAATCAAGAAAGTATACTACTTAAGGCTCTTAAGCCCTACTAGTTGTTTAACATGCTCGACAACAAAATGCATATCAAAATTTCCAAATGTACATGGGACAAAAATCATAAAATCCCCATAAATCTATACAATCTACTTGAAAACAAATTATAAAAGCCATAACGTTTGTCACTAAGACCCAAAAAGTGGATTTCATACATAACAAGAAACATAATTGAGAAGTTATGAGAGCCACATTAGTAAGGGGTCATCGTTTTCACTAAGGACAGCCCCTAATCATCATTCGTAAATTTATGATACAAGGATAATGAGCCACAATCGATCGCTAACATGGTAAAATTCCTTTGTCAATTTTTTATTTTTGAAATGGTAAGGGTAAAAACATAAGTTGTATTTTTTGGGTCATGGTTGGGTGCTACCAAGCCATTTGTTGAGAGACACTCTCACTTCTCATGACTAACTCAAACCACTCTATGCGTTGGCCTATCTTTTGAGTATTGAGACTACCATAAATTATCTAAGGGGGCAATAAAATCAACCTCATGCTCTTTACTCATGGTGCAAGGAGTCCCACCCTAGTACTTTGACAATTGGTGCAAATGAATCATATCTATCTCCACCTTCTACACATGTAGTGGAATCTACATGTAAAGGTCCACACATATGATATAAATATCAAACCAATAAAAGCACTAAATAGACTAAGGCTAGTTGACCATAGAGTCACTGTCTTTCTTCTTAATGAGAAACAACACTTCAATTTCAATAAGTTTCCAAGAAACATAAAATTTAATGGTTAATAGTAATTTTTTAATAAAAGGGTGGCCTTCTAAGAATCGTGAGTAAGGAAAAAATGGCTAGAAAGTTTAATGGTCCATCTAGAAACTTCTTGCATAGACATATCCAAGTGCTTGACATTTCAAGGTGACCATGCAAAAGACATTTGGGTTAGGGGATGATAAGCTGAACCAACATATGGCCAATAGGAAGTCCCCCGCATTGTGAGAAACCATGGGAATAAATTATTCTTAGCATTGATCAATAGTTTCCAAATATTACACAATCAAAAGAGCAAAGTCAAGTGCTTTTAATTTATCCTCCGAAGGTTACTTAATTGGGAAACACCTAACATAGGTTTATGGGAGAGATGACACTTTCCATCATGACCTTGTTATAGCTGATTTTTCCACATTTGGTATATCATGTTTTTATGGCCTATCCTTGTCTCTATGCAGACTCCTTGAACCCCCTTTGCTCAGTATTACTTTGATGCTCCAGAAAATCCCTTTGAAAATTCATTGTTATGGGTATACATGGGTCACTACCTTACAACCCGCATGTACATGTAGCTTGCTCCACTATTACCCCCCCGCTACATCAAGAAATGTGCTCAAAAAATAATTATTTGGAGTTTTCCCTCATCAAGTAACAAATATATTGACTCTCGGCCTTACATATGTCGGGAAATGCTCCGATTCGACCCTTCACTTCTCATTGAGGGGCTATATATTGAGCTACTTGGAAGTAGTGAAGGAGGAGAACTGGAGAGAGAAAATAAATTTTAGTGTAATTGTGCCCCATTCTTGCATACTTGAGTCTGCATCCCTTTTTCCTTGAAGAAACCATTGGTTATCTTTCCCAAGATTACCTTTGTCTTGTTATCTTTCCTTGATATGGAGGATTGAAGTGGTGGAGGACTCGGTTTCTCGATTTCGACGAGGCGCTGACAGAGGTTGTCATTTGTATCTCTATTTTCATTAACAGAAATATCCATTTCTTGTCCATTATATGGGTAACTATGAATATTTGTATCCATGGATGTAGTTGCTTTGGTTATATGTTGGATTTGAACATGCTAGAGTAGATTCTAACACTTAATATCTATCATGCTTGTGTATTTCGTTGTTGTTAAGAATGGAATGTAGGTACAAGTGTGATTGAAAGCTCAATGGGGATCTTCTACGAATGTTAGGAATAAGGCACACTTCTCATCCCTTAATGTTACTCTTGTTTATATCTTTAGAATATTGGAAATGGATTGATTTTTGGTGTCATACTATCTATTGTGGTCCACCCCAAGCCATAGGTAGTTTTCTCTATAACAAAATTGGCAACTCCTCTAGGGATTTTCCTTTTTGTCGGAGTTTGAGTGCACTTTTTCAGTTGATTTTCTCTCTGCTTCTCCTTTTTTATGTGTCGCATTTGGTAGTATGTTCATTCATTAACAGTACCCCAGAGTGGTTTGACCTTGGGCGTGCTTTTTACCACCTTCTTCTTTATATACGTGGGTCAGAGAATATACAGCTGCGTATATACGCAGGTCAGAGAATATATAGCTGTGTATATACGCGGGCAATAATCTTCCTAGTCACGTACATACGTCGTTGTTCTTTGAACAATCATGTACATCCTCCCTTTTGGTTTAGTTCTTGATGTGTGAAGTTTTTGGGTGGGTTGTGAGTGTGGCTAGGTCTTCTTAGGTACCAATATTGTCTATTGACTATTCCTTTTGTGACTGAAAACCCCTTTTTGTTAATTTTCTTTCTTTGAAAATTTTCTTAGTTTATTTATATCCTTTTTTTTCCATTATTGCATTAGTATTTTAGTCTCGGTGTCTTTCTTGGATTGTGTTTCCTAGTTGTTGCAGAGACTGAGAGATTTAGTGACTTTTATTGCATTTTCAAAATAATTTTATAGTTACATACTTACTTGCATCTCACATATGCACTTAAGGAGGTACGTGCATTGGGTTGCTTGGCTAAGAGTAGTGTTTAGAATTTCATATAGGAAGGATTGCATTGGCATTTGAAACGGAATGGAATTTTTTGCATTACATGTAGTAGCATACCCCCTTTTTCATGTTTAAAAGCAAGTTGTACTTGGCATTGTTTTTTAGGTGTGCATATTTATTCCACTGCTGAGTCATAATATCACTAGTTGCACGTCCATTACCCTTGAGTAATCACATCCATTAAAATTAACACTTAACTTAAAATTAATTACAATTCTTATTTGATAGAGGTGCACCAACAAGCTTAGATTGTAGAGCATTGGAATAGAGTGTCGTGAGTAAATCTTTCGGAGACTATGAAACAAAACAATTAGGTGTTTCTCTAGGTAAGAAGCGAAATACTTGGTATAATTGGTGTTCTCAAGAGGCTCCTATTACACAAGAGTTAAGCACGAGGAAACACACATTTTAGTGGTGGGGCATCCCCTTTCCAATTTCTATTGATCCCTGAAGATATTTCCAGGATCTTATTTGTATCTGGGGGTTTTTTAGGTACCTTTAGTGCTTTCGAGATTCAGGATTTGTTACCCTTCCCATACAGTAGATCTCGCCTGCGACTGTCCACTTGAGAATTGGTTATATTGATGTGACCTTCATTTCCTTACCTAGGTATCATAGGGGATACTTGCATAGGTTATTTTGTGAGTGTCCTGGCCAGGTAGGGGTTAGACAACATAGTCTCTATATGCGTTGAAGCTGAGGGCCACTATAATTGGTGACGAAAATCCACTTGTAGTGTATGGGAGTCTTAGTACTATGCTATAGATATATACCTACTGAATTCAGTTTAATGTTCCTTTTTCAAAATTTTATTAAATGACCATTTTTTTCACTTTTTCCCCAATTTTGACCTTAACTAGTTTTGATGTCTAGACCTCCAAATTGGCCCAAATGCTCCAAAATTTTCGCTTAAGGTAAATTAATGATATTAGAACTTAAATATTGTGTTCATATATTTTTAATGACCCCCCAATTACTTTTGAAAACTTGATTAATGTTCTGTTCAAAGTAGGATTCTTTACTAGCAACTTGGGGCTCCAATTCCCCCTAGGTAATTGTCGAAAATGGATTCTCAGATGATCCCAAAGTCACTCGAATTGATGAAAAGAGGTAGGGTATGAGTAAGGTACCTTTTCAAAGTCTCATATTCATCATGGTTTAGTTTATACATGCTTTTATGACTCTTTCCAAAAGAACTCCCAAGTCATAATTTCGACCCTTGGTGAAAATGCATCAAATCTTCTCCCCATGCAATAAAAATGAGTAAAATGGATTCAATGATTAATTACTGAACATGAGAATAGAAATAAATATTAATTAAATTCCATCCACCATACATTTATTATATATACATTCCTCCATTCGAAATAATAAGCATTACCATGGCATATATCAAAATAGAGTGGAAATGGTCATTGTTTGCTCATTAAAAGTCACTTTGACATACAACTCTTGGGAATTTCGACTTGAATCTTTCTGAGAATGAATAAAATAGCATATTTAACTGATTACATTCAGAAATGGACAATTAAAGACTCTCCCAATTTGAAATCATCAGCATTACAATGGTTCACAACAAGATAGTGGGGAAATGACACTATTTCTTCATTGTTCAACATTTTTACATGAATTCTTTTGGGTATTTTGACCTGAGAGTCTTCTGAACATGAAATACATAGAATATAAATCATAACATAATATAATGGGCATTAAAATCTTCCCCAAATATATCAATATCTCTCCCAAAGCGCAATCCCTCCATTGGCATGAATATGGTGTGAAAACTGGAAATAGTTGAGAGAGAGTGTTGCAATAGAAGAATCCACATGATTTCCTATATATTACACCTGCAAATAAGAATCCATTAAGGTTCCATGAAATACTTGAGCGTACTCTCCAAACAAAAACTTGGATGGGAATCTTTCACCCTCAAAATTGGCTAAGGCAAGAAAACTAGTCATCCACTAGCTCTCACAATTCACAAATGACAATTTATCAAATGATCAAAAGAAATTCTCTTGGTTTCTTAATATATTTTATAAACTTCCTTATCCTTCTAATATACCCAATCCAAGTCGAATTAGGGTGTGTGTTCATGAATTGACATGTGCCCCCTCTTTCCTAGCCTTCCACCTTCCCCAAATTTGAGTAAGATCCCATTGAGCTTCCCAAACTCACATGAGATATCTCTTGGATGGTATATTTCGACCTGAAATGTCATATAAGTCATATTTCAGCCTTCATATCTTAATTATGTCATAAATATCATAGAATCTCCATCATTGGTGTCATAGATGTCATAAATGTAAGGGGAATCTAACCAAGTGTCTATGAAACTCCCATTTGACTCTTCCTCTCCCCATGTAAGTTACAGTTCATCCCAAATTAGAACTATGAAGTATATGTACAAGTATATTAATGTTATAATCCATCCAAAAACATTAGGCTTCCAATATATTCGAGATTGCAAGAGGAGGATGCCATTTAACATAGGAATTCTAGCTTGAGTGGACCCCATAGTTTCCATGTGTCTCCATTCTCTATAGCCATTTAATTTTTCACTTGCATTCATTTAATTAACTCCATTAAATAAATATTTATTCCTTCTAATTTCTAAACACCATTTATTAACTCCCTTATTAACCTCCCAATGTTTCCACCCAACCTAGGGAACTAGTAGGATTGATGGAATTGTCCTTCTATGCAATTATTAAAAATGGGGACATTACAGTCATCCCCACCCAAGATTGCTTTTCCTAAAGCAATTTAATATTTGTATGCTTCAATATTATTTCATATTCCCAAGTGTAATCCACATTTGGTACTCCTTCCTTTGTACCAAGTGCACTGTTATGGTTTTGCTCATTAATTTTCTTTAGCTGCAATTTAGTAGTGGAACTCATGTATTGCAATTTTGTGTTCCGAAAAGTAAAGAGATGTGGATTGTGTATATTTGTATATCTTGTAACATCACCACTAATACCAAAAGGATTAATCAAATCCGTAAAAACCAAATTTCTGCAAATAATCTTTCCCTCCATATTTTGGAAACCTTTTCTGAACTTTCACCCCCCTTTTGCTTCTGTATAATTCTTTGAACTTGGTACTAAGTTACCAAACTTTTAATTGCTTAAGATTCCAATAAAATATCATAGAGGAACCAACATGATTGTTTATGCACTACTCTGATTACAATCATCTTCTCAAGTGGTGAATAAATCTCCAATGCTTCCTCCAAAATTGGAACCAATGAGACCAAAAATGATCACAGGGTCCCATATGATCCTGATACATGGATGGTGTGAAATGACTATGATGAGATGCCATGAACACCAAGCATGTCAAAATTGAATCCATATATCTAACTGTGCTCCACATAGGAAACATGAACCCTTCTTTGCAAAGATGAACTCAAACAACTGAAGGTTGGTTTTCTTTCTCAAACCTACAATCGAACTGCTACTCCAAGTGAGATTAAACAAAGAAATTCTAGGATCCCATTTCTGGTATTGCACCCTTCCAAACATCATGAGTACAAAATTTAGATCATGAAAGTACATAACAACTTCATACAAATGTACATCAAGAAAGTAACTCATCAAAGAATCATGAAAGTGCTTGTACATCCAAGTAAGTAGATCACCATGTGGCCCATACACACAAGCATAAAATGACCACTGAAATCTGTTCCAATGACATAGGTGAGGATCCCATGTCCCATAATTATGCTCCAAAAATATATAATGTGCATCAATATAATCATCCATGAAGACTTCAAGTGGCTCAAACAAGTATCATAAATACACCCATGAATATGTATATCATCATGAAATAACAGAGGATGTTTCTGCCAATAATAATGTTTCTCAATTATATCCCTCTTCACCCAAGTGTCAGATGAAGTTCCTCCAACATCAAATGAACCAAGTGTTGAGCAAGAAAAACCATGAGTATTCAAGTGACTCAAATGCATATCATAGGTGCATCCATGTAGATGTGTATAATCATAATGTAACAAAGGATGTTTCTGAAAATGTAAATAAGAATGTGCTCCAACCATATCATCATAAAACATAAATATAGGAGTTCCATACTCCTCACGTGGCACCATAAAAAAGAACCCTTTCACCCATACTTCATTGATACTAATGTTGCAAAACATGGAATCGTAGGATGTAGGAGAATGAACTAACTCATCTAAATGATAAAAAAGTGCAGAAGTTTCATAATGGGAAGGATCCATATGGGTAGTATCATGCATCTTCTTCAAAAGTGTGAAACCTTTGTCATAGATGGGTTCCAATGTAGAGGAATCATGCTCTTCTTTAAAAATTGCATAACCTTCATCAAGAGACAAATCAAGTTCCTCTTCCACCACATCAAGTGTTTGGATCTCTTCAAGTTCATATTCAAACACATAAATCACATTCAAATTTCCACATTTCTCATGATCCACCATGTCATGAGAATCCTCCAAACAATCTACCATTTGACAATCTAAAACATAGGAGGAAAAACAAGTGTCTTGCAACTTTTCAAGAAGTTGCTCATTTTGAATTGTGAGCTTATGAATAAATTCATTATTATTCAAGTAGGATGCATGTAACCATTCACTAAGCTCAATGACATTTTTTCTATCAAAATCAAAGACATTAAATTACCTTTGATGTTGCACATTGCTCTTTGAATCTTCTCCATGTCTTCAAGGAAGGATGGATCCTCCAAGGAAGTAGCTCTCCAACAAGAATTTGATACCAATGCTTGAGTGCCATGGAGTATTCTAAGGGACTCTTGGATTTTATTTTCATTCATATTTAAGGACCATTCAAGAAAATCAGGTTCTTGCAAATGAAACTCCTTATCTTCTTCCTTCTTGCTTGGACCAACTTCAGGAAGCTCAAGTGGTGATGGGGAATTTGATCTTGTTTCTTCTTCAATTGCTAGAAGGTATTCATTTTCATGTTTAATGGAAGTTTGGATTGCAGAAAAACTTTCAAAAGTGATCTCTATGTCACCAACATAGAGGTGTGAGAACCCATCAGTAGGTACTCCTTCATAGTTCAAGCATCCATCAGTAGATGCTCTTTGTTTCATATCCAAGGTAGAATGTGTCTCAAAATGATCTTCAGTATTTTTAATAGAAACTTATTCATACTCATGTGATGTCTCTTCATATTTTTCAGAGTCACTTGGGAGTTAATTTCAATCCTCTTCATCTACTACTTCTTATAGTTCACCTATTTCAGAACTAGGTGGTTCATGGGTCTTCTCCTTTTTCTCCTTCGAGCAAGCTGATGCATTTTTCCCCTTGGTTTTCTTAAAATCAATATTTTTTTCCAAATTTGGATAGCCAAAAATTCAAATTCTTTCATAATATTCTCGGGCATGTCTTCAATTATAGGTTCAATGATTTTTATATGCTCCTCACCATCATATGAGGTTCCCTTTTCATCCCTAGTCATGGTTTCCTCTTCAACAAAAGCACTTTTGGGTTTCAATATATAATGGTGGTCCCTAAATTATTGCCCTCATAAATATCAGACCAAATCAGGTGCCAAGATTATGATATGATACCACTGTAATGTCCCTTTTTCGAAATTTTATTAAATGACCAATTTTTTCACTTTTTCCCCAATTTTGACCTTAACTAGTTTTGATGTCTAGACCTCCAAATTGGCCCAAATGCTCCCAAATTTTCGCTGAAGGTACATTACTAATATTAGAAATTAAATATAATTTTCAGGTATTTTAAAGGACCCCAAAATTACTTCTTCAAACTTGTTTAATGTTCTGTTAAAAGTATGATTCTTTACTAGCAAATTGGGGCTCCAATTCCCCTTGGGTAATTGTTGGAAATGGATTCTCAAATGATCCCAAGATCACTCAAATTGATGAACAGAGGTAGCGGATGAGTAAGTTAACTTTTCAAACTCTCATATGCATCATTTTTAAGTTTATACAAGCTATTATGACTCTTTCCAAAACAACTCCCGAGTCACAATTTCGACCCTTGGGGAAAATGCACCAAATCTTCTCCCCATGCAATAAAAATGAGTAAAATAGATTCCAATGCTTAATTAATGAACATGAGACTTTAAATACACATTAATTACAGTCCATAAATAATAAATTTATTATATATTCATTCCTTCATTCGAAATAATAAGCATTACCATGGCATATATCAAAATAGGGTGGAAATGGTCATTGTTTGCTCATTAAAAGTCACTTTGACATACAAATCTTGGGAATTTCAACTTGAAAATTTCTAAGAATGAAGAACGGAGAATATTTAACTGATTATAATCATAAATGGACAATTAAAGACTCTCCCAATTCGAAATCATCAGCATTACAACGGTTCACAACAAGATAATGGGAAATGACACTATTTCTTCATTGTTCAACATTTTTACATGAATTATTTTGGGTATTTCGACCTAAGAGTCTTCTGAATGTGAAATACCAAGAATATAGATCATAACATAATATATTGGGCATTAAAATCTTCCCCAAAGAGATCAATAGATCACCCAAAGTGCAATCCCTCCATTGGCATGAATATGGTGTGAAAACTGAAAATAGTTGAGAGAGAGTGATGCAATAGAAGAATCCACATGATTTCCTGTAGATTACACCTGAAAATAAGACTCTATTAAAGCTCCATGAAATACCTGAGTGTCCTCTCCAAACACCAACTTGGATGGGAATCTTTCACCCTCGAAATTGGCTAAGGCAAGAAAACTAGTCATCCACTAGCTCTCACAATTCACAAATGACAATTTCTCAAATGATCAAAAGACATTCTCTTGGTTGCTTCCTCTATTTTATAAACTTTCTTAGCATTATAAGGTTTCCAATACATCCACAAACTCAATCCAAGTTGAATTAGGGTGTGTTCTCATGAATTGACATGTGTCCCCTTTTTCATAGCTTTCCACCTTCCCCAAAGTTGAGTAGGATCCCATTGATCTTCCCAAAATCACGTGAGAGATATCTTGGATTGTATATTTCGACCTGACATGTCATATATGTCATATGTCAGCCTTCATATCTTAATTTTGTCATAACTGTCATAGAATCTTCATAATTGGTGTCATAGATGTCATAAATGTAAGGGGAATCTAGCCAAGTGTACATGAAACTCCCATTTGGCTCTTCCTCTCCCCATGTAAGTTACAATTCATTCCAAATTAGACATATTAAGTATATGGAAAAGTATATTAACCTTATATTCCATCCAAAAACATTAGGCTTCCCATAGATTCGATATTGCAAGAGGAGGATGCCATTTAACATAGGAATTCTAGCTTGAGTGGGCCCCATAGTCTCATGTTTCTCCATTCTCGATAGCCATTTCATTTTTCACTTTCATTCATTTAATTAAATCCATTAAATAAATATTTATTCCTCCTAATGTCTAAACACCATTTATTAGCTCCTTTATTAACTTCCCATTGTTTCCACCCAACCTAGAGAACCAATATGATTGATGGAATTGTCCTTCTATGCAATTATTAAAAATGGGGACATTACATTCGAGAGCTCACTTATCCTCCCTATATGCTTGTTTTCATTTTTCCTAGTTTTATTCAGGGGTGTGCCCTTTGTGTGCTAGTTGGATTTAGGGATCACGATTACTTGAGTCTCTTTATGTTCTCTTAAGTTCTGGTTCTGTTACCTTCGACATGCCTTACATCACTACTAGTATTTTGTCACCTACTTTAGATTCTAGTGCAAACTCTGGTGTTGGACTGGGGGGCACCACATCTCCTTACCTTGCACATATATTCATAAGTGGTCATATTTCACCTTTTGCTCCATTTGTGGGAGGATTATTTCCCTTCCTTCACCCAGTCTTGACACCAGTGTTCACTCCCTTGGGGGTGGTAGTGAATACGTGCACGTTGGGTTTACATTTTACTTTCCTTCTTATGTCCCATCGTCCACCGCATCGATTCATTCAGATGCTTTTCTTATGATCAATCGTCCCTTTATCTTATAGTTTGGACTCTTTACTAACTATTTCCACCTGTTTTGGGACTTATATTGGTGTGTAGGGACTCGTTTTGGGTGCACTTTCACTGAAACTTTGACTCGTTAGTGCCCGTGATAGGTATAACATTGAACTGACATATAGGATAGGATCACTTTTTTGCGTGCATCATGCATTGTCCTATGACCATGTCACCTTAACTGTAGGTGTGAACCCACTTCATGATGTTACATAACCTTCACACTGCTTAGACTAGAAGTGGCATTGCGTAAGTGGTATATATTTCCTACTCATGGGTGCCCTAGATAGATCATGCTTGGTAGTTTGGTACCCATGTTGAGTGTCCTCCCTTAGGTCTGGGAGTCCCTTGTAGTTCCACCATGTCTTTAAGCAAGAACCTCATATTCTTTATTGAAAGTTATGTTGGTCATATCCCATAGGGACTCATGTTTATATTGAGTTTTAATTGCATTTCATGTGTCCACTTGTCGTATTGAAATTTATGTCGGCTCCCTGCTTCAGTTTTATAAGCCATGTATCCTAAGCTTGTCTCAATCCTAGCTAAGGAGAGTTTTCCATATATCTTTTGCAGCTTGATCATCCCATACATGGAGGAGATATCCCCCCGAGTGTCCTTATCTCGCACATGTTTCCTTGCATTGATCATAGGTATGTTCCACTACTTAGAACTAGTTTGCTTGCCCGCGACACTCATTACCTCCTAGTTTTGTAGTATAATAAATATTATTCTTTTTCAAGATTTCCAATATGAAAAAGACCAAAAAATAAAAATAAAAACATAAAAATTTGGATGGGAAATGATATTACTTTCTATTTGGAAGTTGTCGTGTCATGTCACCTTCGAACATAGCACTGCATATTCCATCCATTGGTTGGATTATTAGTATGACTTTAGGAGTTTCACTCATTACTCTGAGTTTTCTCCACTGATTGGTTATGCTTTCAGTCCCTATGGAGCCTCTGTCAATGCCTCATGTGTCGTAGAGTTGTCCCAGTTTCCATGTTGAGTCGATGCTTCCTATGAGTCTTCATCTGCCTTATGCTCTTGTTCGAAGGAAGTTTAGCTTGAGTCGGTAATTCCCTAGTTATCTTGTATTTGCATGTCAGTCATTCCCGATACAGTTACTGCTTCGTGCACATCTGGTTCATTTGAGTTCTTCCAAATTATCCAGTGTTGATGTGTACCTCGTGTTGGTTGATGGGGGGTTCCTTAATGCTCTCCTTCCAGCGGATTCCATTCCATCGAATTCAAATAATTTATACTGGAATAAGGATATAGATTCCATTGAGTGGCTTGAGACTTGCAATCATCAGTGGCAGGTCCTCTCGCCATTAACAAATTTGGGAATACATCAATGTCCCCTGATCGATGGACTCTCTCAAGTGTTCGACCTCACCACATTTATTCACACTTGTTTGATTGCATTCTGTACCTTGATTCCTGTTATCATTATCAGTGGGATATCTCGCGTCTGTTAACGGTATACATCAATGACCGATAATCAGACAATGGTTGATCATGTTCGACCTTGATGCCTTTATTCACATGATGGGACTTGTACTAGCAATTATTTTTATAGAATACCTCTGATCTTGGTGGCATTCCATATATGCTACAACCTTGATCGTGTTAGTATCTATGAGATATAAGTTCTCATGACCAGAATCCAGTGTACCATCAAATATCTTCATTCAGTATAAATATCTTATTTCACCGTATATTGTACGTAGCGATGAACACATATGACATAATTCTATTATGCCTATTCATGCCCATTGTACTATTATGTATCTAGGGACTGCTACACTTTATATTTGCAGTCACATGTAGAGATATATCATTGTATTGTACTCATGAGTGACCGATTTTTCTACCTGGGTATTCATTACTTCACTTCTAGGACTATTATAATGTATTTGGACCATCATGTTCCTTTTTGACCTCACACATTAGGGGGGATCTGTTATAGTTGATTTTTCCCTGCTTGGTATATCATGTTTTTATGTCCTGTCCCTGTCCCTATGCAGACTCCTTGAACCCCCTTTGCTCAGTATTGCTTTGATGCTCCATAAAATCCCTTTAAAAAATCAATTTTATGGGTACACACAGGTCACCATCTTACAAACTACGTGCACATGCAACTTGATCCACTATGACCCGCGTACATCAAGAAATTAGCTCAAAAATAAATATTTGCAGTTTTCCCTCATCAAATAATGGATAACTTAACTCTTGGCCTTCCATATGCTGACAAACACTCTGATTCGACCCTTCACTTCTCATCAACGGGCTATATATTGACCTAATTGGAAGCATTGAAGGAGGAGAACTAGTGAGGGAAAATAAATTATAGTTGAACTGTGCCCCGTTCTTGCATACTTGGGTCTGTAGCCCTTTGTCCTTGGAGATACCATTGGTGCTCTTTCCAAAGCTTAGCTTTGTCTTGTGAGCTTTCCTTGATATGGAGGATTGAAGTGGTGGAGGCCCAGGTGGAGGACTCAGTTTCTCAATTTTGACAAAGTGTCAACAGAGGTTGTCATTTGTATCTCTTTTTACATTAATAGAAATATCCATTTCTCGTCCATTATATATGTAACTATGAATATTTGTATTCATGGATGTAGTTGCTTTGATTATATGTTGGGGTAGATTCTAAAACTTAATATCTATCATTCTTATGTATTTCATTGTTGTTGAGGATGGAGTGTAGGTACAAGTGTGATTAAAATATCAACAAGGATCTTCTACGAACGTCCAGAATAAGGTACGCTTCTCATCCCTTAGTGTTAGTCGTGTTTATATCTTTACATATTGGAAATGGATTGATTTTTGGTGTCATACTGTCTTTTGTGGTCCACCCCAAGCCATAGGAATTTTTCTTCGTAAAAAACCTTATAATTCTTCAAGGCCTTTCCTGTTTCCTAGTGCCAATCACTCTCCTAAGGTATAAGGGACTAAAGGCCTAGATTCATGACAATGGAATCAAGAACAATCTTCTTAATTCTTTTAAACCTTAGTTTATATTTTCCTTTTAATTTTGACCAAGCTACACAATCTTTTATTTAATAATATATACCGTCTTTGATAGTGATGATGCCTTTTTTTGGAGAATATTAAATATAAAAACCAAGTTAAATAATCCAAAATCCTTCCTAAGTAATAATAGGGGAAATCATAAAGAATTGTTGTTAAAGGATAAACCAAATTTAGATCCTTAACCATTCCAATTCAAATATGGTGTCATAGTCTCCCAATCCTTCCAAATATTTTGAGCAGTGAAAATTCATTTAACTTAATCTTGATTAGGGTAAATGTAATTTTGTGGAATTACTATGTAGGCTCCATTAAGCTTGATTAGGGTAAATGTAATTTTGTGGAATTACTATGTAGGCTCCATTGTTTTCCAATTCCTTATAACCCATTTTACACCGAAGGCTTGGGCTTAAGTATGGGTTCTAATATTTTCGATACCCCCAATCTCTAAGAGTGGAAAAAGGGAACCCAATGCCTCAGTCTATATTTCACCAAAGAAAGATACAAACAGATTTCTCACACCACTAATAGGCACTAGCATACATAAGCCAAATCAAAGCATATTATACATGGATGGGCACCACGAACTTGGTACACATTTAGAGTGTAGTGGCAAAGAAAATAGGTTTTGTAAGCAACTTCTCTATTGTTTTTCTATGCAAGCCTTGAAATGCTATGGATCAAATAAACAAATAAGCATACAAAGACTCAATTTGGTAGTACTATATTTAAAGAATAAAAAAAAATTAAAGAATAACAATTCCTCTTCGAGAGGGAAACTTGCTTTACACCTTATGATTACAAATGAATCTTGTGGATACCTAAAACTATATCTACTCGGTATAATAAGAAACAAAGAGTAGAATTACAAATAATGAGCCAATAATGAAAAACATAATATAACAATAGTAATATAATGGCTCAATACCTATGTGCTTTACATTCCTCACCCTTTCAAATCAATTTTCTCCTCCATGCTTGATTAGGTATGGATGGATTTGCAAGAATTTCAACTTGTATTTGAGGCATAAAATAGTAATATGTGTCTCTAGTTTAAGTTCAAAATAAGGATTATGGTTATAGTTCTCTATCAATAAACTAATAAATAAGCTTGTGAAATGCATCTCATTCCACTTTTTAAACGTTTGTTCTCTATTTTTTTCTTAGCATAACAAGTAGAATCCATTTAAATTTATGTATTTGACTCAAGAAACCAAACATAATACTCCTTAAAAGTTGGCAAAACAGTAAAGTAAAGAAGGATTTGAATTTCCCATAGGGGTTACAGAAATTGGTAATGAGTAATGGAGATGAGAAGTTGTAAATTAAAAGTCACAAGTTCAAATCCCTTGCGAGTAATTGCTTACAAAAAAGAAGAAGGAATTGAATTCAAATTAACTGCCACCATCCAAAAACACTAAGTTAATTTAGTTCGTGATGAATAACTTATCTTGTAGAGACCACTAAATATGTGTGGGGTTAAATTATGATCCTCATTTTTCACTTGTTCAAAATTTTAAATTATTGTATTTTTTCTCAAGAAAACGTATCTGCTTGATGGTCCAGTTTTAAGTGTTTTAACAAAATAAAAGTTAAGGAAAATCAAAAGATATATATTTTTAAACATTAAGGAAGTTTGTAATATGTCATGTTGGAATAAGTTAAAATATCTATTTTGAATATCTATTAATGAAGTACATCTTAGGCATAAAACCTATATAGATGAGATCCCTCTAAATCTATAAGCTCCATTTCCTTTTGAATGTGAAAAATGGATTTATGGTTTTAAAGGAATGGTTGTTTCACTAGAGGAAAGCATGATCTCATAATGATGGCATCATCTAGATGATGACATTCGTAAGGATACATGTTCAAGGAAGGGGATGCCATTGATTTGGCTTTAGCATACTTAATGAGAAGTAAGATAGCATGAAGCATCAACTGCGATAATAAAGAGATAATAAAGATGTGTGAAACTATTGTACCCTTATAATATGGACTCTACAAAGTCCTATTGATTTCAATTTGTAATTATTAATAGAAAATTTCCCATGGATTAAGAAATTTTTTGACCTAGAGGCGTCTAACATTACCATAAGCCTTCTCAAATTCAATTTTAATGAATGAAATATTAAGTTTTAAACATTGCTCCTAATTCATATTGTGGTAATGTTTTCTAGTATGAATCATCCTCTAATTAAGCTATTTTGTTCTTGATGAATAAAGTTAGGCATAATGTTATTGATTGACGTGGTTGAGGCTTTAGCTATAACTTTATAGGAGACATCTAAGAGGGCGATTTCCCTCAATTTGTAATGAGATCTTGGTCCCCTATATTGGGTATAAAATAAATTATTTCTTTGTTGATGTTAGCCTTAAATATTTTTTTTAATAGCTTCCTTGCACACCTATAACAGAATTGGACTTACAAAATACCATATGGCCTTATGGAATTTTTGCATAACCATGCAATATAGGTGACTTATCCACAACCATATCAAGGAAACCTTTGAATCTTACAATGTCAACAATTTCCCACACATATTTTTCTAGGACTTAGAAATTCTATGTGGGACAACATCAACCCAAGTCTATACAACTACCTCACATTCCTCTGTGAAGTCTTGTGACTAAAGAACCTTTTTGGTCTAGATGAAAAAATCCCCATATATATCCTTTTGCTTGGTGAGTGTCCAATGGGAGTCTTTAGCACAAAACTAGTTTTGGATGTTTCTTCCTTAAAAGAAAGGGTTAAATGAACATATCATTGGTTAGTTATTTCTCAATGCAAAGCCAATGGATACATGCTATTAACTAATCACCCCACATGTGATGGGATTTTTCAATTTTCAAAAGATATTAGAGCTTGAATGTTGTGGATTTAGTAAATTCATAGAAGGGGACATTTTACACTCATGGGTTAACTTGATGGATCTCCTCCTTGAAAACTTTATGATGTTTCCATCAAATTAAGTATATTTGTTTCCCTTATGTCCTTGGAAAGAATCCAACCATCCATGCTTATTTGTTTAGGTAATAGGTTCCAAACATTTATAATACAACTTGTGCACATATAATTTCTCAAGTAAGAAACTTTCAACAAAAAATGAGCCTCAAGGATTCTCATCTTGATGGTTCCTCATGATTTGATGGCTCCCCAAGACATGGAAATAAGTTGGTGGTCTAGGAGTGACGTGGTTTCATGTAGTTCCTAAACATGTGCAAATTTATTGCAATAAAATAAGATATTATTCTCTATCAACATAATTGATATATCCTTCTCATGACCCTTTGTTTTCCTTTTAAAACTTGGATTGAAAGTAAACTATACCTAAATATGATCTTTTTCCTAAATTTATTTGAGTCATATAATCTAAGTCTAGCCTCAAAGTGCATTTTGAGTCACCTTCTTCTCATAATGAACTCTTGTTTGAATCTCCGCAACTATGATCTTATGCTACACCAGCATTGTATATTGTTTCTTATTAAAGGATCCAAGAATCTGGAGATAATGGTATGAATCTCGATTTCCCAGAAATGGTGCCCGCATTTTGCGCGAAAATGGCCCTTATGCTGCCGCATACGCAACTAGTGAAGACTCTGCAACGAAGTGTCTGGTCATGGTGTGAAGCCACTGGGTTTGCAACAAATGTTACAGTGCACATTAAAGGCCACAATTTCAAGCTTCACTAGGTGATTTTCATCTCAAAATTGATTGGATTTCAATTTCATTTAGTTGTTCTGAACACTAATCGGATGCTAGTTTATTTTGTAATACTGGAAATCAAAACCTTAATAACCTAATCATTTTCTTTTGATTTGAATGGCTAGTTTCCCTTGGTTTCCAGAAGTGGTTTCTTGAAGAAGAAACTAATGGAAGGGAACACAATTTATCTCCCATAAACCTTCCCTGGAGGGGCGAAGATTTTTTGAAATTCTAGCAGCTTTCTGCTACGGCCCATCGATTCTTATGAATCCATTCAACATTGTCGATCTAAGATGCACGTCAGAGATTTTAGATATGTCAGAAGAGTATTGCAGAGGTAATCTTTGCAAGCAAAGCGAGTTTTATTTCAACAAAGTAACACTGAAAAACTAGGCCCGACATGATTGAAGTTCTACAAAATTGTAAAAATATTCATCATCTGGTTGAAGAAATGCTTATTGTCAATGACTGCATTAAGGCTATATCTAAGAGGGCACTAATGGGCCTTTTTGAAACGAAATACCAGCTGACCAAAGGAAAATTTATGGAGAGATGCGAAGATAGGTGGATAAATATATATGTTTTATTAAGTTTCATTTATTTTAACTTCCTTACCAAAACTAAAATTTACTTTTTCAATCAATAAATTTCCATATACATAATTCTTTGAATAGATTATCCTTTCTTGCTGTGGAAAAAATTTCCCCATCCTTTTTGAATTCCTGCTTTTAAAGCTGAACGGTTATTGCATATTCAAATTTCATTCTTTCTTCAATCAACTTCATATTCTTCATCATCAGGGTTAGCACTTTTTTCTCATATTCTTCTTTTCCCTTTCTGTAAATAGATGAACAAAGTTATTTCCATGTGTTGATGGCGAAAACAGCGTTGTTCAAAGTTTCTGTGTCCAAGGAATAGTTAGCCACATTTTTTGGCAAAAGCATGGAAGGGAAGCCCTTTCTGTGCAACTCAGCATAGGTTGTGTTAAGAATGTTGATGGGTTCTTCTACACTTCTGGAACAAGGAAGAGTAACAAGCCAAAAACTATGCTGAGAAATAATATGCTTGACCTTTTGAATTCACCCACTTCGTTTGAACGGAGATAAAATCGTTGGGTTGAAGAAACCCAATTCGAAAGCTGAAGTACAAATAAGAGAACGATATAGTGACTCGGATTCAGAGAAAAAACATAAACAATTTTATTGAAGCAAAGTGACTCGAACATGGAATTTTTTAAGGATTCTAATGTTATACTTAAGTATATAGTATTCCAGGCCATTGTTTTGGATTGAAAAAAACATGTTTATAGATAGGTAGGACAATATTAAATATGAAATATACAATTAACACTGAAATATGTAAAGCATACTTTATGTAAATATAGGCGATACTAGAGACTAAAAATGACCAAATAGCGAATTTATTTTTTGAAAAAACCCCAAAATATAGCCAATTGGCGAAATTTCGCCCCTAAAATTACCCTAGGTCACTGGAATTCTGAGATAAAGCATAAAAATTTTCTATTGGTTTTTATGTTTTTATAACAAAATATGATTTTATGTCAAAATTTAACGTTAATTTTAAATAATTAATATTCATATAATTTTAAAATATTCATTTTTCAGAAGAGTTGTGAAAGTTTGACATTCATGGATTGTAGTCGATCTTCTAAGCATTGAGCTTCTACTAGTTTCTTTTCTATGGATCTCCAAGCAACTATGGATTTCCATAGACAACTCGCCATTCATGCTTTCAACCATGAAGGCATCTTATCTTGACATTACCACATTAATGATCAGGGGTGATTTCTTCTTAAAGATAAATGAGATCTTAAGCATATTCCAAAGACGGTTTCAATATTGTTGTAATGACTTATAGATTCCTTTATTCGTTAAAAATGTCATTAATGACTTATAGATTCCTTTATTTATTAAAAATGTCATTCAAATTTGTTTTACAATTATTGAAATTATGAAGTAGAAACTTAAAGGATGAGCTCGGCACTCCTATTTTGAGTTATCGGTTATTCCAAATTGGTTTGGCCTTAATTAGAGCCGATAAACAAAATTCGAGAGGGAGGAGCTCGTCTTGGTTATAAAAATGTCACCCTCTGTATGTAATGTAAACAATTAGACAAAGGAAATTAGCAATGGAAGTATTTTGTTCCATTATGTATTGTGTTTATGATATCATTTATGTCGTTGAGATATGTTCCTATATATGTTCTCATAATTCATTTAATTACCTTATGAGCTTGATTCCTTTGTGGATCCTCATACTTTTGAGTCCTTTGACTCTAGTATTGAGTTGAGTTGGAAGTAAGTGTCCCTTATAAGTTAAATTTATTTAGTGGATCTTCGAACCTTTGCCTGGAAAAATGTTAACTCCTAACTCTATCAGTACTTGTATGTTAAATAATTCTACCTTCCTGGGTTATGTTTATACCTTGGTTAGTTCCAATACACGATCAAAGAATAAGATCCTTTTAATGGAAATATAAGCATAAATCCATTTTGGAGCAACTCCCTATAGGAAAGTAGAGTGGCAAATTTGGAGCTAGTTGGAGAGAAAAAGATACTAAAGTTTTTTCTAGAAATGCCTTGGCTTCAGCCAAGAAAGCTACTTCTGCTTTGTTTGGAGTGAAATTCCAAGCCTAATGGGGACCCTGGGTAGTGGGCTTACGCTAAGCCTTCGATTCTTATTAATTGAATTGTCCTAGTTGAATACTAAAATTTGTTTTTTATTTTCATCTACATCGTGTCGAGTCCAAAAAATTGTGGTTGCTAATTTGGCATTCATGCACTATTCGATATGTCACTGTAGTCTATCTTTTAATACTCAAATTTGTTTTTTATTTTCATCTCCATCATGTTAATTCCAAAAAATTGTGGTTGTAGTTTGACATTCATGCACTATTGGAGATGTCATTGTAGTCGACATTTTGAGCATTGAGCTTCTACTAGTGCATCTTCTATGGATTCCAAGTAGCTATAGATTGCCACATTGAGCTTCTACTAGTGCCTCTTCTATGGATATCCAAGCAACTATGGATTGCCTTAGACAACTCACCATGGATTTCCTTAAACAACTCGCCATTCATGCTTTCAACCCTAAATGCAGGGAATATGCAGCTTTGCTGCTAAATCTTGTTTTTATTGGAATATGTAAGGATCTCAGTTGACAACCCAAATTGTTTTATTGTGGAATTATTTTATATGGTGCCTAATATAGTGCTTAATTTCTTTTGATATCACAAAATTTAATACACTGTATTTTTATCTTACCCAATTCGATGTAACGGTAGTTATGCCTTAAAAGTTTTTCTACGATAATTCTCACTTATTTATATCCATATGCATATATGTGTGTGAAAAAATATGCTTTAAGCATCACTTATTTATATCCATATACATATATGGATGTGAGAAAATATGCTTTACATTTCTTATGTAAATGTTCATGTGTCTCATTTTTCTTTCACGTCTTCATCTTTGCTTTCTCCAATTTGCCTTGACTCTGAAACATGGAATCCAAAACTGATGTGGAATTGAAGATCGAAGAGAATGGTTGCATTATCCAAATCAAGGGAAGACTAGATCTATATCAAGAAGAAGAAGTGAAGAAGTTATGTATGTCCATGTGTTTAATGTGCCCTAAGCCTCATTCACAGTGAAACCTGAAGCATATACTTAGTCGATTTATGTGGCTCCTTATCATCATTGGAGATCTAAGCTCTTTGACATGGAACATTACAAATTGAAATTTTGGTGCAGGTCGGATCAACCACATCCAACCCAACCAGCACCTATAGGATCTGGTGGCTCCTACACTTAGCAGGATTACCAAATTTAGCCCTCAACCAAATTCTACTCTAAACTTTCCTCCCCGCAATTTTGCTTTCGCAACAACTTTTCCGCAACATGCTTTCCCGTAACTCTGTTTCCGCAACAGGATTTCCACATGCGGGTTGTGGGATGAGGGATGCACAACCAAATTTCCAAATTTTCTCCCCTGAAACTTTCCTTTCACAACTTTTCCTCTGCAAATTTTCCAACTGCCAGATCTTTGCGGCCTTCTCTGCGACCATCGATCTACTCCTTGATGCAGATCTGACAGATCTTTGTAGATCCATTATCGCCCTCGCAACTTTCGTTGCGGATCTCTCCTGGACTGTCAGATCTTCATCTGCGGACTCAATCCCCACCGTTAATGGTAGAAAATCTGCGTGTTGCGCTGATTGATCACAAAATAGATTAATCTAGCCTGCAATATTTAAAATTCATTAGCCTAACACTTCTATGCATGCATTTATGACCTATTTCAACTATTCAAGCAATGATTTCATGCGTGAATCAACAACTTCACAGAAATACATAGATGTTCAGGAAACCGCCGAAGTCGGCTCCTCACGGATACATCATTCAAACAGTAAATGCATCTAGACTAATAACATTGCAAACACACAGCTAATCCTTCTATTAAGCAACAGAACAAACACACAACCCATATCTCCTTCTTTGGGTTGCTCAAAATATTTATAAGTGGAAACCAGACGTAGGTTTGATATTCCCTTCTATGAATCGAAATTATAACCATGAAGAACATAACCCCCTCTACTTCTCTAATCTGCCTATTTAAGATAAATTGTTACTCCCCCCACCGAGTGGTCCTGCAACTGAAAACAAGCCACTACAAAGCTTGATGAAAATGTCCCTATCACAATAAACAACCCGTGGCTTGATCTCCACGCAGGGAGTCATGATCCACCATCATTCACCTATGGCACATTCCAGCGTAGCCTGCTACTGCAAACTAATTTGTTTTCATTACCTTGCCACTGCACTTTGTTGCATTTTGTCCACTCATCACTAAACTGTTGATTTTCTTCTTCAGCCTTCCTTGCTTCAATTTCCACTTTTACTCTTGAAATTTCTCCAAATGTTGCCCCAGATATTGCCGCCACCCATGCTTCCTTTATGCTTTCATAAGTATATCCCTCTACAATATCCAATTCCTGCTCACTATCTGCAAATTTACTTTAAAAAAGTAATTTGTATTTCAATTCCCTGACTGGAACAACATAGTCACTCACACTGCTCTAGATATTAGTCAGCATAACATAATTTAGCAAACTAATATATCCTTTTGTCTCAGCCAAAACTTGAGAAATTTCTATCTCATTGACTGCAATTTCTTCCTCTTGCTTAAATACTTTTAGCCAGTATTTCAAACATTCATTGATTACTTGATTCCCTTCAAGCACCTCTGTCTTGACAATATTCAGTAATTGCCCTTCAATTCTTTGACCATTTCTATCAGTCAATTCAGTCTTCCTCAATCCCAAGACTATTTCATCTCCAATTTGAGACACAGTAGCCTCACTTTCTTCCTTATGGCTTTCTTCTTTCTTGTCACTAACCAAAGTTTTATGTGACACTATCTCATCCCTCTCTGTCAAAATAGAATTCTGATTCTCTATTCTTTTGGAAGTCCCAAAGGTCTGTCCATCATCCTTACCTTAGCTCTCTAAGTAAACCAAATCTTATTTGTCCTCAGCAGGAACAAATGCCCTCTCATAAGATATGACTGTCTCTTCCCCAATAAGATTGCTACCTTCATTAATTAAGGACTATGTAGACTCCTTCTGCTGCAATAACTCATCTTTTCCTTTGTCTTTGCTTGAAAACAATTCCATCCGTCCATCTAGACTGACTAAATCTTTCACACTTTCATCTTCGCCTATGCACCCCTCAAGGTACTTCATCTCATCATCAAAATTATTAAAACATAGCTTGTTTACCTGAGGTTTCCATTCACAATTAGACTCATATTTCTCTAACAGGCTCTCCAGGAATAACATCTCCCTGTCAGCTTCTTCAAGCATTTTGTATTTATGCTTAACATATTCCTCATTATGCCTTACCTGATAACTTTCAGCTTCACTTAAGACAATTCCATAAGATGGTTTGTCTTCTACAATACCTGCAAACACATTCAAATTGTCAGCATTAAACTCACAAGACTCAATGGTCTTATTTGATGACTCAATCACAAATCTTCCCGTTGTCCCAAGTCTGCTACAAGACTCGAAAAATCCTCAATGGTCTTATTCTTAGCTTTCTCAAGCATAGCTCTTGAATGCTTGATATCCTCCTTTGTCTCTTTCAGTTCTTAGCCATCGTTATAAGCCAAGCTAGCTTTCACAATATGCTGAAAAGAACCACCTTCTTTTCTCTGTGTAAGTGTATTTGCATGAGACACAACCATCTCATCATTTCTTTGAACAAAATTGAAGTTCTGCCCACCTCCTTCATTCTTTATGACAATATTAGAAAATTTCCTTTTCTCATTCATTGTACCTGCAAACACACACAAGATATTAGATTTAAAACATTGAGACCTCTTGGCCTCACTTGAAGTTTCATTCTTCAAGTCTTCCCCCAAACACTCCCTTTCCTTAAGTACCTCTTCCTCCCATTGAGCATTCATCCTATGCTCCTTCTTCTTCTGTAGCCTATGTCACTTCATCTTCTTTCTCATTACATAATCATACCTCTGGTATTCTCTGCTTCTCAGTACTAGCTCCATCAATGAATCCAAATGGATTCTTATCTCTGCTTTCTCCTTATCATAGTCTTCATCACTCATCTGCTTGCATATGCCATTTTCCTTGGCATTTTATTTTCTCCCTTTGCGGCTACCTTTTGAACCTCTACTACGACTCGTAATAGTCATCTTCTTGAGTTTCTTTCACTCTCTATGAGCTGCACTATCCTTTGCAGTAACAGTTATCCCTGCTACACCTCACCTCACCAAACCTCCTATGTGCTTGGTCTTTCGGCGAGTACTGGTACTCTTTCTAGAACCCTCCTGAGCACTTCTCTGTGCTCCTTCTAGGCTTTCTCCCACAACTCATCTACATGAGAACATAATTGTCCTCTTGTACTTTAATCCTTAGTTGAAATATTAGGTCATTGGCCACAATTCACTTTCTCTTAGAAACCCTTACTAGTTTCCTTCATCATTGTCTTCAAAGACTATGACTTATTAGCTGAGATGTCTTCACTCCTTCTGCTATCCCTTGCATGCATACACTCCTACCAAAGTAGATATCTATGCTTATAATTTACTGCTCAGGACACAAGCCTCTTCTCCACTTGCATGCAAACTCTTCTTCTTTTCAGACTATTGTCGGTTTGTCTTCTCACCTTCACAGCACACTCTCTTGTTCTTGCGCTCTTTCTCTCTTCACTAGAGTAAACTTACTCTCTTCCAGCTCTTCATCTGTCTGTCTCCATGGCTTCCAGACGTGCTAGTAGCTCCCTTATTTCCTCCATAACTTCTGCGTTCACCGTTGGTCGACCACTGTCATGACCTCTTGCTCTACCTATGCATGCAACCATCCCCTTGCACTAAGCCTCTACAATAATAGTTCTCTTTCACACTGCTACAACTTACCTCACCAAGCCCTTCTCTGTACTTGATCTTTTGGTAATGTTGGTCCTCTATCTAGAACCTTTTGAGCACTATTCTTTGCTCTTTCTAGGTTTCTACTGCTACGCTTCTTTCTCACACGAGCTTCTCCTTGCTTTGATACCAAAATTGGTGCAGGCCAGATCAACCATAGCCGACCCAACCAGCACCTCCAGGATCTGGTGGCTCTTACACTTAGCAGGATTACCAAATTTAGCCCTTAGCCAAATTCTACTCTAAAACTTCCTCCCCGCAATTCTGCTTTCGATACAGCTTTTCTGCAACTCTATTTCGGAAACATGCTTTCCCGCAACTCTGTTTCTGCAACATGATTTCCGCATGCAGGATGCGCGACCAACTTTCCAAAGTTGTTCCCCCGCAACTTTCCTTCCGCAAATTTTCCTTCACAATTTTTCCAACCGTTAGATCTTTGCAGCCTTCTCCATGATCGTCGATCTACTACTTGATGTGGATCTCACAGATCTTTGTAGATCCATTATCTCCCTCGCAACTTCCGTTGCGGATCTCTCCTGGACCGTCAGATCTTCTTCTGCGGACTCAATCCCCACCGTTCATTCTCTGCAAAACTTGTTAATGGTAGAAAATCTGTGTGCTACGCTGATTGATCAGAGAATCGATCAATCCAACCTGCAATATTTAAGATTCATTAGCTTAAAAATTCTATGCATGCATTTACGACCTATTTCAACTATTCAAGCAACGATTTCATGCATGAATCAACAACTTTACAAAACTACACAGATGTTCAGAAAACCGCCGAAGTCGGCTCCTCACGGATACATCATTCAAACAGTAAATGCATCTAGACTAATAACATTGCAAACACACAACTAATCCTTCTATTAAGCAACAAAATAAACACACATCTCGACTCTCCTTCATCAAGATGCTCAAAATATTTACAAGTAGAAACTAGACGCAGGTTTGATCTTCCCTTCTACGAATCAGAATTCTAACCCTGAAGAACATAACCCCATCTACTTCTCTAATCTACCTATTTAAGCTAAACTGTTACTTCCCCCACCAAGTGGTCCTGCAACCGAAAACAAACCACTACAAAGCATGATGAAAATGTCCCTATCACAATAAACAACCCGTGGCTTGATCTCCACGTAGGGAGTCATGATCTGCCATCATTCATGTCGCCGCTAACAAACTACGACCCATCAAACAACCAAAAATATGCCACAATATGTGACCAACCCATCATGATTGCTGGCATGCCACGATGCTCCTGCATCACGTTAGTTACATGACTCATCCTTTATCAACACCTATCAGATTAGATCTTTTATGCCTATGCTTGCTATCTAGAAATAAACTCTTTACAGGAGATTTACAATAATCCTCTCATTAGACTAATGTCAAGACCTCAGGATCTGACCAGACTTTAGAATTTTAATTTGAAAACTAATGCTCCTGCATCACAATTACTCGCAGATTTTAGAAAAAAATTAATAACAAAAACTTATTAACAATTATTAAAAAGTTATTAACACTCCACATTGACATTACCACCTCATAATTCTTATTCATAAATGTGAAGATAATCGCATTTTGACCATGTATTATTACTCAATATATATTTTAACCAAACATAAAACTTTTTTTTAACAAAATATAACAACTTTTATTTTTTTAAATACAAATGGAAAATTCTGTCTAAAACTAGGATATCTTCTAGTTTATATATCTTATGAGATTTTTAATATAATATAAACATGACGTTTAAAATAAATAATAAATAAATTTCAACTTCGAATAACCATTGGTAAAAAATAATATGCAGAGATAATGAAATAAATAATTCAAATTATTAAAATACCTTGGCACAAAAATCTAGATATTTGAAACTAAAGGTATTTAGTCCCTCTTCATATTAAAGAAAAACATAAACATAATTTATGAAGTTTATTTATGTCGTTTCATTTTAATTCACGTGTTCGTCTCTCTGCGCGTTTGAATTTAATGTGTTCGTCTTTCAGTGCGCGTTTGAAATTGATCAATCCGAAAACACTAAAGAAAAATTAGATTCAAAGAAGTCGTCTGGGGATGTAGCTCACATGGTAGAGCGCTCGCTTTGCATGCGAGAGGTACGGGGTTCGATACCCCGCATCTCCATTTTCATGTCAGATTAAAGACTTGATCTTCGCGTGTTCAATCTACGTTCATCGCATCCCATCGTGGTATACTTTGTATAAGTTATTGATGGAAAAAGCTTTATGTGGTTAATTTCGTCTTTTTAACAAGATTTGTACAGAAATAGAAGCCAAATGGCAAATAATAACTAAGGATCCGTGGCGCAACGGTAGCGCGTCTGACTCCAGATCAGAAGGTTGCGTGTTCGATTCACGTCGGGTTCAACTAGAATTTCAGAGAAGGTTGCGTGTTTGATTCACGTCGGGTTCAACTAGTATTCCAGATAAAACTGAGTCTATTTTCATATCTCCTTTTGGGATATCTTTAGAGGCTTCTTTAACTGAGTCTATTTTCATATCTCCTTTTGGGATATCTTTAGAGGCTTCTTTAACTGAGTCTATTTTCATATCTCCTTTTGGGATATCTTTAGAGGCTTCTTGGGTAGGTATTGGGCTCTTCTTTTTCTTTTCATATCTCCTCTTTCCTATCTCCTTTTGGGATATCTTTAGAGGCTTCTTGGGTAGGTATTGGGCTCTTCTTTTTCTTTTCATATTTGCTTTTGGGATATCTTTAGAGGCTTCTTGGGGTAGGTATTGGGCTCTTCCTCTTCTTTTCATATCTCTTTTTGGGTCCTAACAATATGTATTGGGCTCTTGTCTTTTGGGCTATTATGTGTCTTCATTTATGTTATTTCCAACTAGAGTGATATATCTATTTTCATATCTCCTTTTGGGATATCTTTAGAGGCTTCTTGGGATAGGTATTGGGCTCTTCCTTTTCTTTTCATATCTCCTTTTGGGATATCTTTAGAGGCTTCTTGGGGTCCTAACACTATGGTATTGGGATCTTCCCCTTTGGGCTATTATGTGTCTTCATTTAAGTTATTTCCAACTATAGTGATATTACTAGGCATGATAGTCTTATAATTTTTTTTAACTATTTATGCTTGCTTGAGACTTTGACAAAATCCTTCTAGACTTGCTTGAGATATATATATATATATAATTATATTTTTTGTATAGTATTTTCATTATAACAAATAATATGAAATAAGTTATTATTTTTATTTAAATAAATGTTGAATATGATTTTATTTTATCTTTTAAAACTTGTTATATATATATATTATTATTTTCATTATAATAAGTAATATTCTGTATGTTATTATTTCAAAAAGAGGAAGCATTCCAATGAAGTACAATTATAAATTTAATTCATGACATTATATCAAATTTAAATTTTAAATATTTATAATAATTTTATTGGATACCAATGTTCAGTTCAATATTTGTTAGGCTTTCTTCTTGTTGAACTTACAATTGTCATTAGACCAAAATCTGCAGGTATTAATCTCCACCATAATCGTTAGAGTTAGGATCTTGGGAGGCGGTTAGTCCATGTCATGAAACTCGCGGGGAGCACTGAACACAATGTCCAACAATCTCCCCCCTAGCGTGATTCAGGTGAGTTTCAAACCCTTGAAATGTTACTCTGATACCAATTGTTGAACTTATGATTGTCGTTAGACCAAAACCCGCATGTATTAATCTTTGCCACAATCACCAGAGTTAGGATCTTGGGAGGAGGTTAGTCCATGTCACAAAACTCACAGGGAGCGTTGAACACAATGTCAAACACTTCTTAGTTTTGTTAGGATTTCTTTGTTGTTGCGGTTGACCAAGCTATGACTGCACCTTGTTTTGAAGGACATCCCTCATTATTACACTTAAACATGCTTTTCACCCTCATGTGTGTAGGCTATCTGATTTCCCTATTAATCTCCCATTTAGGAGGTAGCAAGTGGCTAGGAACATTTGAAAAATATCTAAAATAAGCAAGACCCTCCATAGAAATGTTGATGGCCTGCGTAAGCAAAGAGGCTTCCAATAACCTGCATCACTTCCACCTTAAGAGACCCTATAGGGAAATCTCCTGTCAAATTCAAAGACAAATGTGCATGCCCCATCTAAAAGTGGAGCACATGTTCATTGCCACTAAAATTAAGCTAAAAGTGGAGTAGAAAGTAAAAAAGGATTGCTCTTTCCATAAGTAGGATGAGTTGATCATGCAAAAGGTAGGTGTAACTTGTAAGAAGTGGAACTAACAAGTGCAGTCTTCCAGTCCATTGTATTAGGGCCTAACCGGAATTTGGACTATATGCAATGATGATAACACAAGTTCAAAATTTGGTAACACTAGATCTCGAGTTTGGCAATAATTATGAGTTGTAAATATTGTTAATGCAACATATACCGAATCTATAATAATGCAGATGCGTTGTTAACGACAATTGACATGCTACTACGATTCTAGGTGATTTCAATGGGGCTTTATAGTCCAATGTCTTTTGGTTGTAAATCTCAGAGAAGATGGTTGCGCCAGTTAACTTGAGTTATCGTGCAGTAAGAATTTCCTTTTTTTTTTCGGGTTGCGACACACTACCTTGGGAAACTCAGCCTTTTTTTACTCAACAGGTTAATCTTCGACCAAAATATTTCGACTGATTAATTTTCGACCAATACTTCGACGGGTTAATCTTCGACCAAAATACTTCGATGAGTTAATATTTGACATGCCGCTTTTGGTCAAGTTAATATTCGACCAAAATACTTCGACGGGTTAAACTTCTTTTGGTCAGGTTAATTTTCGACCAAAATATTTTGACGGGTTAAATTACTTTTGGTCGGGTTAATCTTCGACCAAAACACTTCGACGTGTTAAACTAATTTTGGTCGAACTTTTACAAAAATAGATTTCTTAGTCTAAGGACTTATAATATGAAAAAAACTTTTCACCAACCCGTAACTTGGGGTAAACTTCAACACAATTATATTGTGACAGACTCACAATATCATATAACCAAATATTAAGTAAGACTTGTGTCAAGCATTCTGTCGTTAAAACTCAAACTTTTGCACGGTGAAGTATTTATGGATTCTTTGTGTCTTTCACTAAATGGTAAATGCAAATAATATTTACTCAAGTAATTTTGGAGAAGATGTGCGACTAAATAAAACATACATTAAACCATAAACTATGGATCTATATATATTGTCGCGACATAAAAATAACTATAGCCGCAAATAAAAACTTCGAAAATTACCAGGATGTTTCATCTTTTACAGAGCTTGGGCTCTCAACACTTTCCAAAAAAATGCAGAGCTTGAGCTCTTTAACTCTCCACAGAGTTTTTCCTTCTTCTTCTCCTCTCTTTTGTATGTGACTGATGATTTACAAACTTCTTCTTCTTTATATAGATAGACTAATAATGCTTCTTTGTGAAGCTATCGACTTAACATTAAAGACTGTAATAACGATCTACCTAGAAACTTATCTTCAAAAATTTAATTAGACTGCTTTATATATGAGAGACGTGAACTCTTCATTCAGTTAGAGAGACCGACAAAAGACTGACCCGCTACAGAATTTGCCAGAGTCAGCTTAGATGATATGAGGATCAAAGAGTAATTAATATTTCCAACACTCCCCTTTAATTATGAGCAGATGGGGATCTTAAAACAAAATATTACAAAATGTTTCAGAGCTTTAAACTTGCTCTGTGCATGACAGAGTTCATGTGTAGAACTTGTCATTCCAACATAACTTTACAGATACTAGAATGTATCCTTTCCCAATGGTTTTGTAAAGATGTCTGCAAGCTAATCTTTAGACCTACAAAATTCTAAACAAATTTCTTTGTTTCTCACCAAGTCTCTTATGAAATGATACCTTGTGTTGATGTGCTTGGTTCTCTTATGAAACACATGGTTCTTAGACAATGCAATGATTGAACTATTGTCGTAGAAAATGATTGTAGGTTCTTATTGGTTCTGCGATGGGTCTTTTAAAATTCTCTGCATCCAGACGACTTGACATGCAGCGCCTATAGTTGCAACATACTCTGCTTCTGCCGAAGACATAGTTACAATGGGCCGTTTCTTTGAATCCCATGACACGACACCTGTACCAAAATGAAATGTGTACCCAGATGTGCTCTTCCTATCATTTGTGCTTCCTCCATTGTCACTGTTAGTGTATCCAATGAGTTTAAAACTTTCATAGGTTGAATACATTATACCAAGATCCTTTATGCCACTTACATACCACACAATTCTTTTACCAGCTTTCCAATGAGAGTCCTTTGGTGAATCCATGAATCTTGAGATCAGACTTACTCCATACATGATGTCTGGTCTTGTCGCAGTTAAATACATAAGGATGCCAACCAACCTTTTAAATCGTGTAGGATCTACAGTTGATCCATTGTCATCCTTGCTCAATTTTAAACCTGTTATTATTTGTGTTGGGGTTGTTTTGCAATTAGACATATAGAATCTTTTAAAAACTACACTTGCATACTTTGACCGTGATATAAATATACCACTTTCAAACTGTTGAACTTCAATGCCTAGAAAACAATTCATAAGCCCCTAATCAGTCGTTTCAAATTTGCTTTCCATGACTACTTTAAAATCCTTTATGCCAAAATCACCAGTAAATACTAAATCATCTACATACATATATACAATTAACATGTCACCTTGCTCATTAACTTTGGTGTACAATGTCGGTTCACTTTCAATTCTGTGAAATCCATTTTGGGTGAGATAGGAATCAATGTGATTGTACCAAACTCTAGGAGCTTGCTTCAAACCATATAGTGCATTTTTCATCCTATACACTTTGTTCTCTTGAACTGGAACTTCATAGCCTTGTGATTGTTCCACATATACTTCCTCCTCAAAATAGCCATTCAAGAATGTCGATTTAACATCCATTTGATAAACATGCCATTTGTTTTGAGCAGGACACAAAGCTATGCAATAGTGCTCCTCACCTTTAGCTAGCATTGAGGGGCTCGTGGGAGGTGGTCTGGCTTGCATACTTTCCTACCTGCCCTTTCGTGCCCATAAGGGATATCCTAAACTCTGCTTATGGATGCACCTATTCTTCCCATGCTGTTGGTGGTGGTGTTGTTGTTGGATCAACCAAGTGAAGGGATGCAACTGTTTGCTCTACTAGCGAACTGAATTCAACCTTCTTGCACAGGTATAGAAAAAAAGTAGTAAGGTGTTATTTTTTCGACTGTTTCCATGCATGTGACTGGTGCGAAGGTTTCATTGAAGTCTATGCCAGGCTGTTGTGTAAAACCTCTTGTGACCATTCTTTCCTTATGCCTCTGCACATTCCCATCAACATCTTGCTTGGTCTTATAAATCCATTTGATGCTCATTACATCCTTATCTTTTTGTACATCTACCAACTCCCATGTTTGATTCTTCTCAATGCATTATATTTCTTCATCCATGGCTTGTGTGCATACTGCTTCTTCGACAACTTCCTCAAAAGTTACAGGATCATATATTAGAGAAAATAATGCAAAAAGAGAGAATGAATTTGGTGTACCAGCTTCATATATTTTACGCATACTTCTTCTCTTTATTGGATCTATTGATGTCGACCTTGACGAACTGTATGATGGAGCTTGCTGACTTCTTGGTGTGCTCGTCGACGTAGCTTGAGCTACAACTTGTGTCGACGTTCCTTGTGTTGAACCATGATGTGGTGTCATGGGAGTTGATGGTGCTTCGACATTTTGACTTGCATGTGGTGTTTGAACCACTTCCTCTGTCATGTCATCATGCTCGACAATCGACACAATCTTGACATTCTTCTCGACAGTTCCATCCCATTATTCATTCTCGAAAAATTAAACATCGTGACTAATGATTACTTTCCTTGTGACAAGATCATACAACTTGTATGCTTTTGTGTCTTTGGGGTAACTAAAAAAAATCCATTTATGTGCCTTGTTGTCTAGTTTCTTTCTCAGCTCATCTGGAACATGATCATATGCAACACAATAAAAAAATTAAATGAGAAACACTGTGATTTATACATGTCCATGCTTCTTCAGGGAATCTGTTCTTCATGCTCTTTGTCAGGCACCGATTCATAATATATATAGGAATTGTGACTGCTTCAACCTAATATTCATTTGGAAAATGCTTGGCTAGCATCATGCTGCACGCCATCTCCATTACAGTTTTGTTCTTTCTTTTTGCGACACCGTTCTACTAAGGTGTATACCGTGTAATGAATTGCTTGTGTATGCCATTGGTTTTGCATAAATATAGGAAGGCATTCCAGACATATTCACCACCTCTATTCATCCTTAATATTTTGATCTTGTATCCACTTTGGTTCTCCATGAGTACCTTCAACTGTTGAAAACAACTAAATGAATTAGATTTATTTTTAAGGAAATATACCCATATTTTTCTTGTGAAGTCATCAATAAAAATAAGAAAATAATTGCAACCATGCAAGGATGATGTTTGCATTGGCCCACAAATATCAGATTGCACAATCACAAGTGGTGTGCGTGCTCTGTATGACTTTTCGACTGGAAACATCTCTCTATGTTGCTTGCCAAAAATGCATCCTTCACAAACTCTCTGCTTTGTCGATTAATGGAAATCCTTTCACCATATTCTTTGTGTGCAATAGCTTCATCCCACTGAAATTCAGATTTCCAAATCTCAAATGCCACAACCAAGACTCATCCTGAACTTCTATTTGAAATGCTGCTTGAAAATCAACGTTATCTTTTTTCTTTCTCGTCGCAATGCTTTCTTGCTTCTTTGCTTTCTACCTTGAATGCAACTCATGTATTTGTCTTTGATTTTATGTCTGAAATTATCCTCAAAGTAAACAAGCATTTTCTTGTCATTGGTACTTTTGCTATCAGTTGGTTGCTTGGACGCTTGTCTTTAATCACACAGTTATTATCTTCCATGTAGACTCTGTAAACTTTCTCTATAAGTTGTCCAATGCCCAACAAATTGTGTTTTAGTCCTTCGACATAATAAACATCAGGGATGTTCTTTCGCTACCCATGTTTGGTTAGAATACCAACAATACCTTTTCCCAAAACAGTGACTTGGACATTATTTCCAAGTGTGACATTTGTTTCAACTGATTTATCTAGACTAAAAAAAAAACTTGAATTACCAGTCATGATTTCTACAACCTAAATCTAAATACCATATGTCATGTGGAATTTCTTGGACAACATTGCATTCAGGTGGGGATGCACATTCCAACAACATTGTGCTCGACGAAGTGTTGGTGTTATTCGATTGATTTAGGCTTTGCTTTCCTTGGTCATATTGTTTCTTCCTGCATTCATATGAATAATGAGAAAATTTCTTGCAATAATGACATTGTATTTTTTATTTATCAAGCCTATGACCACTTGGATAACTGGGGTTCTGATTTTGTCCTCTACCCATGAGTGATCATACTGGACTTCTGCTGCATCCTCCTCTGGAAACAATTCTTCCTCTGCATCTAGAACTATATCTCCCCATGCCTCTTCCATGACTTATGAATGATTGTGCTGCAAATGCACCTTCCAATGATGTATTTGATCTACTGATTCTATGCTCATGATTGATGAGTGAGGCTTGTAACTTATTAATGGTAAATTGCGACATGTCCTTGTTTTGTTCCAAGGTCACGACCAAGGATTCAAATTTATGGGGAAGGATTATAAGAAATTTTTCAACAACCCTTATGTCTTCTATATTATCTCCATGATATTTCAGTTGATTTATCAGACCAACAAATCAAGTGTAAAATGAGTCTACTGGCTTTGTGTTTTTCATTGGCAGAGATTCAAAATCTCTTCTAATAATTTACAACTTAGAAGTCTTTACCTTGTCCAATCCTTGATAGGTGGTTTCCAATGTATCCCATGCCTGCTTAGTAGTATTTGTTGCTGCTACTCTTGGGAGTATTCTTTCATGCATGGCTTGGTTTATGTAGAATAGAGCCTTTCCATCTTTCTTCCTCTATTCCCTCAGGGCATCTATCTCACCTTACGTGAGATTATTATATGCCACCTGATCTGATGGTTCTGTATAGCCATTTTGGACTATCTCCCATACATCTTGTCATAAGAACAAAGCCTTCATTTTTAGAGACCAATATTCATAATTCTCTCCTGTGAATATTGAATTTTTCAAACTCAACATTTGTGCACTAGAAGTGGAAGTCGTATTTTTAATTTTCTTTAGAGAAAATGTTTCTTTCCTAAACCTGCTTTGATACCAAGTATTGGAGAAGATGACTGTGATGGTTAACTTGAGTTACCGTGTAATAAGAATTTTCTCTTTTTTTGGGTTGTGACACACTACCTTAGGAAACACGACCTTTTTTTTACTTGACGGGTTAATCTTCAAAAAAATATTTCAACTGATTAATCTTTAACCAATACATCGATGGGTTAACCTTCAACATACCAATTTTCGTTGAGTTAATATTCGACCAAAATACTTCGATGGGTAATCTTCGACATACTACTTTTGGTCGGGTTAATCTTTGACCAAAATACTTTGAGGAGTTAATCTTCGACATACCATTTTTGGTCAGGTTAATCTTCAAACATAATACTTCGACGGGTTAAACTACTTTTGGTTAGGTTAATCTTTGACCAATATACTTTGACGGGTTAAACTACTTTTGGTCGAACTTTTATAGAAAAGAGATTTCTTAGTCTAAAGACTTATAATATGAAGAAAAAAAATTCACTGACCTGTAACTTGGGGTAAACTTCGACACAACTATATTGCGACATACTCACAATATCATTTAACCAGATATTAAGTAAGACTTGTGAAGAGCACTATGTCGTAAGAACTCAAACTTTTACACGGTGAAATATTTATGGATTCTTTGTGTCTTTCACTAAATATAACTACAGACAATAATTACTCAATTAATTCTGGAGAATATGTGCGACTAATTAAAACATGCATTCAACCATTAATTATGGATTTATATATCTTGTCGCAACATAACAAATGCCTATATCCACAAATAAAAACTTGCAAATTACCAGGATGTTTCACCTTTTATAGAGCTTCGAGTCTCAACACTTTCCAAAAAAACAAAGAACTCGAGCTCTTGAACTCTCCAGAGATTTTTTTCCTTCTTCTTCTCCTCTCTTTTGTATGTCACTGATGATTTACAAACTTCTTCTTCTTTATATAGATAGACTAATATTGCTTCTCTGTGAAGCTAGAGACTTAACATTAAAGACTCTAATAACTATCTACCTAGAAACTTATCTTTAGAAATTTAATTTGACTACTTTATGAGAGACATGAACTCTTCATTCTGTCAGAGAGACTGACAGAAAAATGATGCTACAAACTTTGACAAATTCGGCTTAGATGATATGAGGATTATGGAGTATTTAATATTTCCAACAATAAAAATGATCATGGAAGTCATTTTTGTAGAGTTTCTAGTCAAAAGGGGATTTTGACATTTAAGAAGAAAAACCGAGCATTTTTTCTCTCCCCTTAAAAAGTGATCCTTGTGATGTAAATTGTGATTTGTAGCAGACCAAACAATAGCTTCAAACAATATAATATACAAAGAAATTTCCTGCATAGTCGAGATTCTTTCAGTTTACGTGTGTATTTTGACAAAGCAATTTTTAACAGACCAAAAATCATTATCAAGTTTCAGCTAGGTATAGTCCTTTCGAGATTCTGTATGGAAGAAAATGCAATACTCCCATCTCTTGGAGTAATCCAGTGGACAGGTTAGTATTAGGACCTGAATTATTGAAAGAAATGGAATTAATTGTAAAACAGGTACAAGGTAATTTGAACATTGCGTAAGACCGACAGAAAATTCAAGCAGACCTTAAACGAACTCCAAAGGAGTTCCCAGTAGGCAAACATGTTTTCATTAAGGTGATACCCAAAAAGAGTTCTCTGAGGCTAGGTAGCTGTGCCAAGCTGGCACCTCAATATTGTGGTCCTTTCAAAAGAATGTCCATGATCAGACATGTAGCATATCAGTTAGCTCTACCACTGAGTTTAAGAGTTCACAATGTTTTTCACATTTCTGTATTAAAAAAATATGTACATGATACTACTCATGTTATTAATTGGAATGATGTGCAGGTGGAACCCGAAGGAGATTTTCTAGTGGAGCCGGATTGTATCCTTGAGCAGAGGGAGATCTCGCTTTGGAACCACACCATTGGTCAAGTGAAGGTGCAATGGAAGCACCTTAGTCCAGAGGAAGCCACCTGGGAATTGGAAAGTCATATGAGGGATGCATATCCAATTCTATTTCAGGAGAACTCCGAGGACGAAGAATAAATAACATCAAGGACGATGTTATAATTTAAGGGGGTGTGTATGTCACATGCCCCAATTTGCAAAAAAACAATTTAATGTTATTTGAGGAACATTGTGTTATATTTTATGCTAAGTTTGTAATTGATGACCAAGTGGGGTCAAGAATAATTAATGTAATTCAGAATATTTTAATTATAAATAAATAAATGATGAGACAACATCTCAGGGAAGCTGTTAAAATAGTGTTTACTGGTCACTTGGTGGAGGAGACTGAGTGGAGAGTACACTGACAAGTGCCAGCATCCTCAAACTACTTCCAACTGTTGCAAGTGGCTTTCCTATATTTGTGGTCATGATTCCCCAAGAAAGTGGAATTGGAGCACGTGGCTCATTAAATGAAAACTGACCCAGAAGACCTAGGCATCTCTATAAAATTTTCCATTGAAGACAGCTGAGGCTGTTCATTCTGAGAGGTGATCATTCAGGGTGAATGAATTTACTCATGAGAAATTCGATGGAGGGGATTATTGAAGTGAGTTTGAGGGGTCAACTGCTGAAGTTATTACTGCTGTAAGTAGATTTGAATTACTAAGGTAATTAGACCAGTCAGGTGACAAGAGGTCTTAAGGTCATATCCTCCACCCAACACTCTACCAAGAGGACTAGGAACTGGCTCGGGGGTCCTGAGGAAGCGTTGTATGAGCATTCTCAAGGAGTTGGTTGGGAGGAACATCCTCCTTAAGCTGTTGTCACCTTATCATTGACAGGTTCTATTTGTCTTCATGTTATTATATTTATTTACTGTCTTTAGTAAAATGTTTACTAGTTTTTCAACATAGGCATGTTAGTATTTAATTAGGGTTTATGAAGAAAGGAGTAACTGTGTATTGTCAGAATTAGTAATTTGCATATTATGTTAGAAACAGTAGTAAATATGCAAAATGATAAATAAATAGAATTAGAATTCCATACTGTATTTTTCCGCACCTGGCTCATGCAGTACTCTAGTATAGTTGGGTGTTTAGGTAAATATGATGATTCTTTTTACTTTGAATGAAAAATGTAACTACATTCTGCTCTAGTTTGCTCATGATTTATTATGTAAAGAAGTAGTAAATACTTTATGTATTAAATGTATTTACTTCAGATAAGAACTGAGCATAGGTATGTAAAAACAATTAGCAATCATATTACTTATAGAACTATTTTTCTTATACTAGTATTCTTTACAAAACACAAAACTTACAGTTTAGTAATTAAGCATAGGTATAGTAAACAGACTATCATCTAGGGTTTAAGTTAAGATATTTTTCAAAAACAATCTTATAACATTTGATTCCAGACAATATGTGTCTCTGTTTTAATACATAGGGTTCTACTGTAACCTAAATAGAACCACCGAGGTTATTGAAAGATAAACATATCCTATTCTCAAATTTTGCAGAATTTACCCTAAAAACTTCCTTTATAAAAATCAAACAGCTGTAAAATTTATTAAAAGAAAATAATAAAACAGAGCTCTGAATCTTTCCTTGTAAAATTTATTCTTTCCCAAACTGTAGGATACACTTAATAATTAACCCTTTGGAACCAAAAAGCGAGTAAAATATTACTCTTAAACACAATAAATTTTCCCATAAACTTTGCAGTGGAAATCCTTATAAATACATCATAATAATTAAAGTATTACATAAACAATTTGTTAAAAAACAAAATCAAATAAGAAGAAATGGCTTACAACCTTTAGAACTAAAGATCGAGGCTCATACACGTTAACAAAATTGAACTATGCAATATATATATCGAACAATAACCATTCTTTACTGACAAGTAAAAACCTTAATTCATTTTACAAGTCCTGACTGATTCACAGTCCTGACTGATTCACAGTCCTTTCTCACCTACTCGTGTCTATTGTAAAAACTAAAATAAACCAGATAGAGGTCGACAACCTCATAGGGCTTAGGCCTGAGCTCTTTAGAAAACAGAAAAAGAAGTTACATTGTTCAGGCCATAAAGGAAGAGACGTAAACAAAAACCAATTTCCATCATGGCTACTAGAGCCTTCTTTATCCCTGTCCAAAGTGCCCTCTAAGGGTTTCGAAACTTTTACATAAACAAACAAGCAATGGAACCTTAAGTTAACAGACAACCGAGGACGTGCCTGTTCAACCGCAAGAACCAAACTTCCAACAACCACAAATTTTTGCAGGAAGAAACCCTTTTTGAAACCAGGGCTTACCAATTTGTATGCTCATGTAAAACTGAAGGGTGAGATCACTTTCACCTACAGAGATGGAACCGGGAGCAAGGACCCACAAGTTCCAAACCGTATCATTACAAATCTTTTTTTTTAAATTTGTAAAACCCGCAAGTTCTATCAACTCGTTGATAAATTTATAATTGAAAAACATAAGTAACTTGATCATTCATTAAGAGAAGGACATCTATGGAGTCTTGAAGTGAAAGTAGCTGCAAGAAACAACAAATAGTATGGAGTGAACTTAAGCCCAAACTGAGCTCTATTCTCTCTATGGAAATTTATAAATAACCATTACGGTAAGCACTGTTAGGGTTAACCTTGACTTGAGATCGAGTCAAAGGTGGTTAGGTCTAGCACATGGTTTGGGCACATGGTTTTTTGTAGCCCATGGTATTGTCCCATGGTATTGCATGTGTTAACCTTGACTCGGGATTAAGTCAAAGGTGGTTTAGGTCTTGCACATGGTTTGGGCACATGGTTTGTTGTAGCCCATGGTATTGTCCCATGGTATTGCATGTGATTAAGCCTTTATAAGGCTTGAGGAGGCTCCATTGTAAATAGGCCTGGAGGTGAGCGGTGGCTAGGTCACTTGGCTCGGATGGCGGTTTTGGCCATGTAATGAAGATCTTCATTGGTGTTGGTTTTCCCCGCATGGGGTTTCCAGGGTATATTGTGTGTCTATCTTGAATGTTTGATATAATGTTTATTTCTCCCTCATTCTTATGTTAATGTTTCTTGTTTCAACCTAACAAATGGTATCAGAGCCATGGTTTGGCTTGGTTATGCTCGTTGGTGTTTCTATGTTGAATCAAATTGTGGGGTGCATGTTCGGTGGTACTCGACACCCTAGCAGTAATTTTTTTTTGGTCCATGTGAAACTTAGCCGTAGGCAAGTTTGGATTTCTCTGGATGCTAAAAGCACAAGGTATCCCTCTTATACGCAGAGAAGGGATGTTGCATCAAGTGTGGAATGAACCACTAGGTAGGTACAAGGGTGGCAGGTGTACTCGTAGCCTAGCTTGATGTGGATCGGAGAGGTTGAGTATTCGATTGCGGGAGAAATATGAGATGGTTTAATCTCAGTTTTGGGACCAAGATTGATGAAGCCATGTATGTGAAGAGAATTCCTAGAGAACTGGTGGTTACAACGGCTGATGACCCATGTAATCTGGTAGATGGATTTTTCTTTATATGGACATCAATGACAGAGTTTGGATGCAGGTACAAAAGGAGCATGACAAGTAGACGAGCAATAAAGTGAGAGGATGAAGCAATAGATGGTGATGGCGAAGTCACCATGAAGACACACAAAAAAAAAATTGTAATGGAGCATTTTGCATGTAAATGGGCATATGGTTGTAAGACCTGGTAAGGCATGCATACCCCTGGTAACTCACCAGTAAAGTCGGGAGATAGACCTAGGTGATAGGGGGGTGTATGTAAGATTCCTCGGTAAATACTTGAGGGGAGTTGGTGATTACTCCAAGTCAAGTTTAAACGGGGGATTGTTAGGGTTAACCTTGACTTGAGATCAAGTTAAAGGTGGTTAGGTCTAGCACAAGGTTTGGGCACATGGTTTGTTGTAGCCCATGGTATTGTCCCATGGTATTGCATGTGTTAACCTTGACTCGGGATTAAGTCAAGGTGGTTTAGGTCTTGCACATGGTTTGGGTACATGGTTTGTTGTAGCCCATGGTATTGTCCCATGGTATTGCATGTGATTAAGCCTTTATAAGGCTTGAGGAGGCTCCATTGTAAATAGGCCTGGAGGTGAGCAGTGGCTAGCTCACTTAGCTCGGATGGCGGTTTTGGCCATGTAATGAAGATCTTCATTGGTGCTGGTTTTCCCCGCATGGGGTTTCCAGGGTATATTGTGTGTCTATCTTGAATGTTTGATATAATCTTTATTTCTCCCTCATTCTTATGTTAATGTTGCTCGTTTCAACCTAACAAACACAAGAAAATAAAACAATGTTCTTTAGATTTCTAGAGTATAATCTTCAGACGATTGAAGGAACTTTGGTAAGTACTTGTTCTCGCAAATTTTTAAACCCTTGCTTTTGTTTTTGGTAAAAATTCATTATGGTGTTAGTTATAAATACAACTATGGATTTATAACAACAAAAAAAATAATTGACATTACCTCCTTGAAGACAAGCATCATATTTAAACATTTTCTAAAACTAGCATCTTAATCATGCTAGGGAAGTAGCTTCTCGACGTAATTTTAAATAACACCCTACTGGAACTTACGTTTACCTGTTAAAACTGGTGGGAACCAATAGTCCATTTGAGTTAGCGTAACACTAAGTAAACCCCGATCCATACAAGAATTCTCACCTACTTGACAAAAGTTAATCATCACTATATCTAGCAGCAGCAAAATGCAAGTCCTTTTCTAAATCTAATAGAATTAAAGCTGTTAAGTCATTAACAGTACTAACACAGGTGTTTAAGATTACATCCATTAGTTTACAGGCTCTTTTAAAGAAGAAATCCCATGTTCTTTTATAAACTATTTCATTTTTCGCTAACCATTAGCAGTTACTTAGCTGCGACTTTGGACATTTTATGTCAATTAATTTTTTTTTAAATTTTACGAATTTTTGGGGTTATTTTACTTTCTTGCCTACCCACAAGGGATATCCTAGCCTCTGCTTATGGATGCACCTCCTCTTCCCATGTTGTCAGTGGTGCTGTTACTGTTGGATCAGCCAAGTGAAGGGATGCAACTGTTTTCTCTGCTAGCGAACTGAATCCAGCTTGCTTGCACAAGTATAGCAAAGAAGTAGTAAGGTGTTATTTGTTTGACTATTTCCATGCGTGTGATTGGTGTGAAGATTTCATTGAATTCTATGTCGGGCTGCTGTGTAAACCCTCTTGTGACCATTCTTTCCTTGTGCCTTTGCATATTCCCATCGACATCTTGCTTGGTCTTGTAAATCCATTTGATGCTCATTACATCCTTATCTTTTTGTACATCTACCAACTCCCATGTTTGATTTTTCTCAATGCATGACATTTCTTCATCCATGGCTTGTGCGGATACTACTTCTTTGGCAAATTCCTCAAAAGTTAGAGGATCATCTATTTGAGAAAATAATGCAAAAAGAGAGAATGAATTTGGTGTACCAGCTACATATATTTTACACATACTTCTTCTCTTTATTGGATCTATTGATGTCAACCTTGACGAACTACATGATGGAGTTTGTTGACTTCTTGGTGTGCTCGTCGATGTAGCTTGAGCTACGACTTGTGTCAACGTTTCTTGTGTTGAACCATGATGTGGTGTCATGAAAGTCGACGATGCTGTAGAATTTTGACTTGCATGTGGTGTTTGAACTACTTCCTCTGTCATGTCATCATGCTTGACAATCGACACAATCTTGACATTCTTCTCAACATTTCCATCCCATGATTCATTCTCGAAAAATTAAACATCGCGACTAATGATTACTTTCCTTATGACAAGATCATACAAATTGTATGCTTTTGTGTCTTCAGGGTAACCAACAAAAATCCATTTATGTCCCTTGTTGTCTAGTTTCTTTCTCAACTCATTTGGAACATGATCATATGCAACACAATCAAAAAATTTAAATGAGAAACATTGTGATTTATACATGTCCATGCTTCTTCAGGGAATTTTTTCTTCGTGCTCTTTGTTGGACACTAATTCATAATATATACATGAATTGTAACTGCTTCAACCCAATATTCATTTGGCAAATGATTAGCTGGCATCATGCTGCGCACCATCTCCATTATGGTTATGTTCTTTCTTTTTGCAACACTGTTCTACTGAGGTTTATACCGTGCAGTGAATTAATTATGTATGCCATTGGTTTTGCATTAATCTAGGAAGGCATTCAAGACATATTCACCACCTCTATTCGTCCTTAATATTTTGATCTTGTATCCACTTTGGTTCTCCAGGAGTACCTTGAACTACTGAAAACAACTAAATGCATCAGATTTATTTTTAAGGAAATATACCCATATATTTCTTGTGGAGTCATCAATAAAAGTAAGAAAATAATTTCAACCATGCAACGATGATGTTTGCATTGGCCCACAATATTAGATTGCATAATCTCAAGTGGTCTACATGCTTTGTATGGCTTTTCGACTGGAAAACTCTCTCTATGTTGCTTGCCAAAAATGCATCCTTCACAAACTCTCTCTACTTTGTCGATTAATGGAAATCCTTTCACCATATTCTTTGTGTGCAATAGCTTCATCCCATTGAAATTCATATTTCCAAATATGAAATGCCACAACCAAGACTCATCCTGAACTTCTGTTTGAAATGCTGCTTGAAAATCAACATTATCTTTTTATTTCTTGTCACAATGCTTTCTTGCTTCTTTGCTTTCTGCCTTGAATGCAACTCATGTATTTGTCTTTGCTTTTAAGTCTATAATTATCCTCAAAGGAAACAAGCGTTTGCTTGTCATTGGTACTTTTTCTATCAATTGTTGCTTGGACGCTTGTATTTAATCACACAGTGATTATCTTCCATGTAGACTCTGTAAAATTTCTCTATCAGTTGTCCAATGCCCAATAAATTGTGTTTCAGTCCTTTGACATAATAAACATCAGGGATGTTCTTTCACTCCCCATGTTTGGTTAGAATTCCAACAATACCTTTTCCCAAAACAATGACTTGGACATTATTTCCAAGTGTGACATCAGTTTCAACTGATTTATCTATACTGGAAAAAAACTTGAATTACCAGTCATATGATTTCTACAGCCTGAATCTAAATACCATATGTCACATGGAATTTCTTGGACAACATTACATTCAGGTGGGAATGCACATTCCAACAACATTGTGCTCAACGGAGTGCTGGTGTTGGTCGATTGATTTGGATTTGCTTTCCTTGGTCATATTGTTTCTTCATGCATTCATATGCATAATGAGAAATTTTCTTGCAGTAATGACATTGGATTTTTTATTTATCAAGCCTATGACCACTTGGATGACTGGGGTTCTGATTTTGTCCTCTACCCATGAATGATTCACGGGACTTCTGTCGCGTCCTCTGGAAAAATTTCTTCCTCTGTCTCTAGAATTATATATCCACATGCCTCTTCCATGACTTATGGATGATTGTACTTTAAATGCACCTTCCAATGATGTATTTAGTCTACTGATTCTATGTTCATGATTGATGAGTGAGGCTTGGAACTCATCAATGGTAAATTATGACATGTCTTTGTTTTCTTCCAAGGTCACGACCAATGATTCAAATTTATGGGGAATACTTCTAATAAATTTTTCAACAACCCTTTTGTCTTCTATATTATCTCCATGAGATTTCAGTTGATTTATCAGACCAACAAATCGAGTGTAAAATGAGTCTACTGGCTTTGTGTTTTTCATTGATAGAGATTGAAAATATCTTCTAAGAATTTGAAACTTAGAAGTCTTTACCTTGTCCAATCCTTGATTGGTGGTTTCCAATGTATCCCATGCCTACTTAGTAGTATTTGTTGCTGCTACTCTTGGGAGTATGATTTCATGCATGGATTGGTGTATGTAGAATAGAGCCTTTCCATCTTTCTTCCTCTATTCCCTCAGGGAATCTATCTCCGCTTGCGTGATATTATTATATGTCTCCTGATCTGATGGTTCTATATAGTCTTTTTGGACTATCTCCCATACATCTTCTCCTTTGAACAAATCCTTCATTTTTAGAGACCAATATTCATAATTCTTTCCTGTGAATATTGGATTTTGCAAACTTGACATGTGTGCACCAGAAGTGGAAGTCGTATTTTTAATTTTCCTTAGAGAAATATTTTTTTAAGAAAAATGTTTCTTTCCTAAACCCTCTATGATGCCAGATCTTGGAGAATACGATTGCAATGATTAATTTGAGTTACCGTGCAATAAGAATTTCCCTTTTTTTCGGGTTGTGGCACATTACCTTGGGAAACACGACCTTTTTTTACTCGACGGGTCAATATTCAACCAAAATATTTCGACCGATTAATCTTTGACCAATACATCAATGGGTTAACCTTTGACATACCAATTTTGGTTGAGTTAATATTTGACCAAAATACTTCGACGGGTAATCTTCGACATACTACATTTGGTCGGGTTAATTTTCGACCAAAATACTTCGACATACCATTTTTGGTCAGGTTAATCTTCGAACAAAATACTTCGACGGGCTAAACTACTTTTGGTCAGGTTAATATTTGACCAATATACTTCAATGGGTTAAACTACTTCTGGTCAGGTTAATCTTTGACCAATATACTTCGACGGGATAAACTACTTTTGGTCAAACTTTTATAAACAAGTGATTTCTTAGTCTAAAGACTTATAATATGAAAAAAAATTTCATTGGCCTGTAACTTGGGGTAAACTTCGACACAACTATATTGCGACATACTCACAATATCATTTAACCAGATATTTAGTAAGACTTATGTCGAGCACTATGTTGTAAGAACTCAAACTTTTACATGGTGAAATATTTATGGATTCTTTGTGTCTTTCACTAAAAGATAAATGCATACAATATTTACTCAAGTAATTATGAAGAATATGTGCCATTAAATAAAACATGCATTCAACATGCATACAAACTTTGTAAATTACCAGGATGTTTCACCTTTTATAGACCTTCGACTCTCAACACTTTCCAAAAAAACACAGAGCTCGAGCTCTTGAATTCTCCACAGAGTTTTTTCCTTCTTCTTCTCCTCTCTTTTGTATGTCACTGATGATTCACAAAATTCTTCTTCTTTATATAGACAGACTAATATTGCTTCTCTGTGAAGCTACCGACTTAACATTAAAGACTGTAATAACTATCTACCTAGAAACTTATCTTCAGAAATTTAATTTGACTGCTTTATGAGAGACGTGAACTCTTCATTCTGTCAGAGAGACTAACAGAAAAATGATTGCTGCAAACTTTGACAAAGTCAGATTTCATGATATGAGGATTAGGGAGTGTTTAATATTTCCAATAGTAAAGATGATCATTGAAGTCGTTTCTATAGCGTTTCTAGTCAAAAGGAAATTTTGACATTTAAGGAGAAAAAACAAGCATTTTTTCTCTCCCCTTAAAAAGTGATCCTTGTGATGTAAATTGTGATTTGTAGCAGACCAAAAAATAGCTTCAGAACAATACAATATACAAAAAATTCCCTACATAGTCGAGATTCTTTCAGTCTACATGTGTATTTTGACAAAACAATTTTTAAGAGACCAAAAATATTTTGAACCCTTTATGATAGTGAAAGAGTAACCGAAGGTAAATTAAGCTTCCAACTTACAATCATTACTAGCAATATTTATCAGTAAAAAATGGATTTAGGTCAATTACAATTGGATAACCACTAAAATTTCATAGGCTATAAAAAATAAACCATAAACATGCAAACAGATAAGAAACCGGTTAATTTCATCAGCTCGGTCACAATTCTTTACAATGTTTGAAACATATGTACCTAACTCAAGCCACTAAATCAAGAGCTTATTTTCCCAACATAACATATATTGAGTACCCATTAGAGTGAGTGAACTACATCGAGCTAGAGATCATTGGGAAGTTCAACCAAATAATCTGGTGGCAGCACCTGAATTTCCTAAAATGCAAATACTTATAACATTTAGCATTAATCCTGACATGATATTTATAATTAATCCTGCTTTCCTGACATGTAAACATATATTCATTCTATTGGAGAAGATACAAGTCACATCCAACTGGAGATCAACTCTGATTGCCGCAGAAGATACAAGTCACATCCAACTGGAGATCAAACAAGTCAAACAATAGCTTTAAAAGCCACACTGCCTCACAACTAGCTGGGCAAGTGACAACATACTCTGCCTTGGTTGTATTCAGCACGACGCATGATTGCTTCTGTCTGAACTAGGAGATCATGCTAGATCCCAAACTGAAGTAGCAACCCAAGGTGCTATTCCTTCCAGTGGTTCTACCTACCAATCCAAATCAACATAACCATGTAGGTTAGTATTTTGATTTACATCATATTTGAGCCCATAATCCACTGTAACTTTTAGGTACCTTAGTACACGCTTTGCAACTATCAGGTGAACATGTCTTGAATACGTTAGAAACTAGCTCAGGGTGTTCACCACAAAGAATCTGTCTGGTCTCGTATTCATTAGGTACATCAATGATCCAATCATCTAACGATACATCATGGAATCAATCGTCTCAGATGAAGCATCACTCATAATATTCAAGTTAGATTCCATAGGTGTGGTTATTTCCTTACAGTCCAACATTTTGAATCTCTTCAAAATATCCAATACATACTTTCCTTGACTAAGGAAGATCCCATCTGCACTCCGCCACACCTCCATGCCTAATAATTAGTGCAGCATACCTAGGTATTTCATCTTGAACTCTATAGCAAGTCTCATCCTTGCATATTTATGGAGTTCCTCTTCACTTGTCAGAAAAAAGTCATCGACATACAACAGGAGCATCACTAGTCTTTCATCTTGAACCTTAAAGTAAAGGTTGGAATCCACTTTACTCTTGGTAAATCCTAATCTCATTAGGAGGCTATCCATCCTATCGTACCAAGTCCTTGCTGCTTGTTTCAATCCATACAGTGTCTGATTCAATTTGCACGCATGGGTATTTCTGTCGTGTGTCTTGAATCCTAGTGGTTGTTCCGTGTACACTTCAACCTCGACTACACCATTCAAGAAAGATATATTGACATCCATTTTGTGTATCTTCCATTTCATCACTGTTGCCAATGCAAGTATTGTCCTAATGGAAGTGCACCTTGCCATAGGTGCAAATGTCTCTTCGTAGTCTATTCCTTCTTTCTGTGAGAAGCCTCGTGCTACGAACCTTTCCTTGTATTGCTCAATGCTGACATATGCAATATGATTAATCTTATAGATCCAATTCGAATCATGACATACATCTTTTTTGGTATCAGAACTAACTCCTAGACACCATTCTCCATGATCGATTAATATTCCTCGATCATAGAATCCTTCCATTCTTTCATTTCTACAACCTCTTCATAGGTGGAAGGTTCTCTATCAATGATGTCACACACTGGACCCACATATCTATTGTAGGGATTTTCCCTTTTTCTCTTTCTATGTATTCCTTTTGGAATGCCATACCTTTCTACTTCTTGTATAAGCTCTTGTGACCATGCTGGTTTCCTCTTGTGGGAGTTCTTCTGAAGGAATGTCTCTACCGGTTCTTGTGGTTCTACCATGTCATGATCTTCATGGTATTTTGGAATTTCTTCTCCAATTTCCATATCTTGGGATCTCATATCTTTAGGCTCCTCAACCTCTTGAATAGGTTTCCTCCTAGATCTAAAGTATGTCCAGTCTTCATAAAATGTTACATCTATACTAACATTGATCTTCTTAAATCCTAGAAAGTACATACGGTAGGCCTTTGATGTATCACTGTATCCTATGAATATACCCTTCCTCCTAGAAGGATCGATCTTGGTACTTTTATCCTTAGGGATATGTATGTACACCGAGCAACCAAATATTCTCAGATGGCTGACTTCTGGTTTCTCTCCTGAGAAAGCCTCTTCCGGAGTCTTGTTGTCGAGTACTCAACAAGGACTACGGTTCTATACATACACAACTGTCCTTGATGCATATTCCCAAAGGTGCATAGGGAGATCATGGTCATGTAGCATTGCTTTTGTTGCTTCCATGATGGTTCGGTTATTTCATTCCGCAACCCCATTCTCATGAGGATTGTATGGAGTGCTTAACTCCCTCTTAATATCATACTCTCTATAGAGTTCCTTGAATTATTCCAAGGTGAATTATCTGCCATTTTCTGACCACAGAGTCCTGATATTCCTATCAGTTTGGTTCTCAACCAAGGATTTATATTCCTTGAACTTACCGAATAATTCATTTTCCCCTTTCAAGAAGTATATCCAAGTCTTATGTGAGAAATCATCTATAAAGGAAACATAGTACAAATACCTGCTTAATGAGATAGAAGACATGGGTCCATAGACATCTGAGTGTACTATCTCTAGTATTCCTTTGGTCTTGATCTAACTTCTAGGAAATGTCTTCTTCGCATTATTTCCTTGTGCACATACTTTGCAAATTCCTTCATGATTTTCCTGGATCTCTAGTAGTCTAGAGACTGCTTTGCTTGCCATCATTAGTGCTATTTAGTGCACATGTTCAAGCCTTCTGTGCCATAGTTCTATTGGTTCAATTGACTCGTGAACCAATGCTTGTTCATGTTGTCCCTTTATCTTTTACAAGCCTCCATCTTCTTCTCCAATAATTGTTGCATCCTCTATTTTCTTCCCTCTAGGCAACATCAAAACTTGTCCATCGACAAATGAAACTCTCATACATTTTTCATCTAGTGCAGAGATGGAGAGAATATTATTGTTCAATCTTGGAACATAAAGCACATCCTTTATCTTTAAGGATTTCCCGGAGTCAAGCTTGTATGAATATTCTCCACTCCCTTTTATGGGGTATTGGTAATCATCCCCAAGTTTCACCTTGTGACGTGACTCATGTTCAGACATATTAACGGATGATTCCTTATATCCTGTCATGTGTTTAGAAGCTCCATTATTCACAAGCCAATCATTGCTTTTGTGTGAGATAGTGCTAGTAAGTGTTGATATTAGCACATACTATTCATTTGAATCATCCCTCTCTCTTCTAAATATTTGGTTTGTTGATATTAGCACATACATGAGCATGGTGTCTCCTTTTCCTGATGGGACAATCTCTTGCAAAGTGTCCCTTTTCATCACAAGTATAGCATCGAACATTGGAAGGATCCATCTTGGTCTTATTTTTTTTCCTTTCCTTCTTCTTGTGGTGATGAAAATTATCCTTCTTCTCCTTCTTCTTGAAGTCCTTCCTGGTGTGAATTGTGAGAGCTTGATCTTCAATTTCTCCCATCTTCTCTTCTCTTGTCACGAGTCGAGCTTCCTCTTATGCACATTCTTCTCAGATTCTGCTAAAAGAGATCAACCTTCTTCTTACACAAATTCCTTAAATGAATCAGTACTGTGATCTAGGTAGACCATTCAAGGTAGTCATTACAATTTCTCATTCTTTGACATTCTTTTCAACCGCTTCAAGTTGTTTTTTGATTTGAGCAACCCTTGTGAAGTAAGACTGTATAGTCTCAGAGTTTTGTATCTTCACATTCTTCAATTGGTTCCTCAAAGCCATCTTCTTGTTGATGTTATCTCCTTCGAACATATTTGTCAAAGCATCATATAAATCCTCTAGTGTCTTGAATGAAGACACATGGGGAATGAGGTGATCCTTAATAGAATTTGCAATGATTCTCTTGGCCTTAGCCATGCTTCTCTTATGAGAAGCCTTATCCTCATCTCCCTCTAGTTTTGGAACTTCTTTAGTGATGTACTGATCCAAATAATTTTCTTCAACGATCAGTGAGATGTTGTACTTCCATGGTCGAAAGTTATCAACCCCTCAAATATTGTCCTCAAGATGAGTATGGTGAGTCATCTTTTCAAATGAGAACCTCAAATGGAAATAACAAAGATTTAGATCTTACCGATTTGAGGTGTTTGACCTGGTTTCAGAGCTGGCTAGCCAAGGGTTTGTTAGAGAAACTCCAATTTTCCAAAATTGGAGTTTAGGAATTTTGTTTGGAAATAAAGATGTGCCTCCTCGAGGCGAGTTTCTCAGCAAGGTCACTTTCTGAAGATTGAGGTGGGTGTAAGGACCCAAATTTTGATCATTTTCCATGCCTTATATCTTTTTATATGATATTTGTGACATTCTAATATCCCTCATTTTGTATAACTTTGATTCAAACATTGACCCAAATCGATATCTAAATGCCCAAAACTTGTGTTTAACAGTTCTCTTGTTTTTAATTAAGTTTTGAGAGTTTTTAATGCGAAATCTCACTCATAATATTATACTATGAATTCTTGTACTAATGTTGATGTTCCAGCACTAGGATGAGAAGAGTGGGAACTCTTCAAGGATGATCACTCCATGTGAATATTCATAAACAACCAGCAATGCAAATAAAGTTTAAAACTCTGCACTTCTAGTACCTGTTCCAGTAATTGATCTGACACTTAATCTAGTACCCAGATTTTTAGCAGTGAATATTTATGAACTGCCATATTGCTCCTCAATTTTTTTGCACCTGGGATCATATATCTCCGAATGGTTTAATGGGTTTGAGGACAAACTATCTAGCCACAAAACCCATAAATACTTTTTCCAAATTCCTAACCACTAGAGATATATTGAAGGGGTATTTTTCTAATTTTTGTCAAATTATAGAGGGGGCCACTTTACCTCTTATATGTCATCATAATTGTATAATTACATAGATAATAACAAATGAGTAGTTGGAGCGGGTACAACCGCTCCAACCTCTATCATAATGTATAAATAAGCATCAAAGATGAATACAAAGGTGGATTGGATGTCCCTTCCCAATGCTTGTCTTTGATGGCTGTGTATGAGCTTAATATATGCGTGAATGTATATGAAAGCCCAGCTCTCAACATTGGCGTCGTTGCCTCCCTCACTTGGCTGGGTGACGACAGCAGCAAATGGGGTGGCTCGAACGTGAAGGAAGTTGGAGAAAAGACCTGCAAGGTGAAGCTTAAAGACTGTTATAAAATAAGGAGTAGAATATTGATGCTGCATAAAGATTAAAAAAAGAAGTGACCATACACTACCTGTGCGTGACTGGCTACCTGAGGCGATTTGAACCTGCATAAAATTATGAGATGCAGAAACTTACAAGGAAAGTGTTAGTGGATTCAAGAACTCTGCTGCATATGGATGGTGCAAAGAATTGATTTATTTTTGGGTTGAAAGTATGAAGCCGAAGAGATCTTCTCCACCAACGCCAGTGCAATTGGAAGAGTTGATACGTAACCAGACTGGTGCTAAATGCTTCAAATTTTTCTGAGTTCATGGATAGCTAATCGATGACACCTGTTAACAAAGTGATTGCTCACTCTTGAAGCTGTTTTCAAATGACTGAATTTAGCTACTGGAAATGAAGACGAGTTAGCTACTGCAAATGAAGACGATCGGGCTGTTTCATGACTTTCCCAACAGATTATGCATGTACAACACAACAAACTGTAGTTTTGGAGTTGTTTGAACGAATTCTGAAATTGGGGAAGTTTGTTTCAGGTTGTTTAGACTTGATGTAAATGTATAAATGGTAGGATGGTGCTGGTGTGTGGACGCAGAGGGGAATAGAGGAAGATATAGAAAGATAGATAGCAACAAGAGTGATTACATTAGTTTTGTTTAGATTTATGCAGACAGATGTGAACTAGTGATTCATTATTTGCTAGTTAATATATTTTCTGCTATTGGTTTTATTTCCCATGATGATTGTATATGCTTATCATTTTCGACGATGGGAAGGGCCCCCTATCTTGATATGAACCTTGATCTGCATTTTTATTTTTAGAAATTGTTGTTTCAAGTTTTGATAGATTTCATTTTCATTTGGCATTTCATTTGAAGATAAGTTTTTGTAATATATAAATTGAAAGTTTCAATTAAGATAGAGGAGTTTACTTGAGAAGTTGTATTCCAACATTCATCATTGCGCAAGTTAAGATAGGAGTTACAACATTTCAATTAGAAGTAGTTGATTCAGAGAAAATGAAGATAAGAGTTGTAACGTTTTAATAGAAGTAGTTGATTCAGTGATTCAATTTATTTAATGAGAGTTGTCGTAGAATAAATGGCAGTTTGAGTTTGCAATTAAGTGGAACAAAACAGATTGGAGAAATTGAGTTATTGGCAATGGAATAAAGACTTTAAGTGAATCATTCTTTTTGGAATTACATGGTTATAGAACAATTATAAAATCTCTGTTTCTCTTTGACATAGAAATGAATCATTCAGACTGAGTGATTTCCAGAAAAGTATTTATTTGAAACATAGTTTAAGAGCTGGTACAAGTTAGAGCAATCTGGTACAAGTTCTTTGATAAAGATTTTATTCATAACTTTAAGAAGTAGGTTGTATAGACTCTTCTCCAATCCTGCACATATGGTGTTGGTATCTCGAAGTCTACCTCCTCGGGTTGACAATTAAGTGTTGATATATATATGGTATATATTTAACCCCTACATTTTGTCATCATTGTCAGGGAGGTGCTAAAAAGGAGTGGAGAACAGATCTCGTGTTGTTTCTATCGAAGGCTGGGGGAGGAGGAATGGTAAGACGAGAGGTAAGATCCGATGCATCTGTTTTAGCAGGTTCCTCCAAAGCCTTTCCCTGTTGGTTTGAAATATTTTTCAGTTTGTTAGGACAAGAATTAATTTATAATTTGAATACAGAACTGCAATTTGAAGATTTGTGTGCAAGATTAGTTTAGCAGTTGTGAGAATTCAGCTTCCAAGGGTTTGGTTTGTTTGGTGCAAGTATAATTTTCATTTTAGCAGTGTGAGATTTTGTCCCATATAAGTGTACCATTTGTAATGTTAGATTTCAATTCAAGCAAGTGTGATTTTGTTTCAGCAGTATACCTTTGCTTTGGAGATGGTGGATTGATTCAACTTTGTAGTTGTGTGAATTCAGTGGTGTGAAGTTTGCATATTTAGTACAAGGATTTATTTTTCAATTGGTGTGATTTGCAAAGTTTTTCAATGTAGTGCAACCCCTCCCCCTACACTAAAAATCATAAAAAACCAGCAAGAAGCACTCAAACGAAGTCAAGAATGGTTGAAAGAAGGAAGATATTACTTTGAGAACTTTCTCATATTTTGGTGGAATTGGAAGAGACATTTACAGCTCAGGAAATGGAAGAAAAATCAGTTGATTTTGCAGCCTCCCTAGAGTATCCATGCTAAACAGAAACTCCATCAGATCAAGAACATGCGTTTCAGCCTAAGATTGAATATTTCCTTGCATGTTTAGCTCCTGTGTGTAGTTAAGAATGTAAAGGTGGGATTTATGAAGATCTACAAGATGACAGTATTAACGGAAAAAAAGAGCAGGGAATGAAAAATGACATTGAGGGATGGTTCCAATCTATTATCATACCATGAGAAATTTTCCTCCTTCAGCTCTTCTTGGTATTGGATACAAGCACTTTGCTTGTTCCTCATATCCATCAAGTGATTCAGGTACAATTTTTCTATTTGGATATGAGTTTATCTTTTATTTTGCTACGTGAATGGTTTCTCTGGAAATCAATCTATACTTGAAGGAAAGTTTTCTTCCGGTAGGTAGGAATAAAATGTTGTATGTAGTTAGTCTATAACTAATGCAACAAGAATGTTAGCAATTAATAAGTCAGCCAGTGGGAGGTCTCTGTTCTTTTTCCTTTTAATCCAAGGGGTTTAGATCAAGAATTCACATAGGAGGAAATGTTCAAAATTGTCCACTTATGCTTTCGGCATTATTATTCTTATGCCAATGATGCTGTCTCAGATTGGGAGCTTGAACTTCATCAACAAATTTTGTTTTAATAAAGGACTTCATAGGAACACTTTCCGCATACATCAAGCTCATATGTCGGGTCTAATATCTTCATACATAATGTTATTCACTATGTATGGGTAGACAGGTTCGTGCATTGGGTGAAAAGACTTCTTCTAAAAAGGGGCTCTAGTTGTAATATTAGTTTCTTAAAACAATCTTTCTGAGAAGTGCTCACATCAGTCATCAACACAATTGGTACATATAAGCATGGGACTGAGGTATACATTTTTAAAACTCTTGATTTAATTAAATACAAGAAGAAAAATATGGACAAGTGCAAACCATGTATTTGCATTGCACTTAGTTAATCTAAATCCTTCCTGTCTTGGTTATTCTTGATTACCAAACCTCTGTTTTTTTACCTTAAGTCTTTGTTTCCCATTTAAAATTTTGAATCCTTTCAATGATTCGAAATGTACGCGAATATTTTCGTAAGTCTGTAGAATCTTTCCATATAATGATATTCTTTCATGTACCTTACCTTTGGGAAACCTACTTTCAAATTATGATTCTCTACATGTTAAAAGGAAAATGATATGAATAGTGGAAACAATCAAAGAGCTTATGATTGGGTGGTCTTTCCAGTTCTTCCACTTATGTTTCTTTCGAAGCATTGCAATTAGAAAGTGCTCGATTGAAGAATGAACTACATGAATATGTTGTTTTAAACAGGTTCCTTAAATTCAAGAATATTACACTGAAAAATAGGATTTCACAATTAAAAGTTCAAGAGTCATACATGAGTATGCAGGTGGATAAATTTCGTTCTCATGCTAATTTATGCAGTCATGAAAATCAAAAGCTGCATTGTAGGCTCAATAGGATATATCATGAGAATCATATACTTCTAATAGAGAACAAGTCTCTTAAGAAGCAACTTCAAATAACAGGGCAGGAAGCAACAATATATATTCCAGATGCTACACAAAGTTGAACCTTTCTCATTTTTGTTTACATACACTCTTCCTTGCATGAGGGGATTTTAGGACCCAATTTTGATCATTTTCCATGTCTTATATCTTTTTATATGATCTTTGTGGCATTCTCATATCCCTCATTTTGTATAAATTTGATTTAAACGTTGACCCAAATCGATATCTAAAGGCCCAAAACTTGTCTTTAACAATTTTCTTGTTTTTAATTAAGTTTTGGGAGTTTTTAATGCAAAATCTCACTCATAATATTATACTATGAATTCTTGTACTAATGTTGATGTTCCAGCACCAGGATGAGAAGAGTGGGAATGCTTCAAGGATGATCACTCCATGAGAATATTCATAAACAACTAGCAATGCAAATCAAGTTCTCAAATTGGCACTTATGGTACCTGTTCCAGTACCTGATCCGACACTCAATCTTATACCCATATTTTTAGCAGTGAATATTTCTGAACTGCTGTATTTCTCCTTGATTTGTGTGCATGTGGGAGCATATATCTCTGAACGATATAATGGGTTTGAATACAAACTATCTTGCTGCAAAACCCAGAAATCCATTTGTGAAATTCACAACCATCAGAGAGATATTGAAGGGGCATTTTTCCAATTTTTGCCAAACTATGTTTTCTGAGTTGGCTATTTTTGAGTTGTTTGAATGAATTATGAAATTGAGGAAGTTTGTTTCAGGTTGTTCAGACTTGATGTAAGTGTATAAATGGCAGGAGGGTGTTGGTGTGTGGATGTAGAGGGGAATAGAGGCATATATAGAAAGATAGATAGCAGCAAGAGTGATTACATTAGTTTTCTTTACATTTATGCAGACATATGTGAACTAGAGATTCATTATTTGCGAGTTAATATATTTTCTGCTATTGGTTTTATTTCACGTGATGATCGTATATGCTTATCATCGTCGATGATGGTAAGGGACCCATATCTTGATATGAACCTTTGATCTGCATTCTGATTTTTAGAAATTGTCGTTTCAAGTTTTGATAGCTTTTAGCTTAATTTGGCATTTCATTTGAAGATAAGTTTCTATAATAGATCAATTGAAAGTTTCAATTAAGATATAGGAGTTTATTTGAGAATTTTTATTCTAGAATTCATCATTACACAAGTTAAGATAGGAATTACAACATTTCAAATAGAAGTAGTTGGTTCAGAGCAAATGAAGATAGGAGTTGCATGATTTTAATAGAAGTAGTTGATTAAGTGATTCAATTGATTCATTAAGAGTTGTTGTAGAATAAATGGCAGTTTGAGTTTTCAATTAAGTGGAACAAAACATATTGGAGGAATCGAGTTATTGGCAATGGAATAAAGGCTTTAAGTGAATCATTATTTTTGTCATTACATGGTTATAAAACAATTATAAAAGCTATGTTTCCCTTTGGCATAGAAATGAAGTATTCAGACTGAGTGATTTCTAGAAAAGTGTTTATTTGAAACGTAGTTTAAGAGTTGGTACAAGTTAGAGCAAGATGGTACAAGTTATTTGATAAAGCTTTTATTCATAACTTTAAGAAGTAGGTTGTATAGACTCTTCTCCAATCTTGCACATATGGTGTCGGTATCTCAAAGTCTACCTCCTCGGGTTGAAAATTAAGTGTTGATATATATATGGTATATATTTAACCCCTACAGTGGAAGGCCTCTGAAACTTCATGCCTTATTTGATCTCGACACCAGTGACAGGGTAAAAAATGAAACTTCTTCAAATCTGAAACTGCTTCTGCCAAAAGATGTGCCCTACTGAGGCAAGTTATCCTAGCCTTATTTTCTTGATGATTTGTGGAGAGAACACCTTGAACTAGGAATCCCTAGTTTCTACAGCTGCATAGTGCCTTCTTTCATAGAGGCTCTAATACCATGTTATTTTTTCTAGATCTGATTAGCTTAATTAGGATCTTTGTCTGAAAGAATAACAAGTACAACTAGATGCATAAATATAACGAATACACAAGACACAAAGATTTTCACCGGGGAAACAATAAAGGAGAAAACCCCACAAACTTCCTAAGAATAGTACAGTCACAAAGACTATGTAATAAGATGATCAATCCTAGTAATAAGAAGTATTCAACAACTATATATCTCTCCTCCCTTCTCTCTCTCTCTCATGCAAACTTGAGTGAGTGTGAGGTGTGTATAAATGAGGGAGGGTGCCTCCCTATTTATAATAATCAAGTGACTGAGCTTTTACATGACTAGACCAACATGTTTCACTAACAAGGTCGACTTCTCCTAGAGAGAATCCAAATACACATTACATGATGTCACACTGGGGACTATTGACCCGAATTACAATGGAGGTTGTACCTCAAGGTCTAGACACAATAAAGACATCCAGCAAGGAGGCAAACACATCTCCAATGGAGGTACAACAACATACAATGATAATATACATCAGAATATCTTCTGAATTTACAAATACATTAACAATTGTGAAATGAAATCCCATTATGTAAATATTCATTTATAATAATAATTCATAGTTATAGACATCACATAGATAAGAACCACAAAATAAAGTAGTCAGTAAAACATGATTTCAATATTGTTTGTGATGTAATATTAAATTGAGAAAACTAAATACATCAACTCAAAGACTTGCATTAAAAGCCAAAGCCAACATCTTGGTAATCATGAATACTTTACTTGTTAATATATTATAGTAGCATAATATACTATTTCATTAGTATGCTTATTAATTAACTAAAATGATTGAGTGATAGTGTACTTAAATTCAATTTATATAAAAAAAATTCATAAATGACATGTTGAACATAAATATATTCTGAGTTATTAAATAAATAAATTACTTATTTAAAAAGAAAAAAATATTCTTACGATATAGCTATTAAAATATCGATCTTAGTAACATGTTGTTTTCCAATATTATATTATTCATAATCATCTCATTAATATTATATTTTTTAGTTTGGTAATAATGGATAAAGTTTTTTTTTAAATAAGATTGAATGATAAAAGAATATACATATGGATAGGTCTAGCCCATAATCTTACAAGTTTTTTTAATAGGATTAAATTGTAAAAGAATATGGATTTGGATAGGTCTTGTTATTAGTCTCTATCTTGGGATAGCAGGGACTCTTGTAATCGGCTTGCCATCGTTTGCATTAATCTACACGCCAAACGAAACCTGTTTTAAAAACTTATCCTAAGTTATCAACTTTATTTTCCAGTTGTTTTGGGTCCATTTCTAGATGGATTTTCATGGGCAAGATACCTTTTCAACGACCAATCAAGCATTTTGATCTGTTATTTGGCCTCTTCCAGAGGCAAAGCAATATTTCTGATAAGTTTTGGCCTATATTTTGTTTTGGCGTCTATATGAAGTGAAGTACATTTCATTAGAATTAATTTCTAGGTTGATTAATGCTAGAATGATTTTAGCATTAGTTCATGGAATTTAATGCTTGATTGCATAACATAGACGAAACATTCATTTTTGTAATGTAGCAGTTAACTACGTCCGTTGGTGGCAATTTGAATGTTACATCACGTTGGTGGAAATTTGCATGTAAGTGTGTTGTCACTCTGTATCTGTTGGAGCCAGATCTATTTCTTCATGTTCTTCCAAGATGGTTCCCTTTGCTTCAGTACCAGCTATTCATATTCCTTTCCTTTTTAGTACCAGCTATTCATATCCCTTTCCTTTTTAGTACCAGCTATTCATATTCATGTCCTTCTTGAGCAACACTTCCATTCCTTCCATTCTTGAGCAACATCATAGGCTCTCTCAACCAGCAATCAGACATCCCAAGCAGCATATCCAGGAACACGAATAGTTTATTGCAAGCGATTTGTAAATAATACTACTACCGTGAAGAACTTATCAGAAACATAAGACCAAAGTAGATAGGTATGTAAATCTGGATAGTTATTGTCCTCTTTACATTCCTTCCAAATATAAGGTTTTCTGTTTAATGTTACATAAATTTTTCTATAGGTAGAGGGAATTACTGGAACTAGGAAACTAAAAATACCAGAAAGAACATAACTTTTGTGCAGGTAGTGTGAATTAAGTGAACCAGATATAGCAGAAAAATAACATAGAAAACAACTTAGCAGAATTATAGGAAACAAAAATATTTAATGCTTTACTATCATGTTAGATTTTTATCATTCAAGCTAGCATTATGATCTTAGGATCTTATCTGAGAGAATAACTTGCACAACAATAAAACACAAGAGACAATGAACAAAAATATTTTCCTTGGGGAAAGCATAAAGGAGAAAACCCTGCAACTTCCTCTGAGATAGAATCAACACCAAAAGCAAAACCCCAAAAATAGTAAGATGATCTCCCGACAGCAGTAGTCTCTGTCTCTCTTGTCCGAGCAACTTCTTCTCTCACTCATGCGCCCTAGTGAGTGAGTGTGTGTGTGTTATAAATAGAGAGTCTCACTTTCAATTTATATTCTTTCGTTCACTTAACCTTTAACTCTGTTACGTAGGCTCGAGTAATCCTAACTCAGTTATGTAGGCTCGAGTAACCACACTTGGGGTACTAATGATTCGACTTACATTAACTCACCTAGGGACGAATTCTCGAGGAGAGTCTAATAACCCTAGTGCCCCACAACTATGGGGACTTTAACCCTTGATCAATAGGAGGGTTACCCACAATGACTTTACATGACTTGTTTACATTATAGAATCTCCTGATAGGAACATCGAGGCATGATATGACTCAAATACATTACACACACTTCAAAGAATAAACATCGGGGTACAATACATAAGATATACAAGTGAATACATTCCAAATTTACAAATACATCAACACTCCCTCTTAACTAGGAAGGTATTCTCTAAACACAATTTACAAGTCTTCTTCTCTGTATCATCTGGATCATCATCAAGTTCTCATCATCTTCATCTTCAATTCATCTTCATCTGGATCTGGATCATCACTAGATTTGGATCATCATCACTGGATCTGGATCATCATCACTATATCTAGATCATCATCACTGGATCTGAATCATCACTCGATCTAGATCATCACTGTTGGATCATCATCACTGTTGGATCATCATCACTGGGTTATCATCACTGGTGCTATCTCTTGATTCTTCTCGCCACATGAAGTTCTATAGAGACATCCCTTTCTCATGCTGGTTGTAGGCCTAGCCTCCAAGTAGGTATTCATCTTCTTCAACACTTATATCTGACCCGATCAGAAAGGCCCGCCCAACACTTACATTTGACCATGTTCGGAAACTCATCACAAACCATGTCAGAAGGCTCAACCCTTATATCTGACCATGATAGGAAACTCATCACACATCATGTCAAAAAGGATCTACACTTACATCTGACCATGATAGGAAAATCATCACACATCATGTAAGAAAGGCTCTCAGTCCCAGACTGAAATTCTTGGTAACTGACCAAGTGCCTCCATTCTCCCAGAGAATGGCATCTCAGCACTTAAGCTGAGCTTCAGTACCATATTGAAATTCCTATTAACTGACCAGGTGCCTCCATTCTCCCAGAGAATGGAATATTAGCACTTAAGTTGAGTTTCAGTCCCAGACTAAAATTCCTAGTAACTAACCAGGTGCCTCCATTCTCCCAGAGAATGGCATCTCAGCACTTAAGCTGAGCTTTAGTCCTAGACTAAAATTCCTGGTAACTGATCAGGTTCCTCCATTCTCCTAGAGAATGGCATCTTAGCACTTAAGCTGAGCTTCAGTCCCAGACTGAAATTCCTGGTAGCTGACTAGGTGCCTCCATTCTCCCAGAGAATGGCATCTCAGCACTTAAGCTGAGCTTCAGTCGTAGACTAAAATTCCTGGTAACTGACCAGGTGCCTCCATTCAGAGAATGACATTTAGCGCTTATATTTGATCATGTGAGAACACATCTCACAGTCACCTCAAAATGGCTCAGCACTCACATCTGACCATGGAAGGAACCAATCCTCTCACCATGAGAGAATGGCTCAGCCCTTACATCTGACCATGGAAGGAACCAATCCTCTCACCATGTCAGAATGGCTCATGGACTCATCACTTCCCCTTGGAGGGAACCTCGATATAGAGAACACCAAGCTTCTCCCTGAAATACTCAAACTTCACTCTGGCCAATGGCTTAGTCAACACATCAGCTATCTATTCGTCCATTGCAACATACTGAAGCTTCACTACTCCTCTCTACACCATATCACTGATATAGTGATATTTGATCTCGATATGCTTACACTTGTCATGGAACACTGGGTTCTCAGACAACTTCACACAACTCTGGTTGTCACAATATATACAAGTAGCATCCAACTGGAGATCAAATAAATCAGACAGTAGCTTCCTCAGCCATATTGCCTCACAACTAGCTGAACAAGCTGCAACATACTCTGCTTTAGCTATACTCAGTGCCACACAGGACTGCTTCCTACTAAACCAAGAGCTCACACATGGTCCCATACTGAAGAAACACCCTGAAGTGCTCTTCCTATTGATGGCATTTCCTGCCCAATCTAAATCAACATAACCTTCCAGGTTAATCTTCTAATCAGCCTTATACTTGAGCCTATAATCAATTGTACCCTTCAGGTACCTCACTACATGCTTTGCAACCATCAGGTGAACATGTCTCAATGCAAATATCCGGTCTCATATTCGTCAGGTACATCAAGGACCCAATCAACTGACGATACATCGTGGCATCAAAATCTTCGGATGAAGCATCACTCATAGCTTCAGGTTCAATGCCATAGGTGTGGTCATGCAGTCCATCATTCTGAACCTCTTTAGGATCTCTACTGCATACTTCCTATCACATGCCCCAATTTTGTAAAATAATGTTATCTTATTTTCATTTTATTCCCAGACATTATGTTAAATTTAATGCTAAGTGGAAATTGATGACTCAGTAGAGTCAAGGATGTGGAATGTAATTCTGAATATTTAATTTTAAATAAATAAAAGTGGAGACAACAACTTGGGAGAGCTGTTAAAAAGAGTGTTACTAGTCAAGTTGGTGGAAGGAACTAGGTGGAGAGCAAAAATACAAGTGGCAACATCCTCAAACACTTCCTATGTTGCAGGTGGCAACTTCCCTACATTTGGGGTCATGATCCCCGAAGAAAGTGGGATTAGAGCAGGTGGCTCAATTAATGACAACTAACTCAAAAAGACCTAGGCAATCTTATTAAAAGTGCCTAATGTAGAGAGCTGAGGTTGCTCATTCCAAAAAAAGAATCATTCATGTGAATGCACTTCAAGGAATTCATTGGGAAAGGGAAATTGGAAGGAAGGTGTTTGAGGGGTAAACTGCAGGAAGTTGATCTAGTACAACTTTGCAGCTGAAAGATCTTACTACAGTATGCAGAGTTGGTATTGAGTCTCAGGACTGGTAATTTGTTGTTTTCTCCACCTAGTTCCAGTCAAGGAGACTAGAACAGGCTAGGGGGTCCTGAGAAGTCGTTGTTTGAGCGCTCTCCAGGATTTGGTAGGGAGGAATGGCCTCCCATTGCTGTTGTCATCCAAATTTAAAGACAGGTGCCATTATCTTTTAATTTCTGCGTTATAATTTATCTTTGTGTATGAACAATTAATGAATGATGCTATGTTATGTTGTGTTGGAATCTCTTAGTTATTCTAGACTAAATCTGTACTGTGATGAAAGATAAATCCTACCCGTGTTTTTCCCCATCTGGAGTAATCCAAATCGTACTCTAGCATAGGTAGTTTGTTTAAGTAAATGAAGTATGATAGGAATATGAATGAATCGAATATTTATGTTTTCAGAGTAATGAAATGTTACTTCTCAGTAGATAGTTGTTTTCTAGAAAGTTTATTAATTTGTTTTGCAGACATGTTATTAGAAATAGACTGTGTAAATAGCATGTTAGTACAGAACAATACTCATATTACTGGTTGACATTAGTAGGTTTAACTTTATAAATTATTTTCTACACAGTTTCTATTTCCATAAATTGTACTTTTACATTGAAAATAGAAGAATTAGTTTTATCAGTTGAAAGTTAATAGTTTATGTTAAGAGAAGATATAAAAATAATACTGATAGCTTATCTTCTTCTTTTAGTTACAACTAATCTTCCTTCATCTATCTGAACTATACTTAATAATATGATAAAGGTTACAGTATTCCTTTCTTAGTTTTAATAGCTAAAGGACAGTAGTAAATTAGGGTTTTAAGTTAATATTATAAACTATTCTTATACTTTTGCAGATAGTGTAATTATAAAGAATACTGATAGGTAAGAAGGTTCTTTTATTTTTGTTCTCTAAGTAAGTCTACAGATACAATTGAATTAACTGACACAAATATTACAGACTGCTTTCAGTCATAATCACTATACAAATAAGAACCAACATAAACTTAAGAATATATATTATACTTAAATAATAGTATTACAAATATAAATAATATTATTATTATCCTTAAATAGTGACATTTATAGAATAATAATTTATAAAAACAAATTGAAGAAAAAATGTACAACAGTAATAAAAATTACAAGATAATAACATAGGAATCAATATCCTATTTAAGTTAAAAGGGAGTAAACCCTAGCTCATGTTCTGAGCATAAATTATAAATATATTTAGTACTGTAGTAACCTAGGTTATTGTCACGTCCCCATGCCTCCGACCGGCAAAGAGGACGCGACTACGAGCTTTATCAGACTGGGTTAACCGCCCCATGAACATGCACAGGTATAAAATTGCTCAAAACAGAATGCTTAAACAAAAATTGAACTAAAATATGCACACAGGATTGTTTATCATGCACAGATGCAATTTAATCCTCATACACAGCGGAAAACAACATGCATCCAAACAAGCATTCTTGCAACATATTCATTTCATTTTCATTAACAGTAAATAGAGAATTGCAGAGGTAAAATACACAAGATCCCTTATCTTATGATGAACTTGATCCGCAACCAGCTACGTCGCTGCAACGTTCCACCCAACCATAGGCCAACGTGCTCCTTAATCTCTCAGCAGCGCTGCCACCCCCGAGTTGGGCATGATTCTCCAAGGAATAAGGGAACTAGCATGCTTACACATAGCCAGGGATATACAAAAACACAGCCAAGCCAACACAGTTGGGTTTATCAGGAAATTAAGGAGCTGGAGAAGGCAAATTTCTAAGCTGGTGAGCTCATTACAGAGCCAAGAACACCTACACCAGAACTAGCCTGACCTCTATAACACCCAAACACACCCAACACAAGGAATCAGTCCTTTCTCTGCTACACAGTCCCTCAGGCCCTGCATTCCCTTCCAGTGCTATTCAAGGGTGATGGAGAAGAAGGCCAGCCCTCCAGCACTGTCTGCGTGGTTTCCAGCCACCAGGTTTATCAAGCAAATCTAATCCAACATCTCTGCTCCTCTCACAGTCCGAAGACCAAACATTGCACTCCGGTAATTAATTTAGTTGTCACAGCTCAAACCAAGGAAAAACGAATTCTGAGTCATTCTTGGCCCTATCGTGGCCAAAATGACTCTTCAAACGAAATTACAACAGCCCCAAAGATGTAAGGAAGACCACGGCAACACAGCTAACAACGTGGGAAAATAACAGTGCCGAAATGTATCAGGGAGTACAGCTTACAGCAAACGTGGGGAAAATACAGCTCGTCCTGGGCAACAGAACCACTGAGAAAACACATAAGGACCACACAGAGAAAGAGAGAAATACCAAATTTTGACAGCCCCAGCATCCACGATTTCGTAGAGAAAGAACGACGTGGTAAAACCCATAAATTCCTGCGCGTGAGAGGAACAATCAGACCCCGTGAGGAATTAACAGCTCTTCCTGGGCGCGTGGGTGAACAACAACAGCTGAGAGGACGCAAAATTTGATGTGTGTGTGTAACAGCAACAAATTCCCTGCGTGAAGATGAGCAACAATGGCAAGGACGCGAATTTGGAGAGCATGGGTGAAGAGTGCGTTTTTCCTTTTCCATTCAGAAGTCAACTGCTGGGTGGAGTGTGCGTGGAGGCATGGATTGACAGTCCTGCCACCCCACTCCCAAAACAATTAACTTCCATAACTTTTTCCAGCTGCCAGCATAAATTATTAAATGGAGGTAGTTGGAATAAAACAAAAGAAGATGACACATGGGTTTTTCCCCCTTTTGCCTCAAGGTTGACAATTCCCTCCCACATCCTTATCCTTGGGAAAATCATGCCCCATTCGATTTTGTTGCCGCGACCATAGCTGGTTGTGTTTATTTTAATTATAGATGCATATTTACATGAGGATAACTCAAAACGTATGCTGCATGCCTCGACATACCATCAGTGACAATTCAAATCCAAACATAACATAACCGATCAATGGTGGGGCCTTGGCCTTTAGCTCCACACCATGATCATTTACAATTTATACATCATATACATCTAATGTAACGGGGTCAAAACCGGGAAATTACATTCCCCTCCCCCTTCAATAGCACTGTCCTCAGTGATTTACAAAATTTGAACAAAATGCTACACTGGTATCGCCTTAGTGTTCCGCAGAATTGAACAAAAATGGATGTGCCAATCACACGGAATCCTCCAGCTCCCATGTAGCCTCTTCAGGCCTGTAGTGCTCCCATTGCACCTTTACCTGACCTATGGCTCGGTTCCGGAGCATTGTGACCTTCCTTTCGAGGATGCGCATTGGCTCGATTCGAAACTCTCCCTCGGGTTCCACCTGAATCACATCCCAATTTATCACATGGTTAGGTTCATGTACATATCTCTTAAGCAAAGAAACATGAAAAACATTATGAGCTCTAGTGCTATCAGGCAATGCAAGTCTATATGCAACTGGCCCTATTCTTTCAAGAACTTCAAATGGCCCACAATATCTCGGTGACAACTTGGCACAACTTCCAAGCTTCAAGGAACTCTTCCCTGACCTCTCTCTGAGGTAAACATGATCCCCAACACTGAACTCTCTGTTCACCCTATGCTTATCCGCATAGCTCTTCTGTCTGTCCTGTGCTACTTTCAGCTTCTGTCTGATCTTTTCAACCTCTTGCTCCATTTCCTTGAGCAACTCTGGTCCAAGCACAATCTTGTTCACTAGATTATCCCAAGTCACAGGTGTCCTACACCTTCTTCCATACAAAGCTTCATACGAACTCATCCCCAAGGATGCTTGATGTCCATTGTTATAAGCAAACTCTACCAAGTGTAAGTAATCTTCCCACTTGGTTGGTTTTTCCATTACGTACATGCGAAGCATATCTTCAAGCACCTGATTAACTCTCTCAGTCTGCCCATCTGTCTGAGGATGGTATGCAGTGCTGAAGTTTAGCTTCGTACCCAAATCTGCAAACAACCCCTTCCAAAAGTTGGAAGTGAACTTGACATCCCTGTCAGATACTATTGCCTTCGGCAATCCATGCAATTTGAATATATCCTTCATGAATATCTTGGCAATGTCACCAGCCTGATACGTAGACTTAACTGGTATAAAATGTGTTGCCTTCATCAACTTGTCTACCACAACCATGATAGAATCATGTTGTCTCCGAGTCATCAGCAATCCTGTAATAAAATCCATGGAAATAACTTCCCATTTCCATTCTAGAACTGGCAAAGGCTGCAACAAGCCTGTGGGATGTTGATGCTTGACCTTTACCTGTTGACATTTCATACACCTTGAAATGTACTCAGCCATATACTTTTTCATACCTGGCCAAAAGTACTGCTTTCTAGCTGTAGCAATTGTCTTCTGATATCCTGGGTGACCAGAATATGGAGCTTGATGGATTTCATCCATAACAACTCTCCTCAAATCTGCTACATCTGGAATATAAATCCTACCTTTATAAGTGAGAAGCCCATCTTCTTCCAATTTATATTCCTCATACCTCTTCTCAAGACTTTGCTACTGCAATTTGTCTTTTACCTGCTCATACAATTCATCTCCGGCAACATGATTAATAATCTGCTGCCTCAAATCTGACTGGCAAATACTAAGAGATGCCACATGCATTTCCTGCATTTTACTACTGAGTGCATCAGCTACCTTATTCTCTTTTCCCTTTATGTGCTTGATTTCAAAATCAAACTCACATAGAAATTCCAGCCATCTTGCTTGCCTAGCATTCAGAGTAGGCTGATCAAATAGATACTTCAGTCCACGGTGATCCGTTCTGAGCTCAAATCTCCTGCCCATTAAGTAATGTCTCCACATCTTGAGAGCATGTACTATGGCTGCAAGCTCTAGGTCATGAGTGGCATAGTTCTTCTCATGCTCCTTCAGCTTTCTTGACTTATAACATATCACATGGTTGTCTTGCATAAGGACTCCTCCAAGCCCTTGTCCACATGCATCGGTACACACCACAAAATCTTTTTCTGGATCTGCAACCTTCAATATTGGTGCACTGGTGAGAAGGTTCTTCAACCGTTGGAAGCTTTCTTCACACCTCGATGTCCATTCGAACTTCATCCCCTTCTTTTGCAAAGAAGTGATAGCATGTGCAACTTTGGAGAATCCCTCAATGAATCTCCTATAGTATCCTGCAAGTCCCATGAAAGATCTTACATCTGTCACATTTCTTGGAGTAGGCCAATTCATAATGGCTTCTATCTTTTCAGGGTCCACAGATATACCCTCCTTTGAGATAATGTGACCCAAATACTGAATTCTATATTTATAGAAGTCACACTTGCTTAGTTTTGCATACAACTGATGCTTCTTAAGCACTTGCAATGCCAGTCTAAAGTGCTCTTCATGCTCTTTCTCATTCTTAGAATAGACAAGAATGTCATCAAGGAAAACAAGAACAAACTTGTCCAAATACTTGCTGAAGACGCTATTCATAAGGCACATGAATGTAGCTGGTGCATTCGTGAGGCCAAATGGTACCACTACAAACTCATAATGCCCATACCTTGTCCTGAAGGATGTCTTATGAATGTCTTCATCCTTGATTCTCACCTGATGGTAACCAGACCTCAAGTCAATCTTGGAAAATACCTTTGCTCCCCTCATTTGATCAAAGAGGTCATCAATCCTAGGAAAAGGATATTTATTCTTCACAGTAACCTTGTTCAACTGTCTGTAATCAATGCATAACCTGAGTGTACCATCTTTCTTCTTTACAAACAGAACTGGTGCTCCCCAAGGAGACACACTCGGTCGGATATACTTCTTTTCCAGCAACTCTTGCAGTTGCATCTTCAATTCTAGCATCTCCGGTGTACTCATCCTGTAGGGTGCCTTGGACACTGGTGCCGCTCCTGGCACAAGTTCAATTGTGAAATCAATCTCTCGCTTTGGAGGAAGCCCTGGAATCTCATCAGGAAACACATCCCTGAATTCCTGTAACACCTGATAGTCCTCCAACCTAGGAGTTTCATCTCCTGGTTCCTCCAAAATCTGAGCTGCATACAACTGGCAACCCTTCCTACATAACTTCTTTAACTGCATTGCTGAAATCTGCCGTACTGAAATCACCCTTGGAATACCTTTCACAACTACTAGGTTCCCTTCTTCATTCATGCATTCGAAAGTCTTATTGTAGCAATCAAGCTTCACCCTATGAGCTTCTAACCAATTCATTCCAATGAGAACATCATAGGAACCAAGCGGTAGAACATTCAGATCTACACAAGTGACCAGTCCATTCATGACCAATGGACATTTCTCTACCACTTTGCTGACTTTTCTCTTAGTTCCAGTGGCTAACTGAACTAACCAAGACTTCCTATGCTTTACTTTCTTAAAAGCACAAATTTCCACTACTCTGGGAGTAATGTAACTATGAGTAGAACCGGGGTCAATCAAAATAGAAATAGATTGCTCAGCAATCTTACCTGCTACTTCAACCACAGCTGACTGGTGATCTTCCTGACGATCCTCCAGTGCTGCATAAATCCTAAGAACTTCCCTTGCTACTTGACCCACTGTTTCTGCTTCTTGAACATTATAAGCTGGCCTTGTACTCTCATTCTCGAGTGGACAATTTCTGCGCATGTGGGGTCCTCCACATTTCCAACATTGAAGTGGCCCTCTATTCTGTTGTGGATCTTTAGGCTTTTCTCCGGTCACTCCAATTGGTTTACTCGCAGCTTGGGATGGCTGCTTCTGCTGATTCTTGAAGCTAGAAGGTTTGAAACCTTTCTTCCTTTGGTCAAACTTCTCGTTCTTCTTGTCCTTCCAGGCCTTATGGTAATCCGACTTACCTTTGCTTTGCTCATAACAATACTTAGCTTTCCTTATTGCTTCTTCAAGAGTTCTAGGTTCATAAAACTCAATTCTATCTTTGTAAGACTGAGGTAATCCACTCAGAAAATGCTGGACCTTCACTTTTTCATCTCTGATGTACCGGACATACCTCAATAGCTCCAAAAACTTATTTGCATATTCTTCCATGGTCTGCTGTCCCAATCTTAGCTCATGGAACTCCTTAATATTGTCATCATAATATCTGTAAGATAGGTATTTCTGCTTGAAATACTTCTTGAACTACTTCCACTTCAGTCTCCTTTCACTGATCCTCTTCACTTGCTTGAAGTGTTCCCACCAAATGGATGTTGTTCCATTCAGATTGAATATGGCAACTCTTGCCTTCATGTTTCCTGAATAATCATGCACTTGAAAGTACTTTTTAATACCAAGAAGCCAAGCTTCAGCCTCTTGTCCACTCTTTACTTCACCATCAAACATAGGAGGTTTAGCTTTCCTAAATTCATCATGAGAGCGATCCCTATGGTGTCTCTTCCTTTTTATTTTATGAGAAGAAGAACTTGAATCCTGGCTGGATTCTTCAGAATCAGATGATCCACTAGAAGTCCTTCTCCTTCTTCTAGTACTGCTCTTACTGCCTTCTGGTCTTGCCATACCTCGTCCAGAGTCTATCTTTCTTTGCAAATCTGTCAAACTCTGCAACATAGCAGCATTCAACTGATGCTGCTCTTCCTGGGCTTTAATCAAGCTTCTCATAGTGGCTGCAACATCTAACGGTGTCTCTTGGAACCTCCTTCCATTAGAATCTGTATCATCATTTCTATTTCGGGCATTTTTTCCCATGGCATCTCGGGCATGCTCATAGGAATCCCGAGCATCATACCCATCATGGGTTCTCATACTGAACTACAACTTACTTACCAAACTGCACTACCTGGAATACTTCTCTTGAAGGTAACTATGAGTCTGCAAATGTGTTAATAACACAAATGTTAGATGCATAACATTGATATAAATCATAATCACTTACCTTCTCCTGGAATAATCATAAAATTACAAATGCCCAAACACACAAAAATGTTCTTCATCCAAGAACGTCTATCTGAGGGGGACGACGGGGGTCAAGGGGGCTTGCCCCCTTGTGGCTTCCCTGCGCCACTGCAAGGCGGGTCGAGGGCAGCACCCTTGTTTTTTTTTGTCAATTATTGTTTTCGCGCAATTTGGCGCATTAGATCGCTGCCTCTTTTTCTCATTTTCAGCCCTGAAATTCCTTGAGAAACAGTAAAAAAATCCCACTAGAAAACAGTTAAAATCGGCTCCCGAAACCATTCTTCCTTCCGCAGAATCAGCTCCTCTTCCATTCTCTCTTCCGTAGAATCGGCTCCTCTTCCATTCTTTCTTCCACTGAATCGGCTCCCGGAACACTCTCTCTTCCGATTTGGCACTTAAAACAACTCGAATGTCGGACGTCAGCAGACTCTCGACATCGGAAGCCAAATGACTTTGGCTTCCGCAACGGTGGCTCGCCAAACCATAACTTCTTCCGATCGATGAACTTTCTCTTGCGGTGTCGACAGTCGGACCACTTTCCCCTTCGGAAGCTAAATGGATCTGGCTTTCGCAACGACGGACGTGCAAACCATAACTTCTTTCGATCGGTGAACAATTTTAACGTCGGACGTCGGCGGACTTTCAAATCGGAAGCCAAATGACTTTGGATTTCACAACGGCGGCTCACAAAAGTCCGAATCCTTTCGACGTCCGCTCTTTCTTGGAGAAATATCAACGTCGGGCATCGGCTGACTCTTGGATCGGAAGCCTTAACGCTTCTGCTTCCGCAACGGTGGACGCCCGGACCTTTCCTTCTTCCGACTGTTCAAACACTTAGGCCAATTTTTCCAAAACTTCTTTTTTGTCGCCAATCGGACCAATTGCTACGTCGGTAGTCTAACCCTTTTCACAGCCGCAACTATGGGCTGTCAAACGCAGAATCCTTCCGGCACAGTGGAAGTCCTTCCACTCAGTGCTCCGATGAAGCACTGTTCAAAATACTTAGAAGGATTTTTGAAATTTTCCATTCATCCACTATTTCGGCTCGGCAGAACGAGATACACCTCTGTCAGTTGCTCCTTCTCTTGGCCCCTAGAGGCCAATTGTTGCAACCCAGAGCTCTGATTCCATGCTGTCACGTCCCCATGCCTCCGACCGGAAAAGAGGACGCGACTACGAGCTTTATCAGACCGGGTTAACCACCCCATGAACATGCAGAGGTATAAAATTGCTAAAAATAGAATGCTTAAACAAAAATTGAACTAAAATATGCACACAGGATTGTTTATCATGCACAGATGCAATTTAATCCTCATACACAGCGGAAAACAACATGCATCCAAACAAGCATTCTTGCAACATGTTCATTTCATTTTCATTAACAGTAAATATAGAATTGCAGAGGTAAAATACACAAGATCACTTATCTTATGATGAACTTGATCCGCAACCAGCTACGTCGCTGTAACGTTCCACCCAACCATAGGCCAACGTGCTCCTTAATCTCTCAGCAGCGCTGCCACCCCCGAGCTGGGCATGATTCTCCAAGGAATAAGGGAACTAGCAGGCTTAGACATAGTCAAGGATATACAAAAACAAAGCCAAGCCAAAACAGTTGGGTTTATCAGGCCATTAAGGAGCTGGAGAAGGAAAATTGCTAAGCTGGTGATCTCATTACAGAGCCAAGAACACCTACATCAGAACTAGCCTGACCTCTATAACACCCAAACACACCCAACACAAGGAATCAGTCCTTTCTCTGCTACACAGTCCCTCAGGCCCTGCATTCCCTTCCAGTGCTATTCAGGGGTGGTGGAGAAGAAGGCCAGCCCTCTAGCACTGTCTGTGTGGTTTCCAACCACCAGGTTTATCAAGCAAATCTAAGCCAACATCTCTGCTCCTCTCACAGTCCGAAGACCAAACATTGCACTCCGGTAATTAATTTAGCTGTCACAGCTCAAACCAGGGAAAAACGAATTCTGAGTCATTCTTGGCCCTATCGTGGCCAAAATGACTCTTCAAACGAAATTACAACAGCCCCAAAGATGTAAGGAAGACCACGGCAACACAGCCAACAACGTGGGAAAATAACAGTGCCGAAATGTATCAGGGAGTACAGCTTACAACAAACGTGGGGAAAATACAGCTCGTCCTGGGCAACAGAACCACTGAGAAAACACATAAGGACCACACAGAGAAAGAGAGAAATACCAAATTTCGACAGCCCCAGCATCCACGATTTCGTAGAGAAATAACGACGTGGAAAAACCCATAAATTCTTGTGCGTGAGAGGAACAATCAGACCATGTGAGGAATTAACAGCTCTTCCTGGGTGCGTGGGTGAACAACAACAACTGAGAGGATGCGAAATTTGATGTGTGTGTGTAACAGCAACAAATTCCCTGCGTGAACATGAGCAACAATGGCAAGGACGTGAATTCGGAGAGCGTGGGTGAAGAGTGCGTTTTTCCTTTTCCATTTAGAATTCAACTGCTGGGTGGAGTGTGCGTGGAGGCATGGACTGATAGTCCTGCCACCCCACTCCCAAAACAATTAACTTCCATAACTTTTCCTAGCTACCAACAGAAATTATTAAATGGAGGTAGTTGGAATAAAACAAAAGAAGATGACACATGGGTTTTTCCCCCTTTTGGCTCAACGTTGACAATTCCCTCCCACATCCTTATCCTTGGTAAAATCATGCCCCATTCGATTTTGTTGCCACGACCATAGCTGGTTGTGTTTATTTTAATTATAGATGCATATTTACATGAGGATAATTCAAAACGTATGCCGCATGCCCCGACATACCTTCAGTGACAATTCAAATCCAAACATAACATAACCGATCAATGGTGGGGCCTTGGCCTTTAGCTCCACACCATGATCATTTACAATTTATACATCATATACATCTAATGTAACAGGGTCAAAACCGAGACATTACAGTTATACTCAGGTTAATTCTTTTAAAAATACTGACTAAAATTGTTATGTAACAAAGATAAACTACATTATTGATTAACAGGTATAAATGCATTTACAAAAGAAACAGAGTCTATTAATAATAGTATACATCTAAATGTCAGGGTTCAAACCCTTAAAAACTATTACATTACAAGTACAGACATAATAACCAAATTCGTATCAATTATGTTATCATCATTAAATAGTCAAATAATCCACTCATAGTCCTTTAAGGACAGATAGATTAAAAATAGAGAAACAATGTAATTATTATCATAAGATTAATATAAACCAAACAAGGGTTTTACAGGTCAAACCCTAACCTATGACTTCCATCAAATAAGAAAGATTTACATTACGGCTGTAAGTATCAGCCTTCAAAATTTAATATATAAAACCCTTATAAAATACTCAACTGAGTTTAAACTTCATTAATATTTAGGAAGGGTAAAAACCCTAAATTATACAGAGTATAGCATAAGCTCCTAACAACGAAAACAAGTTGCAGCGAAACTACCTTTACAAAATTTACAACCTAAATCGACCGCGAAGCCAAGCTTCGACAAGTACTCTACACATTACAAATTGCATCCACCTTATCAAGGGTTTGAATTTAAATATTCTTCCAAACAACCTGTAAAATAGTAAAAAACATAACATAACTCGTGACAAGATGAGAAAGGGTTTTCAAACCCTGGGTGGTTCCAATGACCACCCTAACTTTAAATAAGGGAGAACCCATCTTCCAGACCACGGGGCTTACCCGAGTTTGAGCCACGAACCACGGCCGTTGCAAGGGATGTCTTCTTATCCCTTGTACAAGCTTCACTTCAACAAGCACCTGCAGCAAGCGTAAACCCCTGTCAGTAATATATCTTACGTATTAAAGCTTGAAAGTATTCTATATAAACTTGCAGTAAATGAAAGAAAGTTTTATTTTGAAATTACCTATCACTAGGAGTATGGCGAACCGCTTCACAAGCATTGTCACCTATAGACGGTGCAGTGGGGAACCCAACAACCCTCAAAACCTCATACAATACCGAGCTATGAAGAGCCGAGAAGGAAAACAGAAGCAATCACCAAGCTACACGGGCTTTGGAAGAATATTTCACAGGCAGCGAGGTGAAGGTAGTAGGAAGGATAACTCCACGTTTGGCAGAGAAAGAACTAGCAATCAAAACCACTCATTGGAGAATGGAGGCAGCATGGAGTCAAGGTACAAGGCAATGGTAACCAGGAGAATGACGACCGCCATGGGAGATAAGCCAAGCAACCCTAGAGCCAGCGTAAACTGCGGGACAAGAATGTGTTGGGTTAGGTTTCCAGTATATTATATATTTTCCAGACGTGGATAGAATTCAACCACATAGCGACAAATTTATCCATGCAGCGAGGGTCGTGTCCTATAGTTCCTGCATGGAGGCATTTTATCAATTATTTGTTCATTGCAGTGTGGGTTAAAACATAATGACAACAGAATAATTCGAAATCAATTCACTAATCAATAGCACCATGTATTATATTAACCTAATCACCATTTTATCATCATGGAGGGATTACATTGACCAAGCATTGTGTCACGTATAAATCATAAATATAAGCCCGATGGGGATTAAGCATAAACCCTTGCTGCCAATGACATAATGCTATCATATAATAAACTTTACCATAACGTTATATTTGGTGGCACGACTATAATCTAAACATTGTTTTGAGAAGAATGAAATCATGTGATATACGTTTTGTTTATAGAATAGGTTACGTTTTGTTTATAGAATAGGTTAAATTTTAAGTCTTTAGTATAGTTATAAAAAGAGTGCATGTTAGTTATGGCATGAATATAGTGTCTCTAGTAGCAAGTTAAACTATAGCTTAAGCATAGTAAACTCTTTTGCCTTAGGAATATTACAAGTCTAAAACTTATAGATAGCATCTTGTAATAATGCAAAAGAAGTTAAAGTGTAGAAGTAAGTACGTTATAGTAACAAACTTTTGGTAGATTGAATGTGCATCGAACAAATCAATTATGCTTATCTACGAAAGGTAATTGAACTGATAACTCAAATAGCATCGAAACTGTGAATTAGTCGAAAGCTGAAGATAAGAATATTATCACAAAATTATGTCACATAGTTTACGCGACATTACTTTGATAATACTGGGGAGTATACTCAACTTGGCTTTATGCTCATGCAAAATGTCTAGTGGATAATACGATAATTACAGAGGTAAAAATGACAATTGGAATAGGAACGATCCTATTAAATTCAGAAGTTAATAGAACAGAGAGTTAGACTTGGAAATAAAGTAGTGGTAACCCTAAGCTCTTGTAGAAGGGTATGATGGTCATAGTTTCTACACTCAAAGGTTTTTACTGTTCATAAGATAATAGGCTGTAAGTATCTTACAGAAATAATTTAAGGGACAATAAATATACAGGAAAGACAAGATACTATTGCAAAAATATTGTCAAAAAAACAATGTTTATAAGTATTACAAATTACTTAGACTAAAGTAGAAATACTTGTAACTGAGATTCTACTGTTAGAGTCACAAATATGCTGTACTATTGTTACTTATTTCCAAGCTTGTTTACTTGATTAATTCATGAAAATCAAATGATTTTACCTTACAGGAGCTGTCTAGTGTTTAGCAGCATATTGTTCTAAGCTTTTTAATTTGCAAACAAAATATTGCTGACACTAAAAGATCTTTTAAAATATACTCGATCGATCATACCTGTAAAAACCTGTAAGAAACAGTATTCATCTGCATTAGCATGAATGCTAAGTAAGCCTTGGATTCAAAAGTAGATTCCACCTACTGACATAAAAGAACTAATCAGTAAACTGAAGCAAATAGCACACAAGAAGATTTTAATCTTGCTACGAAAAAAATAAACTGTTAAGTTATTTTAGAATTTAGTGAAACCAATTACATAACTGTTTCTTTATGCCAACTGTTAGCTGTTAGTAAAACCACAGGTTATAGAATTTATTGTTAACTAAAAAATTTTAATTTTTGTGAAAATTTGGGGTTATGAAATGTGGTATCAGAGCACAAGGTTCAAACACTAGGCCTTGATGCAGCCCAACTAGCTTTCATAAAACAGTAAATTAAATTATTATGCTAACGTATTTTATTTTTAAATGTTATTCAACAGAGAATTGTCTTTTTCTGAAGTTTAATAGGCAGGTATGGACAGGCTTGGAGAGTATGCACAGGAGGAGTCTCCAGCTACAGAAACAAGAAATTTACCTAGAGATCCTATACCAGAGGATGTAACTACAAATTCCTCAGAGCTGTTACAAACTGTAAAAGATTTGAAAACTGAAATGGAGTCTGTAAAGAAAGAGAATGAAAGGATTCTGAGGGCTCAAGAAGAGCTGAATCAAATCCTAATGGAAAAGTTTCAAACCGAAGGAAGGGGTAGAAGGTACGAATATGAAGATGCTAGTCATCCAAGAAAATATAAAAAGATGAAGCATACAAAAACTGAAAGTAGTTCGTCGTCAAAAGTGTTTGGTGAACGACAAAGTTACCATACTACTAGTGACAGTAGAAATGATGATCTGTACGTCAAGAAGAGGAAATACAAATCTTATGAGGAGATCTCAGGGGAATTCAAAAAGATAAAACCACCAACCTTTAATGGAGAGATTGAGAAGGGGGAGGAAGCCGAGTCTTGGTTGTCCGAGATGAAGAAGTACTTCCAAATATATAATTATTCTAACCAGTTAAAGGCTAGGATGGCTATATATAACCTCTCAGGAAAGACTGATATTTGGTGGCAGGGCTTGAAGAGAGTTAAGGGTATAAAAGAGAAAGAAGTTAAGTGGATTACCTTTAAGCGGTATTTTAAAAAGAAATTCCTGTTTGAGCAGTATTACGAAGAAAGAGCTAAGGAGTTTTATGAACTAAAGTTAGGTTCAATGACAATGAAGGATCTGAACAGCAAATTCTTAAGTCTACTTAGGTATGTACCCTACCTAGTAGATGAGAAACCAAAAGTACAATGATTCCTTAGCTGTCTACCGTATCATATTAAAGATAGAATTGAATATATGATAACCCAAAGACCTTGGAGGAAGCTATGAGGAAGGCTAACTTTTGTTTTGAGCAGAATCGGAAGAAAGAAAGCTTGGCCAACTGGAAGGCTAAGAAACATAATAATCAGTCCGAATTTAAGAAGAAGGATTTTGTGCCTAACAGGAATTTCAAGAAAAATAAGGTAAAAAACTATTCTAACAACAAGAATTTCCAAGGAAATAGGAATAGTACACCCAACAGAAACTGCAAATAATCATGGAAATTTTGCCAAGAGTTTTGAGCGTGAAGAGCCTGTCAAGTGCTTGGAATGTAATGGCCCGCACTATGCTTCAGTCTATCCAAACCTAGAGATGACTGTTAGCAACATTCATACCGTACAGGAGAAGATGACCGTTGGGGAACTAGCAAGGAGCATGCCCAGAATTAACGCATCCTTGGAGAACCGACCCCTGTAACTATTTTAATTGATCCAGGAGCTAGTCTCAGTTATATTGCACCTTAGATAGTGGAAAAATGTAAGTTATCTGTCGATAAGTTTGAGAATTCATGGTTAGTTCAGTTAGCCACTAGGGCTAAAATAAAAGTAACTTGCTTTGTGAAAGAATGTGCTTTACTTATGGATAAATTTGAAACTGTTGTTAAACTTAATGTTTTGCCACTTGGCTCATATGATTTGTTGATTGGTATGGACTGGTTAGAACAACATAGAGTTAATTTAAACTGCTACGATAAAACTTTCACATGCTTAAACAATGATGAACAACCAGTAAATGTTAAGGGTATTCCTAGAAAAACTATGGTAAGGCAGATTTCTGCTTTACAACTTAAAAGAGCTGTTAGAAAAGGATGTAAAGCTTATGCTATAACAATTACCGATGAAGAAAGTAAAATTAAAACAGATAAGTTAAAAATAGAAGATATCCCTGTTTTAAAAGAATATGTTGATGTATTCCTAGAAGAAATTCTGGGATTACCTCCTAAAAGGGAATTGGATTTCACCATTGAGCTGGTACCGGGTGCAGTACCTAGCTCAAAGGCCCCTTACCGAATGAACATATTGGAACTTAATGAGTTAAAATCAAAATTAAAAGAGTTAATTAATAAAAAGTATATTCGTCCAAGTGTGTCTCCCTGGTGGGCACCTGTCATCTTTGTTAAAAAGAAAGACGGAACTATGCGATTATGCATAGACTACCGTCATCTAAACAAGATGACTATCAAAAATCGATATCCGTTGCCCAGCATAAATGATCTATTTTCCATCAACTACGTGGAGCCATGGTGTTTTCAAAGATAGATTTAAGGTCACGATAGCATCAAGTGAGGATTAAAGATGAAGACATCTTCAAGACAACCTTCAAAACAAGATATGGTCACTACGAATTTGTTGTAATTCCATTCGGGCTTACTAATGCCCCAACTGTCTTTATGTGTTTAATGAACAACATAATGCATAAGTATTTAGATAAGTTTGTGGTCGTGTTTATCAACGACATCCTAATCTATTCAAAAATTGAAGAAGAACATAAAGAACACCTAAAAATTGTTTTGCAAGAGTTGCAAGAACATCAACTCTTCACAAAGTTTAGTAAGTGTGACTTCTTTAAGGATAAGATTCAGTATTTAGGTCACGTAGTGACCAAGGAAGGAATTTCTGTAGATCCTGAAAAGATATGGGCAATCGAAGATTGGCCAGTTCCTAAAGATGTGACGGATGTTAGATCTTTCATGGGCATTACCGGTTACTACCGAAGGTTCATTAAAGGCTTTTCGAGGATAGCCAATCCGATAACTTCCTTGCAAAAGAAAGGAAAGAAATTCGACTGGAACCAGAAATGTGAAGAAAGCTTTAAGAAGTTAAAAAATTTATTAACTAGTGCACCTATTTTAAGAATAACAAATCCTAATAAAGAGTTTGTAGTATGCATTGATGCTTTTAATGAAGGCTTAGGTAGTGTTTTGACTCAAGAAGGGCATGTTATTGCCTATGAGTCTAGAAAGTTAAAAATTCACAAAAAAAATTACGCAACATATGATCTTGAACTAGCAGCTGTGATACATGCCTTAAAGATGTGGCGACACCACCTAATCGACAGAAAATTTGTTTTAATGATTGATAATAAAGGATTGAAATATCTTTTAGATTAGCCTAATTTAAATGCTAGACAAGCCAGGTGGTTAGCTTTCTTAAGCGAGTATGATTTTGAAATCCAACATATAAAAGGTAAAGAAAATAAAGTTGTTGATGCATTAAGTAGGAATGCAAGGCTGAATTTTGCAAAAACAATCAGCACTTAAGTTTCAGACCTAGATGAATAGCTTAAAGAAGGGGTAAAACAAGATGAAATTTATCAGAAATTGCAAGCTAAAGCTAAGGAAAACCCCACAGAAAACTTAATAAAAGGTTACAGTTTAAATGAAAAAGAGTTTTTACTGTATAAAGATAAACTGTATGTGCTTGACGTACCTAAGGTCAAGATGTTAATTCTAGATGAAATCCATAAAACACCATATTCAAGTCATCCAGGTTATCAAAAGACTATAACCATGCTAAGAAAAGAGTATTTTTGGCCAAATATGAAAACTGAAGTAGCTGAATATATTGCAAGTTGTTTAGAATGTCAACAGGTAAAAACCGAACACCATCACCCAGTTGGTTTGCTACAGCCTTTACCTATCCCTAGCTGGAAATGGGAAGTGATTAGTCTAGACTTCATTACTAGACTGCCTAGAAATCAGAATCAAAATGACTCTATTATGGTAGTGGTTGATAAGTTAAGTAAGGCAGCTCATTTTCCAATTTCTTCTGCAGAAATGCCTGATACTGTTTCTATGGTACCTATGAAAATACTAGTCCTCTATATCTGAAACTTCTTACTCAGTTATCCTCACCTATCCCTGTTCCAACACCATAGGTTTCATCAGAATTTGTTTCACCAATTGTGACTTATGATCGTTTTACCAAGGTGACCTGTTTCAGGACTGTTCAGCATAGTGAAGTTGTACGGACTGCCACGTGTCACTGTTTCATCTTCAAGGTATGAAACTTCTCCCACATAAATTAAAATCTATTCTCTTTCTAGAAAATCTTGAGAAATTTCATTTGGACCTTGGTATCCTGAGATATAACAATTATTCCTAGGTGTCGTGTTTAGGGATGAATCCTGGAAGAGGTTGTAACCCTAACTTGGAGGAATCATATCTCCTAGAATATAGAGAATATGAGACTTAAACTTATATACAGTGTACATTAGGATTTTAGCTTCGACCTCTAAAAGTTTTGGCCCCTAAGACTTCTGAAATCCTGAGATATAGCGAATGTACCAAAACTTATCAGTTTCAGTATTTTAGGGTTTTTCAGGCTTGGGGTCAAACTAGGGTTTGACTTTCCTGGAGTTTCACCCAACCAAAAATCTTGAACTAGGTATCTAAAATTCGATTTTGATGAGGAGACTAATCCTATGCCGAGTTCACTCAAAAATTTCTCTTCTAAGAAAATCCGTAATTTCCTACACCAAAAACTGAAAATGCCCATAAAAGTAAGAATCCCTAGCTTCTGCAACTACATAGTGTCTTCTTCTCAGGTTAGCTCTAATACCATGTTATATTTTTATCATTCAAGCTAGAATTATGATCTTAGGATCTTATCTGAGAGAATAACATGCACAACAATAAAACACAAGAGGCAATGAACACAAATATTTTCCTTGAGGAAACCATAAAGGAGAAAACCCCGCAACTTCCTCTGAGATAGAATCAACACCAAAATAAAAACCCAAAAAATAGTAAGATGATCTCTAGACAACAGTAGTCTCTGTCTCTCTTGTCCCAACAACTTCTTCTCTCACTCATGCACCCCGGTGAGTGAGTGTGTGTGTGCTATAAATAGAGAGTCTCCCTCTCTAGTTATATTCTTTCGTTCACTTAACCTTTAAATCTGTTACGTAGGCTCGAGTAATCCTAACTCAGTTATGTAGGCTTGAGTAACCACAATTCGGGTACTAATGACCCGACTTACAATAACTCACCTAGGGCCGACTTCTCTAGGAGAGTCTAATAACCCTAGTGCCCCACGACTGTGGGGACTTTAACCCTTGATCAATAGGAGGGTTACCCACAAAGACTTTACATGACTTGTTTACATTATAGAATCTCCCGATAGGAACATCGTTGCATGACATGACTCAAATACATTATAGACACTTCCTAGAATAAACATCGGGCTACAATACATAAGATATACAAGTGAATACATTCTGAAGTTACAAATACATCAAAATCATATAGAGAACATCTTACTTTTGCAGAGGGAAGCAATATTTATGCTTTACTATCATATCACAGATATTTTTTATTTTCTAAATTAACCAATCTTTAGTACTAGCAAAACCAACAGCAAAAACAATAGAGTTCCTTGTAATTACACATGTTACTGGAATAATTGTCCATAGGTCCAGTTGATGTCTGAATTTTCACTATTTGTATATGCCAAAGAGAGAGAGGCTCAAACGGATATCTATGGACTAGTGAGCCAGAGATATGTGGATGGGTTCATGAAAGAAAAATGAAAATGCAAAGAACCTTGTAATTGTAAAAGCACTAATAATAATAACAAAGTCCTCCCCTCGCAATACTGGCTAAGCTAGAATTCCCCCAGTTATAATCATCTGGCTTCTTCTTCAGCACACCCACCAGTGCCTTGCATATGCTGGGTTCATGCTGTGTCGAGAAAAATCTCATGGTCGTCACTGCTACCGAGATCCTTGAAGTGGAATATGACGGGGCCTATATGTCGACCGAACTATTATTATAAAAGCACTCCCTATTATTATAAAGGCACTCCTTCTCTATGGCTTGGGTCCCTTGTTGATGCTCCATGCAATATGGTTTGAAAGGCTATCTCCCAGAGGAGCAAATAAACTAGCATGTGCTTGGGCAATGTTTGTATAGTAGTGGACTCTATTACTTTCAGGATATATGGGTCACCCAAGATGCACGAGAGAATTCTAAGATATGTGACTTCGTATTAGCTCCATTATACGAAAGGCTAAATGGTGGGAAGTGCCCATGATTTTCTCCAAAGTCTATTAAAGTGTTAAAGGAAATAGGTTACTGGTGCTTAATGGAGGTAAGTCTATATAAATATATGTGGAGATCCACTACTCTACAAACATTGCCGAATCATGTGCTAGTACATTAATTTAGTGGGTGAAATTATTAGTGCACATGTAGCGTTAACCTATCAAAATTATACATGTTACTAGAAGGCCTCTCACACATACTCCCTGTGAATATTTGTGTATAAGTGTGCCTGTTTAGATTCTTGCATGCCTGCATAGACTGAGACGTTGATAATAAAAATCCCATTACTGGTGTTCTGCAGCTTTGAATCGAATTGAGATGAGTGCGAACAACCTTTCATAGGAATTGGCAACCAAAGTGTTGAGAATCTCCGCTCTTGTTACCTAATGCTCATGGGTATCTATGCCACCTCATGGTTTATCTTCAACCTATGTAGCCTCACTTTTATCATTACGGTTAATAATGATATGTTGATTGATCTCAGGGGTGCTAGATTTTCCAGTAGTGCCATGTCCTTGTCCATTCTCCGCTGGTGGTTGGGTTCATATTACCTCATCGGATGAGTTGCTTAGCGGGTTCTCACGCAAATGCATTAAGCAACAGATGTTTAGGGCCATGAGACACATGGCTAGAAAAAGATGACCAGCCGTTATGCATCTAATGAACGAGTCTCATTCGGTCGCGAATGAGTGTCGAGGCATGATGGTGGTCAATGGGATTTGAACAATTGATACCATCCCTTCCTTCCAACTTTAATAGAGATGAATTCCTATGAAATTGAATGCGTGGTGCAACAAGCTGTCATGTTATTCGCGCCTTTGCATGTTCTCATGGCTTTTCCATTTGGCTTGAGCCGGTAAAGGGTTTTGAGGCCACATGGTGTATAATAAGCAAACTATTCAAATTAGCTTTATCTTTAATAAAGTTAAAGGAGGGTAATATTGTCGGGGGAACAAATCATCCAAGCGACAGGGCAGATTAATGAAGGCAATCGGTGTTGGACCCCATGTGATGCTTTTTTCTGGAAAGCACTAGCGATCAAGAGCCCAATAAGAAGTTAAGCGGTCAGTAATTAAAACAATGCTTTCTAATTGACGCCATGCACATTTTTCAATGTTCGGCTCCCGGAGGACACTCATGGTTCGTTGGTCTGGATCCTTCATCCATTCTGGCGCAATGATTTAGATCACTAACAGGGTATCTTGGCCATTGCCCTTTATTTCTTGGTATACAAGCGATAGCTATCAAGCACTCTTTTATCTTCGGTGAAGGGTAAAACAATGTTAAGGTCACACAAATTCAAGCAATCCCATGGCTTTTTAATTCCGCCAGGGGGGGCATAGTTTAAAGTAGTGACCAGATCAGGCTATTGCAAGTCTCCATTCTTTTGTTTTAGTTGGAGTTGTTGAGTTTTTTCTAGGTTAAGAGAGTTTATTAAATGTTGGTTTTGAAGGCCAAGTGGTGTATAATAATCATAGAAACTCTTACTATTGTCACATTTATTAATGCCCAAACTCTTTATTTACATTATTTCTTGCCATAAAACTAGAAATTTAGCCAAATTGTTTAGGATTTTGTCAATTCCTCATGTAATTAAAGTTTTTTGATTTCCTTCAAAATCAATGATAAAATTCCAATGCTCTTTCACATTTTCTCACGCTATGGGATTCATGATATCTTGGTGGGGCCCCGCTTGACGATGAGGAATCTTGTAATATCCTCCTTTAAAACCCACATCAACATGAAATCAAACAGTAATAAGTTATATAATCATATAGTGAGACTTATATATAAAAATCTTGGCCCATCATCTTATAAAGATATTCAATTATGCGTATATCCTTTTAAACTATTGGTTTTGAAAAAATAAAAACAAAAACAAATCAACCACGGGAATTTCAAAATAGCATTTTGAAAAAGAAAACGAAGTTTAAGATCAATGCCATTATAATATACCCAATAAATAAACTTATAATTATAACCCATAGTTCAAAGGTACGCCAACTTCTTGAAATTAAATGATAATTTATAGAATAGTCTGTGGAGTGCTTCTCACCCCATCTCCCCATGCTTAACCAATATTGCTTCTTTATAACCAGGTAAATTAACTAACCACATTAAAAGAATGACTAATCTAGAGCAACCTATCGGTCACATCCACAGTAATCAACGGATGATACAACTGCTTCTAACTGTGTAACTAGATAATATGTATTAAGGGAACATGATATCGAATTGTTTCAAATGCCTTAAAAGCTTCCTTTGCCTTCACAACCTCTGTCGTTGATGTCTTTGTCTTTGTTACCTGTAACTATCCTCTGGGCAAGGGTAGGACCACAAATAGCAACAAAGCAAGAAGCATGCAACATGCAAATGCCATAAACAACAGTGTGTTCAAAAGATTAAAACCAAGGGCTGAAGATCAATTACATAAGACAGGGACTTGATACCTTTTAGCAACTCTCCTTGTTTATTTAGAAATAGTGTTGTTTTTCTCATTTAAATTTAATTTATATAAAAAGATTCATAAATCACATCTTGAACTCTAAACTATTAAAATATTAAATTATTTATTTAAAAAGGAAAAAATATTATTACGATATAGTTATTAAAATATCGATCTTAGATGCCTTCGTCTCATTCTCTCATCTACAAGGTTGAGAGTTTTTTAAATCTGTACCTTGTTCCTCAAAAAATTCATAAAAACCGGATTATAGGACCTAAGCCTCTGAAGGTATTTCCATGTGGATTTTTTGATGGGGCTTCTGCAAATCATGTAGGAGGCGTAGGATTTGTGATCTATCTGAATGATAATCATTACTATAGTTTCTCATTGGGTTGTGGATGTAGCATGAATACAAGAGCGGAATTATTGGCTCTCTGGGATGTTCTTAGAGTAAGTTTGATAATGGGTCTTCCCATTCACTTGATATTTGGAGACTCTATGGTTATTATTTCTTGGCTCAACAGACTTTTTGCCCTTGATATTCCTTCTTTGAGGCATTGATACGACGATATAAGCAATATTCTCCATCTTGACCCTCCGGTGATCTTCAAGCATATATTCCGAGAGCATAACTCGCTGGTAGACGGTCTCTCCAAACAGGCTCTGAATTTGGATATGGGTTATTGAACATTCTCTGAATCATTGGATGGATTGGTCATAGAACAAGGCCAATTTATGCTTTTTTAGCTGCTGATTCCGATTTTATTTCAGCATTTGATTAGTTCTTTCTTGTCTGTTATGTTTTTGATATTTTCAGCCAGCAAGTTTTGCTCAGGAATGTCTATTTGATATCACCTTCGATATACTCTATATTTATGACCTAATCTTTCAGGGATGATGACAAAAGTCTGCAAAGACCAGACTTTTTTTGTTCTTCTGTTGGCTGGATTTAGCAGGCATGATCTTTGTATGTCTATGCTGTGTGGTCTCTTCTTGTATCTAGCTGACAAGACTGATTTATGTATATTATGTCTTTTGATTTCAATGAATATCAAAGACTGGTATTTTTTCCTCTGAAAAAAAAATATCGATCTTAGAAACATATTGTCTTCCAATATTATATAATTCACAACCATCTTATTAATATTATATTTGTTAGTTTGGAAATAATCGATAAGTTTTTTTTTAAATAAGATTGAATGGTAAAAGAATATGCATAAGAATATGTCTTGTCCATAATATTACAAGAATTTTTTTGTTAAATAGGATTAAATGGTAAAAGAGTATGGATTAGGATAGGTTTTGTCCATAATATTATAACACTTTTATGTGTTACCCAATGATGGGTTTTGAAAATGAGTATTATAATCGGTGAATTTAATGAAAAGTAGAAGATCACAGTCCTTTGAAATCATGTTATTTTTGAGGTTAATGTCTTTAAAATAGTATGATGAGTTATTTGTAATTGACTTCAATTGCATGTAAAAATGAAGTGTAGATTTAATTAATGTATATTTTTGTTGAGAAGGTGTATTTCTAGAGTTTGGGTGGAGGAAGTGTTTATCTATCTCATAAAAATATATATATAAAAATTAAAAAAAAAAATTTGAAAAATTATAAATAAGAATGTATGTATCAATGTGTTGTAGCATAGTGGAACCCAGGTGGGGGGAAGTGTCTATCTTTCCCATTATTAATATATACTATATATAACATAGCATGGTGGAGCCCTAGTGGGGGAAAGCATCATCTATTACATAAAAATAAATAAAAAGGACAAAAATAAATAAATAAAATAAGAATGCATGCATTAGTTGTTGTAGCACAGTGCTAAGAGGCATGTGTGTTGTACTTTAGTGGTGAAAGGTTTGCGGATTTGATCCATCTTGGTGCTTTGTAGAACCATATTTAGATGGGTCTATACTAGTGTAATCATAATGAAATTATAGTATAGCAATAATGGAATTGATTTTAATTAAGAAGTTCAATTTTAAAGTTAAAATTAGAGTGAGTATTCACTCTTCAATTAAATGAAATATATGGTTTTTTTTTGTAAATAAAACTTGCATTACTATATAGAAGCCAAATTACAGAGTGAAATACATCTAAAGTCGTCCCAAAAACGCGGAGGCCTTAGTCAAGTCCAGCGAAGCCCAGTCCTGGACTTGACCTGATCTGTTTTTCCAAAAAAATACAAAGTTTTTCCAAAGCTTCCTGCTCCCCCTTTTACAACTATTCCTACTATAATTCCTGGTGCAGTTACATTGCTTCCCCACCCACATCAAAATGGATGTATTAAAAGTCTTGTCTCCACGAGGGTCCCAGGAGGAAGGGAGCTACAACAAGGAACTGCAGCCGAGGGGATCACTGCAACTGATTGTTGGGAGCCAATCACGAGTGCCGATATTGTTTGCATGGGGCCAGCCATGTTCCGAGAGTCCACAGTTCTACCTTATTCTGCCATACCACTTCTGATGATCCTCTCCCAAGGTCTAGCTGTCTCCATGGCCCAACGATCAACAGGGTGAAATTTGAAACCTAACCGGGCGGTGAGGACGTCGAGCTTCTGGTGCATTATGTGGCATTTAGAATTGTGCTCCTTCCAAAAGGGAATAGGTTCCGAATTGCCATATCTCTTGTCTTCTTGCATCACCGCGGAGTGCCCCACCAGTCGAACTATAACCTAATAAGTCATTAGAATACGATCGTATTTTGAAGCACGGCCGGCAGTGTTGCCAGGGTCCAGGACCCATTCTGCCACCTCCGCATGAAGATTCTCCCGTGGCATGGCTTTCGCCTCAGCCCACAACCCCTCAACCACCCTTTCTACCTCGAGCTGGATACTGAGTGGAATGTGCTCCTTGTAGAGATCAGCCTCCTCCTGAGCCTGGACATGAGCACGGGTGGTTTGCTGTGTCTGATGCTTGAGAGATTTCCCCTTAATAGAAGATAAGCCAGACGCCTCCTCGGAGCCAACCTCCCCCCTGAATTGTCGTTTGGGAGCCATCGGGAGAGACTGCGAAAATAGGAAGGGCAATAGGAGGCGAAGCTAAGACACACTAACAAAACCAAACTCCAAGGAAAAGAGTAAGATGAAAGACATATACTCAATGCTTCCCTCTCTGAAATAGAACTCGTCATAGCGGATATCAAAATCCTCGAAATAAAATAGATAAGCACTTGTGGGAGCGCTCCCATCCCTGACCTTGTCCTGTGTCATTCCCATCATGAGAATGAGAGCCTTCATCTTGTGGTGATAATGGACCTCGTCTGGTCGATGGTCCCTTTTCCCAGTGCCAAGCGTGGCAGAATTGGAGGCATGAAACGAAATGATGGAGCAGTACAACTTCCAGAGCCGACGGGCATTTAAACCATCGGACCCACACCACATTAGCTTGGCCACGTGTAGGCGTGCTCGCGCCTCCTAACTCCATTTGTCATCCCGTCCATTTGATTGGCCATCTCTATTTCCCCATTAATATCCCTCGCAGCCAGGTGACGACACTGTTGGGCCCATTCCTCCTCTCCAAAGACTTCTAACCTGTCTCACTGGAAGCCAACTCCGCATTCCACACCGGCATTTTCCAATCGGTCAGCAGCCTTGTTGGCCTCCCTTCTGACATGGTGAAAGGAGATTGCGGGGTGCACAAGGACAAGGTCGTGCAACCTCTCCATTCTGTATGCTAAGCGTCAACTGGGTGAGAGTTTTTTCGACATTTGCCCATTCAGCAATCACTTGGCCATATGGATGAGGGTGTTGGAATCACCTTTGATTATTGCCAGAAAAAACCTCCCCCTGATCAACACTTCCGAGCCTCGGATGAGGCCTTCCAGCTTATCCGAGTTGTTAGTATCCTGCCCTATAGCTCCCATGAACACCATCTTGATCTGGCCCTTATGATCACGACAAAGGCCCCCAAATCTAGCCGGACCTGGATTGCCTCTAGACGTGCCATCAAAGTTTAGTTTAAAGATGCCAGGAGGAGGAACCACCCATATCGATGGGCTAGAGGGAAGACACAGTTTGTCCCGATAGCACAGAGCAGCCAGCATAGGTCTATTCAGCCCCCAGTTCTCAGTGATCTGGACTTCCTCCCATGGGAAGATCTTATCCTGCTCATGCCACTGCATGCACCGAATGGATGATAGAAGGTTGTCTTGCACTGTGTTCCAGACTATCTCCATATCTTTGCATTGGTCTCGGAAGATCCTAGCATTCCTCTCCTTCCATATGCACCACATGGCCATACCTGGGAAAGCATCCCAAATAGTTCTGATAATTGGATTTTTGTAGGCTCTTGGACTCCATTCTCTTAAGGTCTAGGAGGGTTGACCCCATCTTCTGTCACTCTGTTGGAACCTCAACGCTCCCTTGTCCCAAACTACTGCTGCAAAAGGGTAGCTGTCCAACAGATGACTCATTGATTCCTCCACTTGATAACACAGACATCATTAGGATGGCCCAAGAATCCCTTGCTTGTGCAAATTGTCACTAGTGAGGATCCTTCCTTTGGTTACTAGCCAAAAAAAAGGGAAAACTTGGGCCATAAGTTGACTGCCCAATTTTTTTTCCATATGTCATCAACCGCAACATTTCTCAAAATCCTGATACTGTAGGCCTCCTTGGCGCTAAAGGATCCTCTGGGCGAGTATCCCCATCTTAAAATATCAGGGCCTTCTTGAGCCTTGATAAAGCGTTTGTTCAGTTCTTCATGGAAGGTTTCCCAATCCTCCTCACTTGTATGTTTATGTTTCTCAAGGAAGTTCGACTGATGATGATCCATGTGGATCCCCAGCCTCCAGGATTGATTCACTAGAATCCTGCCCCGCTCGAGCTCCTACTGTTTGATGAGAGCCCACCGCGGATCCCTGCCAAGGATGGGAAACTGGTTCCACGAATATTCCTAGAACTTCGCCCTGCTACCATTCCTGATCTCCCAGAAGCTATGCTCTTGGATAATTGTTTTACCAGCCATGGCTTTCGACCATATGGGTGACCCACTAGGGGCCTCGTTGAAGCGGATTAGAAGATGACTGGGTCTATCCCGGGCATATTTTATGCTCCAAAGTTTCGCCCAAGTTTTCATTGAATGGTTAACCCATCGCCACCAAACTTTGGCACCAAGGATCTCCGACATTACTTCAGGATCCCTTAGGCCTAATCCTCCCTGCTCCTTAGGCTTGCAAACGTCCTCCCAACTCACCAGAGAGAATTTAGCCTTCTCCCCACATCCCCCCCAGAGAAAATAATGTTGAATACATCGAATTTACTTGAGGATAGCTTTAGGAGTTGCTAAGATTGAAAAAAGGTATGTCAGCATTGCTCGAATAATGGAATTGACCAGGATCATCCTACTGGGGAAATTTAGGGGGCAGAGCACCCAGCTTGATAATATTTGTTTTAACCTATCCAAAAGATCTTGCCAGGCCTCTTTTTTAGGCCTTCCCATCCCAAGGGGAATGCCAAGGTACTTAGATGGGAAATCCCTGTGGAAAATCCCAAGATTCTCAGGATATTCCTCTGAGTGGCTGGGGGAGTATTGACAAAGAAGACTTGAGATTTATTGGGATTTACCACCAAGCCTGAGGCCCGAGCAAAAAGGTCCAGGATTTTCTTAAAGGTTCGAGCTTCTTGGACTGAAGGGTGCCCCATGAGCATAGTATCATCCACAAATTGTTGATGAGTCTGAGAGGACGCCCCCTCATGAGCTTTCACTCCACGAATTGCACCACTTTCAACCTGGGCCGCAATGAGATGACTTAAGCACTTAGCCATGAGGATGAAGAGAAAGGGGGATAGAGGGTCTCCTTATCGGATGCCGTAGGATGGTTGAAAGGTTGAGGTCAAAGAACCATTGAGGAGGTTGTTAAAGAATGGTGAGGAAACCAAGCCCATGACCCACTCCACCCAATCGGGGGAAAAACCATAGGCTCCCAGCATCTTCTCCATGAATTCCCAATTGAGCTTATCATACGCTTTTGCTATATCAAGCTTAATAATCATCCCAGCAATTCTCAATATTTTGAGTGAGTGCAGCACCTCATGCACAAGAATAACCCCATCCAAGATTTTCCTACCTTCCACAAAACCAGACTGTTCTGGGCTTATGAGCATCGAAAGGAGATGTTTGAGTCTATTAGCTATGAATTTGGATATGATTTTGTAAATGATGTCGCATAATGCTATAGGTCTAAATTTGTCAGGGGTATCCACCCCCACCTCTTTAGGAATAAGGGTGAGGAAGGTGGCATTGAAGGCTTTAAGGACCCCTTTCTTGGTCTTAGACTCCTCCGCAATGTTAAGCACATCCTCCTTAACAAGATCCCAGAAGAAATGGAAGAAGTTGGATGTGAAGCTGTTTGGGCCAGGGGCTTTCCCCAAAGCCATTTGGTTGACTGCTTCCTCAACTTCCTGCATCCCAATGGGTTTGATCAGCATTTCATTTTTTTCTCCAGTGACCAGCCTAGGAACCAGACTTGTTATTTGTTCAATGTCCTGACTTCTATCCCCCCCATCCTCCCTGAGAATCTCTGAGAAGTGTTGAGTAAGTTTAGCTTCTATATCCCGCCTCATTTCCACTCTATTCCCTGCCCTAGTCTTAAGTATCTGGATTCTAGAGCTATTCCTATTCTAGATCGTCGAGTTATGAAAGAATTTAGTATTTCTTTCACCCTCTTGCAGCCATTTTACCCTCGCCTTCTGTTGCCAAAACAATGCCTCCTATTTTTCCCTAGCTTCCAGCTGTCCCATTAGATCCTTTTCTTTGATTTTCATGTCCTCATCCCAGCCACCTTCCATACCCTTTCCGTTGATGAGATCCAGTTCCAGCAATAGTTGCTTTTTGTCCTCAAAGATGTTTCCAAACTCCTCTATGTTCCACATGCAGATCTTAGCTTTCAAGGCCTTAAGTTTTTGCTGAAAATGAAATATAATGGTTCCTGGGGGGCGGACTAGTTCCTGCCACCATTGACTAACCGGGTCCTTGAATTCTTTGTACTCCATCCAAAATTTTTCAAAATGAAAGGGTTTGCCCCTAGGGGAGCAAGCCCATTCCCAAGAGAGGCTGATGGGCCAGTGATCAGAGCTAGCAGCCAAGAGAACATCAGCCAAAATCTCCCCTATACTATGGATGATGTTCTATGACACCAAGAAACGGTCTAGGAGGGAAGCCACCAAATGCTCCCCTCCACGTTTGTTATTCCATCTGAACCAGCCACACCCAATTTCTATATCAACCAGTGAAATCTGAGCTAAGAACTCACTGAAAGCTTCCTGGTATTTTTCCCGGGCTCTTCTTGCTCCTTTCTTTTCCCCAAGATTTGCAATCAGGTTGAAATCTACCCCTAGCACCCATGAACCCTGCTTCGCTTGCTCCTTGAGCCAGTAGGAAATCCATAAAAGATTGCTTCTTAGAGAAACAGCTGGGTCCATAGATGTTCCCAATTGTTCCATGGACTCCAGAATCCAATAAGCAAAAATCTTCCATTAAAGCAAACTTATTGGCCCTCCAGTTGGAGAATTCCATCGTTCGAGGTTGCCAAAGGATTGCAATACCTCTAGATTGTCCCGCTGCATCAATAGCCATGCCATGACTTCCTTTCCAGATTTTGTCCTTAATATTTTTGAGGCCCCCGAAGCTGCATTTGGTTTCTTGGAGGAAAAGAATATCTGGCGATTCCTGTCTAATTTTACGATTTAGAGTTTTCCACTTCCTAGGGTTACCGCACCCCCTTATATTCCACGAAATAAGCTTTATTGGAAAACCTTTTTAGCTTTAGAGAAGGTCGCCTGGATTGTGGGATACTGACTAGATTCGATGAATATCACTCCGACTGCTGCTATGCGTTGCTTATTCATCTTCCTCCCTCTCCGTAGTTCCTCCTTTGGTGATTTCCTCTTACTGCCCTTCTGGGCATCCGGGTCGATCCCCAAACTCTCCACAGCACCCGTTCGGATAATGGCTTCCTGGAGAAGTTCAAGTTGGCACCTCGAGACATACCCTTGTCCTTTCTTCCTGCATTCTTCATCTATGGCATCCAAATCTAGCTCGCCCCGATCCATGTAATCCCCTTTGTCCTCCTCCATTCCTTCCATCTGCTGGGCCTCCTCGTCCACTGGAGACTTGGATGGGCCTTCTTGCTGATCTTCAACCATTGGCGTGGCTTGGACCTCTTCTCCCTCTTTTAGGGTCCCTAAAGCCTCGAATGAGTTCCCTTGTTTGGACTCCTTGGGCATCGGTTCCATTCATTTCGAGGTCTTACCTCCTCCCTTGCCACGCCTTCTGTTCTTGACCTGGGTGAACCCATCCTCTTCTGCAGCTTTGGACGAAGAAGCGACAGCTGGGTCAGTCCTAGGGCTATCTTTGGGACAATTCCTTCCCAAGTGACTGCATTTGTGACAGTGACGACATCTGAAAGGGAGTTTTTCGTAGTCAATATGCTGAATCCATTCCTCGTCTTCCTAGTTAAGACTGATTGCTTCTGGGAGCTCTCTAGATAGGTCCATATAAACACAAGTCTGAGCAAAGGCAGTATACCTTTGAATCCTCGTTTGTTCTGCTATTTTTATGAATTCTCCACGGGTGTTTCCTATGTTCCGCAAGGTCTCCAAGTCCCAATATTCACCTGGGAGGGAAAAGAGGCGAATCCAAACCGGGGTGACTGTCATTTCCTTCATCTCTGGGTTAAAACGCTCCTTCCATGGTCGCAAAAGTAAACCAGCCGAGAAGAAAAAGTACGGACCTCCCTCCATGATTCTATCCCTGTCTTCCTGGTTAAAAAAGATAATGGTGAAGAAGCCCTTGGAGCCCAGTTGGAGATCGTATTGGCCTTTAGGCTTACACACTCCATTTATCCACTTAACTAGGTCTTTTTCCTTCGGCCAAATCCCCACAAATTTCCCTATTAGGGCCTTTTCCTTCCAAGTCTCAATCTTGCCTCTTACTGCCTCAGATATGATTTGAATTGCGGGGATGGAAGCCATCCTTGGGAGACAACCACTAATACTCGATTGTTTGCCTCTCCTGGAACTGGCTTGAGACCCGTCTCCTTTGTTGTCCTCTTCTTGCTCCTTTCGGCTCACAAGAGGAGCCCCTCTATCCGGGGCGAGCGCCGCCTGCCCTAATGCCACAATGGCACCCTATAGGAGGCCAGAAATCGGAACTTGCCTGCAGCCCAGCGTCGCCAGGACTTTGCACACCCTACTCAGCCCAAGAAAAACCCTAATCCTGCTCTTCACCTCCACTACAGAAATAATAGTTTCATTATTAAATGAAATATATGATTATGATATATTATCAATAATAAATGTCTGTGTGTCTATGAAGGTGTGATGGAGCAACAAATTGGAGTGGTTGTTGTGAAGTTGAGCCAAGCTCAAATCCTAGCATGTGTTACACATGATTTGGGTGTGGTTCTCCCTAGCTGAAAAGGGTTGAGAACATTGGTTTGTCCTACCTAATTAAAAAGGGTATAATTATATTAGTTTACCCTTATACCCTTTATAATTAAAAACATAGTTAACCATTTTTAGTTTTTGTGCTTGCTCAAATTCTTTAAAAATGTTTAAGGATGGGGTTAAAGTTTGAGAGATATAGTATAAGTTACTTCCTATTGACAATTAATACAAACAATAAATGAACATATCACACAGTTTTGATGGAAAAAAGGGAAAAATGTGCGGACCTCTAGGGAACTACCACAATCAAGAAAAGTATAGTACCTACTCCAAAGTCCTACTACTTGTTTAACATGTTCGACAACAAAATGCATATCAAAATTTCCAAACGTACATGGGACACAAATCATTAAATTCCCATAACTCTATACAATCTACTTGAAAACAAATTATAAAAGCCATAAAGTTTGTCACTAAGACCCAAAAAAGTGGATTTCATACATAACAACAAACATAATTGAGAAGTTATGAGAGCCACATTAATAAGGGGTCATCTTTTTCACTAAGGATATCCCCAAATCATCATTAGTAAATTTATGATACATAGATAGTGAACCCCAATCGATCACTAACATGGTCAAATTCCTTTGACAATTTTTTCTTTTTTGAAATGGCAAGGGTAAGCATATAAGTTGTATTTTTGGGGTCATGGTTGGGTGCTACCACGCCATTTGTTGAGCGACACTCTCACTTCTCATGACTAACTCAAACCACTCTATGCATTGGCCTACCTTTGAGCATTGAGGATACCTTAAATATTCTAAGGGAGCAACAAAAGCAACCTCATGCTCTTTACTCATGGTGCAAGGAGCCCCACCCTATTACTTTGACAATTGGTGCAAATGAATCATATATATATCCACCTTCTACACATGTAGTGGAATCTACATGCAAAGGTCCATACATATGATATAACTATCAAACCAATAAAATCACTTAATAGACTAAGGTTAGTTGACCATAGAGTCATTGTCTTTCTTCTTAATGAGAAAAAACACTTCAATTTCAATAAGTTTCCAAAAAACATAAAATTTAATGGTTAATAGTAAGTTTTAATAAAAGGGTGGCCTACTGAGAATAGGGAGTGAGGAGAAAATGGCTAGAAAGTTTAATCATCCGTATCGAAACTTGTTCATAGGAATAACCAAGTGCTTGAGATTTCAAGGTGACCATTCAAAATACATTTGGGTTAGGGAATGACAAGTTGAACCAACATATGACCAATAGGAAGCCCCCCCATTGTGAGCAACCATGGGAAGAAATCCTTCTGAGCATTGATCAATAGTTTCCAAATATTACACAATCAAAAGAGCAAAGTCAAGTGATTTTAATTTAGCCTCCAAATCTTACTTAATTGGGAAACACCTAACATAGGTTTATGGGAGAGATGACTATTTCCATCATGACCTTATAGTTCTTGAAGGCCTTGGTTTGTGGAAGAGGTGACTCTTTCCATCATGACCTTATAATTATTGAAGAACTTGTTTGTTTCCTAGTGCCAATCACTCTCCTAAGGTATAAGGGACTAAAGGCCTAGATTAAGGGCAATGGAATCAAGAACAATCTTCTTAATTCTTTTAAACATTAGTTTATATTTGCCTTTTTAATTTTGACCAAGCTACACAATATTTTGTTTAACAATATATAACGTATTCAATAGTGATCATGCCTTTTTTTTAAGAATATTAAATATAAAAACCAAGTAATATAATCCAAAATCCTTGCTAAGTAATGATAGGAAAAGCATAAAGAATTGTTGTTAAAGGATAAACCAAATTTATATCCTTAACCATTCCAATTCAAATATGGTGCCATAGTCTCCCAAGCCTTCCAAATATTTTGAGCAGTGAAAGTTCATTTCACTAAGCTTGATCAGGGTAAATGTAATTTTGTGGAATTACTATGTAGGCTCCATGGTTTTATAATGCCTTATAACCCATTTTACACCCAAGGCTGGGGATTAAGTATGGGTTCTAATATTTTCAATACCCCCAATATTTAAGAGTGGAAAAAAGGGAACCTGATGCCTCCATTTATATTTTACCAAAGAAAGATACAAATAGATTTCTCAAACCTCTAATAGGAACTAGCATACATAAGCCAACTCAAAGCATATTATACATGTATGGGCACCATGAACTTGGTACACATTTAGAGTGTAGTGGCAAAGGGAATAGGTTGTGTAACCAACTTCTCTATTGTTTTTCTATGCAAGCCTTGAAATGATATAGATCAAATAAACAAATAAGCATAAAAGGACTCAATTTGGTACTACCATAGTTAAAGAATGACAAAAGGTGAAAGAATAACAATTTCTCTTTGAGAGAGAAACCTGCATTACACCTTATGATTATAAATAACTTGTGTTGATCCCTAAAACTATATCTCCTCATTGTAATAAGAGACAAAGAGTAGAATTACAAGTAATGAGCCAATAAGGACAAAAATAATATAGCAATAGTAATATAATGGCTCAATACTTATGTGCTTTACCTGCCTCACCCTTTCAAATGAGTTTTCCCCTTAAAGTTGAGTAGGTATGGATGGATTTGTCAGATTTTCAACTTGTATTTGAGGCATAAAATAATAATATCAGTCTGTAGTTTAAGTTCAAAATACGGATTCTGGTCATAGTGCTCTATCAATAAACTAATAAATAATTTCATGAAATGCATCTCATTCCACTTTTTAAACGTTTGTTTTCTATTTTTTTTCTTAGCATAACAAGTAGAATCCATTTAAATTTATGTATTTGACTCAAGAATCCAAACGGAATACTCCTTAAAAGTTGCCAAAACAATAAAAGTAAAGAAGGATTTGAATTGTCCACAGGGGTTAGAGAAATTGGTAATGAGTAATGGAGTAATGGAGATGAGAAGTTGTAAATTAAAAGTCACAAGTTCAAATCCCTTATGAGTACTTGCTTATAAAAAAGAACAAGGAATTGAATTCAAATTAACTACCACCATCCAAAAACACTAAGTTAAATTAGTTCGTAATGAATAATGTATTTTGTAGAGACCACTAAAGATTTGTGGGGTTAAATGATGATCCCCATTTTTCACTTGGTCAAAATTATAAATTATTGTGTTTTTTCTAAAGAAAAAGTATATGCTTGATGGTCCTATTTTAAGTGTTTTAACAAAAGAAAAGTTAAGGAAAATCCAGAGAAATAATTGTTTTTAAATATTAAGGAAGTTTGTAATATGTCATCTTGGAATAAAATAAAATCTGTATTTTGAATATCTCTTAACGGAGTACATCTTAGGCAATGAGATCCCTCTAAATCTATAATCTATAAGCTCCATTGCCTTTTAAAATGTGAAAACTGGATTTATGGTTTAAAAAGGGTTGGCCATTTCGCTAGAGGAAAGCATGACCTCGTAATGATGGCATTATCTAGATGATGTCATTCATAAGGATACATGTTCAAGGTAGGGGATGCCATTGATTAGGATTTAACATAGTTAATAAGAAGTAAGATATCATGAAGCATCAACTACGATAATAAAGAGATAATAAATTTGATTGAAACTATTGTACCCTTATAATATGGACTCTACAAAGTTCTAATGATTTCAATTTGTAATTATTAATAGAAAAGTTTCCAATGGATTAAGAAAAAAATTGACTTAAAGGTGCCTAACATTACCATAAGCCTTCTCAAAGTCAATTTTAATGAATGAAGTATTAGGTCTTAAACATTGGGCTTAATTCATATCGTGGTAATTTTTTTTAGAATGATTCGTCCTCTAATGAAGCTAGTTTGTTCTGATAAATAAAGTTAGACATAATGTTATTGATTTACATGGTTTAGGCTTTGGCTATAATTTTATAGGAGACATCTAAGAGGGTCATTTTCCTCAATTTGTAATGAGATCTTGGTCCCCTATATTGGGGATAAAATAAATAATTCCTTTGTTGATGTTATCCCTAAATATTATTTTTTAATAGCTTCCTTGCACACCTATATCAGAATTGGACTTACAAAATACCATATGGCCTTATGGACTTAGAAAGTCTATGTGGGACAACATCAACCCAAGTCTACACAACTACCTCACATTCCTCTGTGAAGTCTTGTGACCAAAGAACCTTTAAGTTCTAGATGAAAAATTCCCATATATCTCCTTTTGCTTGGTGAGTGTCCAATGGGAGTCTTAAGCACAAAACTATTTTGGATGTTTCTTCCTTGAAAGAAAGGGTTTTGAACAGATCATTGGTTAGTTATTTATCAATGTAAAGCCAATGGATACATGCTCTTAACTAATCACCCCACATGTGATGGGATTTTTCAATTTTCAAAAGATGTTGGACCTTGAAGGTCATGGCTTTAGTAAATTCATAGAAGGGGACATTTTAAACTCATGGGTTAACTTGATGGTTCTCCTCCTTAACAAATTTATGATGTTTCCATCAAATTAAGGGGATTTTCCCCTGATCTCATTCGAAAGAATCCAACCATCCTTGCTTATTCGTTTAGGTAACAGGTTCCAAACCTTTATAATACAACTCATGCATATATAATTTCTCAAGTAAGAAACATTCAACAAAAAATGAGCCTCAAGCATTGTCATCTTGATGGTTCCCCAAGGCGTGATGGCTCCCCAAGACATGAAAATAAGTTGGTGGTCTAGGAGTGACGTGGCTTCCTATAGTGCCTAAACATGTCCAACTCTATTGCAATAAAATAAGGTATTGTGCTCTATTAACATAATTGATATATCCTTCCGAGGACCCTTTGTTGTCCTTTTAAAACTTGGATTGAAACTAAACTATACCTAAATATGATCTTTTTCCTAAATTTATTTGGGTCATACAATCTAAGTCTAGCCTCAAAGTGCATTTTGAGTCATCTTCTTCTCATAATTAACTCCTCCATGCAACATCCCTTCCTTATATTCTTATGCATAAACCATGTTTAATTCTCCCTAAACAAGACAATATACTTCATGAATTTTATCCCCAAATAAAAGTTTAAAAATTCAATCTATATATCTTTATAATGAGTAAATATTGGGTATCCCAATATTTACCAATTCATATTCAACATGATGTATATTGATTTATGAATAGGAACATTACCTCAATCCATAATAGAAAGACAAGTTTAGTTGATATAAGGGGCACAACCTTACATTTTCCCTCTTTATTATGTCCATGCGAGGGACATATAGCATCCGCGGGGTTCAATTAGTTGTCGCTATGCATTTACACCACGATGCATTTATCGTGTATGTCAAGTACTCAATTATCATTGCGTGGAGGCTTCATTTATCATTGATTGTAGCTATGCCTTAAAATCCTTTCTATGATAACCCTCACTTATTTATATCCATATACATATATGGATGTGAGAAAATATGCTTTAACCTCACTTATTTATATCCATATACACATGTATGTGAGAAAATATGCTTTAGCCCTCACTTATTTATATCCATATACATATATGGATGTGAGAAAATATGTTTTACATTTCTTATGTTAATGTTCATGTTCTCATTTTTCTTTCACGTCTTCATCTTTGTTTCCTACAGTTTATCTTGACTTAGAAACATGGAATCCAAAACCGATATAGAATTGAAGATCGATGAGAATGGTTGCGTTATCCAAATTAAGGGAAGTCTATATCTATAGCAAGAAGAGGTGAATGAGTTATGTATATTAATGTGTTTAATGTGCCCTGAGTTATTCATAATGAAACTTGAAGCATATACTTAGTCAATTTATGTGGCTTCTTATCATCATTCGAGATCTAAGCTCTATGACATGGAACACTACAAATTGACAACTACTCACAAATTTTAGAAAAAAATTTATGACAAAAACTTATAAAAAAATTATCAACAATTATTAAAACTTGTAGACACTTCGTAAAGACATTGCCACCTCATGGTTCTTATTTTGAAAATAATCACATTTGACCATATATTATAACTCAATGTATTTTCTAACAAAATATATAGCTATATTTTAACAAAATATATAACTATATTTTAACAAAATATAAAAAAACTTTTACTTCTTTTGAAAACAAATAGAAGATTCTATCTCAAGTAGATATCTTCTCTAAAAGAATAATTGAGGTTCTTATAGAGTGTACACATAACATTTAAAATAAATAATAAATAAAATTTCAACTTCGAAATAACCATTGGTAAAAAATAACATGCAGAGATAATGAAATAAATAATTCAAATTATTAAAATACCTTTGCACAAATATCTAAATATTTGAAACTAAAGGAATTTAGTCCCTCTTCATATTAAAGAAAAACATAATTTATGAAGTTTATTTATGTCGTTTCATTTTAATGCATGTGTTCCTCTCTCTCTGCGTTTGAATTTAATGTTGTCGTCTTTCAGTGCGCGTTTGATCTTGATCAATCTAAAAAACACTGAAAATAAATGAATTTGAAAAACTGTCTAAAAAAAACACTGAAAATAAATGAATTCAAAAAACTCTGTCTTAAACTTTTAACAATTGGGGATGTAGCTCACATGGTAGAGCGCTCGCTTTGCATGCGAGAGGTACGGGGTTCGATACCCCGCATTTCCATTCTCCTGTCAGATTAAATATTTGAGCATCCGTGGAAAAATATTTGAGTTGTTAATTTCGTTTTTTCACAAGAATTGAACATAAAAAGATGCCAAACTGCAATTAATAACAACGGATCCGTGGCGCAATGGTAGCGCGTCTGACTCCAGATCAGAAGGTTGCGTGTTCGATTCACGTCGGGTTCAATTACTATATTTGCACTGCAATTTTTTTATCATGATATGCAGACAACATATGTTTTAGGTTTTATGTTGTCTGGTACTAAAGAAGAAGTTTACAATATGCAGACAACATAGTTTACAATATGGCTATATTCTGTTTCAACCCAACAACCATATGTCTCTCTTTGCGATGCAACTTGCCATAATAAAGTTTTTATAATCGTCCAGTTTTACCAAAATCAGCACTGATCCATGAACTAAATATGGGTAGTTAGATTGATACATACAGTTAAGTTTTTATTCATCCATTTCTTTTTGTTATTTATGGTTCAATTTCTTCATTCTATATCAATATACATTGTATGATTGGATGTTTTTTAATGACTTTAATGAAGGGAATGAGTAGGGTAGGTATTTGGGGTCGCCAGTTGAGTTGGGGTTGAGTAGGGTGGGTATTTGGGGTGGCCAGTTGGGGTTGTCTCCACTTAGGATCCATCTCAACAATCATACATATACGGTGTCTAATGCTAGATATATAGTAATGAAAAATATCTTTTAAAGTTTTAACTCATTTCCTATGAAGGGAATTGGCATTGTAGTAATAATTGGTAATCAGATTTATTTTGTAAATAGAAACCACAAGCCACAAACAATATACAATATAGTTGAAATGTATGTGAAGTGAACACATCTAGATAATATTAAAAAATGGAATTAAACTATGTTGGTAACTTGTTTTCTAGCCAAAAAAAGGAGACATTTGATGACTAGATATAATCAATGAGGCCTTCAAAACAACCATTTAGAGCCTCAATCTTGTGGACATTGGAACTCGAAATGAGCTCCACGCATGGAACAATGAGAGAGGAAGCACTCATCAAATTGCCTCACACCTAGACATATTCCTTGTCTAAAAAAATCTTGTCAATCAATGACTCATTTTGGAAGCCTCCTTTTTGCCGAGTGCAAGATCAAACCGCTTGCTCATCAACTTGGATCTTGATTAGGATGAAAAACCTTGAAATCGTCCATTTTTGCTTGAACATCCAAAATTCCAAGCTAGCATATATCAATGGTGGACATAGACTAACACTTTCAAGGACTCCAAAAAGTGCCAGTTCCAACAAAGAGTCAACAAAATAACAAGGCATATACCCAAATTGATTGTCTCATAGGAACATAATCAAATCCTCCCTTCGGAAACCACAATGGAAGAAGTAGACCAAGTGATGAAGGAAATGTCTCCAAGCAAGTCTCTAGGACTTGATGGTTTTATTGCAAATGTTTTCGAAGCGTGTTGGACAACTATAAGGCAAGACGTCTGGGAAATTATAGAGGAATCCAGAAGCATACTAGATGTCAAGGCCTACCTTAATTTCAACTTTCATCGCTCTTATCCCCAAGGAAGACGGTGTCAATGCACGCAATAAGTTTTCACCCAATCTCCTTTTGCAATGTCATTTACTAACTAATAACTAAAGTTATAACAAACATAATGAAGCCCCATCTCCTAGCCCTTATTTCAAAAGAACAATCAAGGTATGTGGAATATTGGAAAATATTGAATGTCATCATCCTAACTCATGAGACTATACAGTCCCTCAAAATGACCAACAAAGTCAGAATGATAGTGAAGCTTGACATGTCAAAGGCATTTGATAAAATCAATAGGCGCTATATCTACTGAATGCTACTGGCATTCGGATTTTCTTCGCAATAGACTAATTGGATTATGGTCATTGCATCCTATACCTTTTCCTCCATTTTGGTCAATGGATTCCCTCGGCTACATTTTCCCCATACAGAGGCATCAAACAAGGGGACCCTCTCTCCCCCTTTCTCTTCATCTTAATTTCAAAAGGTCTTGGTCGCTCAATTAAGGAAACATCAACATAAGGAAAAATAATAGGAATTTTTATTCATGGGGATGACTCTATCTCATCCTACCTATAGTTTGTTGATGATACTATGCTAATTTGGGTCTCTATTGTTCAGGAAGCCAAAGCTCTTGACAAGATAGTGTTGCAGGAATTCATGGAATCTTTCGGTACCTCCATCAATCTCAGTAAGTCTCAAATTTTATTTTTCAATTCTCCAATGGTGATTTGATCTCATATCTCTAGAATCTTAGGCTTCTAAAGGAGCTCCATTCCGTCCAAATACTTAGGTGCTCCATTGATTTCAAATGCAACGCGACATCAGTCTTGGGAAACCTTGCTAGTAAAAATGGAAAAATCTGCAATTAGACTCTCAGATTCCTTAGCATGGAAAATAGATTGGTCATGCTAAAGTTGGTGTTGCGGAGCATGCCGCCATATATTTTCTCTTTCTTATTAACACCCAAAATTATCATCGGACTGTCGGAGCAATATGAAATCTTCAAAGAAACTTTGTGGAGGAACTAAGTATGTGAAAAAATGGGATATGGTGGCTTGGTTGATGGTTTGTAGGCCAAAACGGGTATGGGGCATAGGCATTAGGGATCTGGAGGTAGAATCCAAAATGCTTGGAGAAAAAACCTAGTGGAGTTGGATCTAGAATGGTCAAGCACTATGGAGTAAAATCTGGAGAAAAAAATAAGCTCCAGATGTAGACAAACGAGACCTAATATGTTTAGATGGAATACCAAAATGCTCCCTAATATGGAATTATGCTTGGTAGGTAGAAATCTAATAAAAAAAAAACATTTTTTTTTCAAAACAGGGATAACCACTCTTTCCTGTTTTGGGAAGATGCTCAGCAACAAAAACCCAAGCTCAATGAGTACCATCATACTGAAGAGTTGAAACAATTCCTATAGGCTTCCAACAAAACAAATGTCTATCAATATTGGCACATTAAAAAACACAACAATAATTGGAGGCAATGGGATCCTTAGGAACACTAGTCGTGCCCTCCAAAAGGCTTTAATTGGGATTAATTCTAGCAAGAGCTTCACTCCAAAAAGATTCATTCCCACCTTGAACTAGAAAAATTGCGATGGGGTCATAGAGAAGGGGGATACTTTTTGTTAAAAGAGGCATGTGAGATCCTCACAAACTTTGGGAATATAGAGGGAGAAAATATGGCAACAAAACCTCTGGCCAAAGATGTCTGTCTTCCTCTTGCTAGTGGCTCAGGGAAAATCCCTCACTTGCGATCAACTATTTTTTTTTAAATAATAAAAGAATTGTATTGCTGCAAAATCACATAGTTACATGCCGATCCAAAAGTCCAAATTCATTATCCCCAACTTTATCGAGCTTTACAGTGTTCCAAAAAAGAACTTGAATTCCCCTAAACAGAAAACAAAACCCTTTCTTGACATTACCCTAGATAGGATACATATTAAACCAAAATAACCGCAAACATAACTTCACACTATGACACCTATTGACATGGGGATTAAAGGTAAGTATATAGCCCATGACTGCAACATCAAACGCGTTTCTGGGTTTGAATTTCCAGGCTAGTTCCTTCGACAGTAGGCCGAATGGTTCGCTTGGTAGGCTTCACGCGCTTGGGCAACTCCAAACCTTCAACGACGATGCACACAACTTCCTTCTGATTCACCTTTCTGCTTCAACCCCCAACTTCTGTTTCCCTCGTACCCAGCTGGTAGAATTGAATCCCCATTTGTGAGGCCATAATGTCTATCTTCTTATGCATTAATCTGCAGTTTGCATTATGGACTTTCCATGCTCTTACTGGCTCTTCACTGCCCTCCCTCTTGACCGCATTACTAAGGGAGGCATGCGCAATTAGGTTCTTATTGACCCAGTAGAGCATGAGCATCCTATCGTAAGCCACCTCCCTACTAGTCATGTTACCAGGATCCACCACCCATTCCTCAACCTCCCTGCGCACCTCCTCAATGGGCATTGCCTGCACTTCCTCCCACATGTGTTTTTCAACCGTCTCTATGTCGTTGTGAGTCGTTGATGGAATGCAGTCCTTAAAGAATGATGTCACCTCCTGGGCGTGAGATTGAGCCCACGTAGCACGACCCTTGTCTCCCTTTCGCTCCCCCACACCCTTACCTTTCTCATGACATTCGACCGAGGCCTCACCCATACCCAAGTTTACCCTCTTAAGATGCTTAGGATCCATGATATGAGAGCACCACAAGAGCCTCTCGCAGAGAAATTTAAAGTCAGAGTAGGAGTCGAAGCCACTCATCGTACCAACCCAAATACCCTACACAATAACATAACTAATCGGGATCCTCCACAAAGAGCGAAAGGGGGTTAATGAGACCACGTCTGGATATAATGGTGGTGAGACAATCATGATCCAGATGGTTCTATAAGTTCCCTTCGTCACCCAAATATTTCCCTCACCCTCAACTATACCAGACACAAAAATTATCATCATATCCATCTTAAAAACCATATCGAACCTATGCAGCGTATCCGGATTTTTCCTCCTCTCGAGCATGTTTCTGTACCCAACTATATGAATGATGAGCAAGGCTAGGTGGGGATTGTCCTTCATGCTGCAGTTTCACATTTGGTGGGCATCTAGATCCGCAGGGCTCGTCATCAGCCTCCTGTCAGCATCCTGACTGATGTGATTGGAGGCCTCAACCTGTCGAGTTGTTCATGATCAAGGGTGGCCAATTGTTTGTATTAGGGAACCCAACCCACATCCCTGAAGTCATCCAACGATCCCTCCACGCCAATGTTGGAAAGCTAGTCAACTACCTTGTTGGCATCCCTCTTGATGTGACTGAAGGACATGACCGAATGCCCTGTAATGAGGTCACAAAGAATTTCTAGTCTGCTAGCCAATCTCCAACTAGATCAATATGCTATTTTCCTGGCCATCTGGAACAATATGCTAGAATCTCCCTCTATGATCACAGGATTCCATCCTTCCCTCACCACAAGCTTGAATCCTTGAATGAGGCCCTCTGGTTCCGCTAAATTGTTGGTGTCGAAGCCAATAGACCTGAAGTATAGGTTTAGAATTTCCTTGGCTGCATTCCGACAAACCCCTCCATAGCCCGTATCTCCCAGGTTTCCTTTGGTCACCTGTCAAAATTAAGCTTAAACACCTGCACATAGGGGGGGGGGGGGGATATAATTTTGGGATCATAGGCCTGCATACTTTATCCTTTCACCTAAGCCCATCCAAGTTGCTTTTGCACAGTCCCTGGTCATCCGCTATGTGGGCTTCCTCCACTGAAAATTTCGCATCCTGCTCATTCCATTGCATAATTCAGATTGTTTCAAGGAGGTTTGAAGCCCGAGTTCACCACACCTCCTCTGCTGAAATCCTCTTGTCTCAGAAAATGCGGTTATTCCTCTCTTTCCAAACACTCCACAATACCATACTAGGGAAGGAATACCATAGGGTTCGAAGGATTTGGTTCTTGAAAGCTTTGGGATTGCTGTCCCATAGAGATTGACTTGGGTGACCTTTGCATCTGGCACTCCTTTGGAATACTAAATCCCCCCTATCCCAGATGGAAGTTGTGTAAGGCCCAACTATCCAGCACATGACTCATACTTTCTTCGTCATTGAGGCACAAGGCGCATTAGGAAGGTCCGTGGATCCCTCGCTGCCTCATATTTTCACTAGTTAGGATTCTTCTCTTAACCATAAGGCAACCAAAAATGGAGACCTTCGGCGATTGGTTAGTCTCCCATATCTTCCTCCATATTCCATCCTATGCCTCCTAGTTGTGGGTTTGAATATCATAGGCCTCTTTGATGCCGAAAGAGCCTCTCTGACTATATCCCCAACATAAAATATCTGGGCCAGTTTGAACAACGATGAATCGTTTCTAAAGATCTGATTGAAAATAGCTCAGGTCTTCTTTAGTTCTAGGACCTTCCCCCTTACCTGATTCATCCACCATCTTTGATCCTATGAATTTGGGCCCTCCCAGTAGTAGCACACTTTAAATATGCCCTCCACCAACCCTCTAACTTTGATGTGCTACCATCTAGGATCAACCTCTAGTTTAGGGAGCTAGTTCCACGAATCCTCGCAAAAGTTGACGCTCTCCCCATCCCTGATCTCCCAAAAACTATGCTCCTACACCAAAATTTGACCTGCAAGCGCCTTTGCCCATATATGTGAACCTTATTGATCTTCATTAAACCAGATCAGTTGGTTCTTTGGTCTATCCCTAGCATATTTGACATTCCATAATCTAGCCCATGGTTCCTTTGAGTGATGGCACCATCACCATCATATTTTATCCCCTTGTATTTTGCTCATTACATCAGGATCCCAAAGCCCCAAGACCCCTCTCTCCTTATGGAATCATATTTTATCCCAACTTACTAAAGAGAATTTATCCTTGGCCTCCCTTCCTCCCCACAGGAAGTTTCGTTGAATGCTTCTAATCTCCCTTAAGACTAATTTTGGGGAAGATAGCACCAAAAATAAGTAAACTGACATGGCCTGCAGCACTAATTTAACTAAAACCAGCCTACTGGGAAGGTTTAAAGGATGAAGGACCCAATTTGAAATCCTGCACTTTAATAAGTCCACAAATTCCTTCCATGACACCTTTTTTAAGGTACTATCCCCCAAAGGAAACCCCAAGTATTTGGATGGGAATGTCCTTTTGGAGAACCCAAAAATACTAATGATGTTCCTCTAGACTATGGGAGATGTATTAAAAATCAAAAGTTGAGATTTATCTGCATTGACTACCAATGCTAAGGCTTTTGGAAAGAGGTTGAGACTCCTTTTAAAGGCCCGAGCTTCTTGGACTGAAGGGTGCCCCATAAGCATCGTGCCATCCACGATTCTTGGTGCGTCTGAGTATCCATTCCCTCATGGAGATTGAGCCCATGGATCTCACCTATGACCAATTGGTCTTGGATGAGCCTGCTTAGTCCCTCCGCCATCAAAATACAGAGAAAAGGCGAAAGGGGATCACCTTGTCTGATCCCTCGAGAAGGATGGAAAAGTTTAGTCGGTGATCCATTCAACATAATTGAGAATAAGGGGGTCAAGTTACCAGAATCATGACTCTATCCACCCACTTCATTCCAAAATCGAAGGCTTCCATCATTTTTTCCATATATTTCCAGCATTATTTGTGATAAGATTTTGAAATATCCACCTTTATCAACATTCTCGGTTCCTTGGGTCCTTTTCAGAGAGTGGATAACTTTGTGAATTGATGGAATACCATACAAGATCAGTGTCTCTTCCGTAAAACCTGATTGTTCTGGGATTATCAGTCTGGGAAGTAGGGGTTTTAATCTGTTTTCTATCACCTTTGAGATAATTTTATAAATCGCATTACACAGAGCTATAGGTCTAAAATTACTCAGGGTTTCTGCTCCATCCTCTTTCGAAATCAGGGGCAAGAAGGTTGCATTAAAGGCTTTGAGAACACCTCGCTTACTTCTCAATTCCTCCACTATTTCTAAAACTTCTTCCTTAACTAGGTCCCAAAAGAAGTCAAAGAAATTCGTGGTGAAGCCATCCGGGCCTGGGACCTTCCCTAAGGCCATCTGATTTACAACTTCCTCCACCTCCTTCATGGATATTGGTTTCGTCATCATCTCATTATTCTCCCTATTGAACACCTTGGGAATGATTCTAGTGATCTTGGTTACATCTTGGCCCATATCACCCCTATCTTCCGTCAATATATCCCTTCTAGTTTCCACCTTGTTTCCATCCGCTTTTTTAAGCTTGTGGATTTTCGAGCTATGCCTATTATGGATGACCAAATTATGGAAAATTTTGGTATTATTTTCTCCCTCCAACAGTCATTGATTCTTGGACTTTTGTTTCTAGAATATTTCCTCCTGCTTCTCCCTAGCCTCCAACTGACACAACAATTTTTTCTACCTATCTTTCATTCCCTCATCCTATCCATCTTCCATTCCTTTCTGATGGATAAGCTCAATGTTCCTAATCAACCTCTTTTTGTCTTCAAAAATGTTCCCAAAGTCTTCTCTGTTCCATGTGTGGATTTTGTCCTTGAGAGCCTTAATCTTATGCTGGAAGCGATACATAACCGTACCAGCAGGGAGGCCAACTCCTGCCACCACTATTCCACCAAATCCTGAATTCCTTGTGTTCCATCTAGAATTGTTCAAACCTAAAAGGTTTTCTTAAACATGCATTCGACCAATCCCAGTTGAGACTGATGGGTCAATGATATGATCCCACCGCCAAAAGGACACTGGCCATTATCTCTCCTATTCCCATGACCAAATTGTTCGTGACCATAAATATGTCAATTCTAGAGGATACAAAATACTCCCCTCCCCGCTTGTTGTTCTAGGTGAACCAACCATCACCCGTTTCGATATCTATGAAGGGGTTGCGGGTCAATAAAGCTTGAAATGCCTCCTGATTTTTTTCTAAGACTGGTCTTCCTCCCTTCTTATACCTAAGAGAGGTGATTAGGTTAAAATACCCTCCCATGAACCAATTCCCCTCAACTGATAGGCCCTGTATCCATTTCAGGAAATTCAAAAGGCCTGCATATGAGGAAAAGCACTGGGACCATAAACATTCACTAGGTTACCTTTAGCCCTTGTCTCTAGGAAGTGGAAATTGGCCATCATAGAGAATTGATTGGCCCGGCAGTTTGTGAGATTAATGGACATCGATTTCCATAGTACAGCAAGACTGTCGGCCATTACAACTGCATCCGTCGACATCACCCTACTACCCTTTCATATCTTCTTCCCAATATTCTCCATCACCTCTGAGCTACACTTTCTTTCCTATAAAAAAAGAACATCTGGTTTCTCTAGTTTGAACTTCCTAGATAGGGTCTTTACTTTCCTGGGATGGTTACAACCGCTAATATTACAAGACATTATCTTCATTGACTAACCTTGTTTAATTTCGAGAAGGCCGCCCTTATCGTTGGGTACTAGACCAATTCTATGAGCTTGACGCCTACCTCTGCAATTCATTGTTTGTTCATCTTTCTACCCCTATTTAGCTCCTCCTCCAGGGATTTCCTTTTACTCCCATTTTGGGGATCTGAGGCAATCCCCAAATGTTGATGATCTTTGGTTCTGATGATTGCTTCCTTGAGCAGTTCCAGTTGCCTACGGGAGACATACCCCTGACCCTCCTTGCTGCACTCCTCATCAATCTCATCTAGATCTAATTCTCCCAACTCCATTTCTTCCACTTCATATTCTTCCATTTCCTTAGTATGGATCTCCAACTCTTTGCCACTGCCTATTTGTTTCCGCTTGTCTTCATCTTTCTTTATTGGCTCCTCCTCTCTAATCTTCTCCTCCCCAGAGTCATCCTCCTTCCAAATCTAGAAGAGATTATTTCTCTTGGATGACTTCTCCAAGTTTTCCTTTCTCAGTCTTGGAGCCCCTCCCGATTTTCTCCTCCACCTACTTTTGAATTGTGTGAACCCTTCTCCATCCAGTTCACCCTCCTGGCGACAATTAGGGTTGGCTTGAGCTTGAGCTAGTTTTGGATAGTTTCTCCTAAAGTGACCGTATTCATGGCATTGTCTACATCTAAACGGGAGTTGTTCATAGTCAATCGGTTGGATCCATTCTTCATCATCCCAATTCAGAGTGATTGCCTCTGTAAGGTCTTTTGATAGATCCATGTAGACACAGATGCTGACAAAATCCTTGTACCTCAGTTGTTTGGTTTGTTCCGCAACCTTCACAAATTCCCCTATTGAGTTACCAATATCTTGCAGAATCTCTAGATCCTAGTATTCACATAGAAGGGAAAACAAGCGGATCCATATTGGGGATACCGTCATGTCCTATTTTTTTGGGTTGAACCTCTCTTTCCACGGTCTTATATATAACCCTGCCAAAAATAATAAAAAAATAAGGACCACCCTCAAGAACCCTATCCCTGACTTCCTGGTTAAAAATGATGATAGTGAAAAAGCCTTTAGACCCTAAATGAACATCACAATGGCCCTTATGGTTACATTTGCCCTTAATCCAATGGACTAGACCCTTCTCCATCGACAAAACCCCCACAAATTTACCAATAAGATCCTTCTCCATCCACATTTCAATATTTCCCCTGATCTTGTTGTATTTTATCTGAATGGCCAGAATATATTGGGCTTTCAGAAGACAATCTCCTTGGCCATATCTCCTTCCCCTGCCCATTCCTATTAGATTTTTATCATTTAAGCAATATGATCTTAGGATCTTATCTGAGAGAATAACATGCATATCAATAAACACAAGAGACACGAGACACAAAGAATTTTCCTCGGGGAAACATAAAGGAGAAAACCCCGCAACTTCCTCAGAGATAGAATGAGCACCAATAGAAAAAGTAAAACCTGAAAATATAAAGATGATCTATGACAGCAGTTGTCTCTTTCTCTGATCCCAACTTCTTCTTTCTCACTCATGCACCCCAGTTGAGTGAGTGTGTGTGTGATAAATTCAGAGACTCACTCTCTATTTATATTCTTTCATTCACTTAATTTCCACTCCAACAAGTCGACCCCACTTAACAATTACTTACCAGGGCCGACATCTCTATGAGAGTCTAATAACCCTAGTGCCCAACACTTATAGCTTACCATCAGATGAACACATCAACCATGTAAGAAGGGCTCAACACTTATATATTACCATGGGATGAACACATCAACCATGTAAGAAGGGCTCATCACTTATATCTGACCATGGGATGAACACATCAACCATGTTAGAAGGGATTTGCACTTATATATGATCATGTGGAATGAACACATCCTGCAGTCACATTAGAATGGATTTCAGTCCCAGATTGAAATTCCTGGTAACTGAACAGGTGCCTCCATTCTCCTAGAGAATGGCCTCTCAACACTTAAGTTGAGATTCAGTTCTAGACTGAAATTATTGGTAATTGACTAGGTGCCTCCATTTTCCCAGAGAATGGCCTCTCGGCACTTAAGCTGAGCTTCCATCCCAGACTGGAATTCCTGGTAACTGAGCAGGTGCCTCCATTCTCCCAAAGAATGGCCTCTCAACACTTAAACTGAGCTTCAGTCCCAGATTGAAATTCCTGGTAACTAACTAGGTGCCTCCATTCTCCCAGAGAATGGCCTCTTAGCACTTAAGCTGAGTTTCAGTCCCAGACTGAAATTCCTGGTAACTGACAAGGTGCCTCCATTCTCCCAGAGAATGGCCTTCAACACTTATATCTAATCATGTGGGAACACATCCCACAATCACCTCAGAATGGCTCAACACTTACATCTGACCATGGAAGGAACCAATCCTCTCACCATGCCAGAATGGCTCACGAACTCATCACTTCCCCTTGGAGAGAACCTCGATTTGGAGAACACCAAGTTTTTCCCCGAAGTACTCAAACTTCACTCTGGCCATTTCTAGCATAGAATCACATCATGGCTGATTACATCCAAGGATAACTTGCGAGCTTCTTCAGGACCAATTACATCCGAGGACAACCTACATGACCAATTATGTCTAAGACACCTACGAGATTTGCCAAGATTTATGCTCAGACAACCTGTCTGACCATCTATTATAGAACTCCTTCTTTCGAGAGATCTCGATCTGAATCACAAACTGGAGCTTCACTGCTCCTCTCTGCATCATACACAAATGCAAGTCAGATCAATCAAAGCAAATAGTAGTTTTCAAAAGAAACATACTACCTCCCAAATAGCAAGTGGCAACATCTTTTCCCTTGACTGTGCTCATCGCCATGAAGGAATCCATCCTGCCAAACCAAGAGATCACACCTGATCTCATACTGAAGTAGCACCTCGAAGTGCTCTTCCTATCAATGGCACTTCTTGCCCAATACGAATCAACATAACCCTCCGGGTTAATCTTCTGATTCACCTCATACTTAACCACATACTCAACTATACCCTTCAGGTACCTCACTGCATGTTTTGCAACCATCAGGTGAACATGTCTCAATGTGTTCACAGCAAAGCAAATCTTCGGTCTTGTATTTGTCAGGTACATCAAGGAACAAATCATCTAATGATACATCGTGGCATCAACTGTCTCTGATGAAGCATCACCTATTAGCTTTAGGTTTGATGCCATAGGTGTTGTTATGGCCTTGCAGTCCATCATCCCAAACCAATTCAAGATATCTACCATATACTTCCCTTGTCCTAGCGAGATTCCATCCGTATTCTACCACAACTCCATGCCTAGAAAATAATGCATCATATCCAAGTCCTTCATCTCAAACTTGGCAGCAAGTCTCCTTCTTGAAACTTTAATGAGTTCCTCTTTTCTATCAGGAACAAGTCATCGACATATAACAGGAGCATCACTGGTCTTCCGCCTTCAACCTTGAAGCAAAGGTTGGAGTCCACTTTACTCTCAGTAAAGCCTTGAGTCATCAGTAAGCTATCCATCCCGTCGTACCATGTTGAACCTCGGCATCTTCTGCAGTCACTCCCTTTGAAGCGGAGCATCATACTCCCTCTTTCTTTCATACTCTATGCACTGAAACATTCTATACTGGAGTGACAAGTAGCTTCCTCTGCTACTAATATTCTATGTATCCATCTAGGGTCACTTGATACCAAGATCCTCTATCTTGAACCTTTTCAAAAATTCTTCTTGCACCCATCTGTGAGCTTGTCATCCTCTATAGGCTTTCATATTCAACCTTGTAGCAAAGGTTAAGATCTTCATCACTGTATGTAATATCCCATGGGTGTCTTCTGAGATCGTACAAGGCCTTCTTTCATTTGCACACATGATTCTTCCTGTCATTTGACTTCACTTCCAGTGGTTGCAATTGTCTCTTCGTATTCTATGTATTCTTTATGTGAGAAGCCTCGTGCTACGAATCTTGCGTTGTATCCCACGATGTTTCCATCTACGAACTTCCCTTCAGGTCTCGATACTGCATCCTAGACATCATTCTTCTTGAACCGGTCCTCCCTTTCTTCTTGGCTACTTCTTCATAGCTGGAAGGTTTTGCATCAATGATGTCGCTGCATTCGTCTTCATTCTTAGATTATTTGTCATCACTTGTTCTTCAGAACAAGTCTCATCCTTCTTTTCTTATATGTGATTGTACACGATTTTTCCTACAAGTCAAATGCATTTGTATGGTTAGAAACATTTCATAAGGAATATTCATAATTGAAAATTCTTACGCATAAATATGTGATCATGCAACTATTTTATCCAATACAACATTCATCCATATCTCACAGAAACTTTTCTAGACGCCTTCCATCTCTACCAAGACATCATTGAGATTGTACACTAATCCAATATGTCAGCAAATAGGTTTCATTCTAGATAAGTAGCAAACAAGAGTTGTATAGCACCATGAGCTACTTACCCATCACATGCGTATTAGTAGTATACTGTCATTAATGCAAACATTCTACCATGCATAATAGATCAACTGAATATAAACAAAAGCATAACAAAACAATATCATGAAATGACAATTGCATACTTATCTTTATTTGTTTTGTGGGTAGACTCCTTCTTGAGCCTTCAACTTCATCATCTTCTTCATTCATCATTTCTTATCCAAATGCTAAGATGGATAAGAGGTTCTTCAAGAGTTGAGTCCTTCGTATTCCTCATTGCTTGAGGGATATTGTTTAGATGGTGAGAGCTTGATCTTTAGTTGCTCCCATATTTTCTTCTCTTATTATAAGTCGAGATTCTTCTTCCCAGAGTTTGCTGAAAGTAATCACTTCTTTCTGGCATATGTTCCTCGAATGAATGAATCCCATGATCCTGGGAGGCCATTCAAGGCAGTTATCACAACTGCTGCATTCTCCACTTCTTCTTCTATCGCTTCAAGTTGTTTTTTGATTTGAGAGACCCTTGTAAAGTATGACTGTATGGCCTCTGCATTCTGGATCTTCACATTCTTCAACTGTTTTCTCAAAGTCATCTTCCGATTTATGTTCTTCCCTTCAAATATCTTGGTCAAGGAATCAAACATATCTTTCAGTGTCTTTAGGGAAGACACTTGTGGTACAAGTTGATCCGTGATTGAATCAACAATGATCTTCTTGGCCTTGACCAAGTTCTTCTTGTGTAAGGCTTTTATCCTCATCTCCCTCTGGAACTGGAACCTCTTTACTTATGTAGGTGTCTAATTCATTTCCTTCAAGAACTAGTGACATCCTATACTTCCATGCTTGGAAGTTGTCAGCCTCACCAAGCTTGTCATCAAGCTAATGTGATAGATCACTTTGGAATGAGAACCTCAAATGAAGATAGCAAAAGACTAGATCTTACCGATTTGAGGTGTCTTTCCTGGTTCGGGAGCTAGCTGATCTAGGGTTTTCCAGAGAAACCCTAATTTTCAAAAATTGGAATATTTCAGATCTGATTAGATATAAAGATAGACCTATTCAAGGCGAGCTATCCAATGTACTCATTTTCTGAAAACAGTGGAGGGAAGCTCTCGAAACAGAAAGCCCTAGTTTACCAATTTCTTCTACAGAAATGCCTGATACTATTTATGTGGTATCTCCGAAAGTAATGCTCCTTTTTGTCTGAAATTTTGTACTGAGGTAGAATCTTCTGTCCTTGTTCCAACACCATAGGTTTCATTAGAATTGGTTTCACCAATTGGTACTTATGAGGGTTTTCCCAAGGTGACTTGTTTTAGGATTGTTCAGAATAGCGAAGTTGTACGGACTTTCACGTGTCACTATTTCATCTTATGGGTATGAAACTTTAACCATAGAAAGTACATTCTATGACCTTTTTGGAACATCTTGAGACCTTCATAGCCCAAGATATAGCAATTATCCCTAGGTGTCCTGTTTGGGAAGGAATTCTGGGACAGGGTGTAACCGTAACTTGGAGGAATCATATCTCCTAGAATATAGAGAAACTGAGGCTGAAACTTGGACACAGTGTACATCCAGAATTTATCTTCAACCTGTGAAATTTTTGACTTCTTCAATCCTGAGATATAGCGAATGTACCAAAACTTATCAGTTTCAGTATTTTAGGGTTTTTTAGGCCCAGGGTCAAACTAGAGTTTGACTTTTATGGAGTTTCACCCTACTAAAAATATTGACCCAGGTCTCTAAACTTTGATTTTGGCGAGGAGAGAAATCCAATGCCGGGCTATCTCAAAAATTACTCTTCTGTAAAAAGCCCTAATTTCCTGCACCAAAAACTGAAAATGCCTGGAATCAAATTCTGCTTCGACAGAAAGATGCACCCTTCAATGGAGAGTTAGCCGAGCCTTCTTTTGCTGATGGATTGTGGAGAGGGACCCAAAACGTAAGAAGCCCTAGCTTCTACATCTGCACAGTGTCTTCTTCTCTTAGCTTTGATACCATGTTATATTTTTATCATTTAAGCAATATGATCTTAGGATCTTATCTGAGAGAATAACATGCACATCAATAAACACAAGAGACAAGAGACACAAAGAATTTTCCTCTGGGAAACCATATAGGAGAAAACTCCGCAACTTCCTCAGAGATAGAATGAGCACCAATAGCAAAAGTAAAACCCAAAAACATAAAGATGATCTCTGACAACATTTGTCTCTTTCTCTGATCCCAGATTCTTCTCTCTCACTCATGCGCCCCAATTGAGTGAGTGGGTGTGTGATAAAAAAAGAGACTCACTCTCTATTTATATTCTTTCATTCACTTAATGTCCCCTCCAACAAGTTGACCCCACTTAACAATTACTTACCAGGGCTGACATCTCTATGAGAGTCTAATAACCCTAGTGCCCCACAACTATGGGGACTTTTCCCTTTGATCAAAAAGGAGGGTTAACCTTGACTCAATTGTGGGGACTATTTCCCCTACTTACAACGGAGGGTTAACCTCAATGACTTTACATGACTTGTTTAAATTATTGAATCTCCTGATCAGAACATTGGTGCATGACATGACTCAGTTACATTACAGATACTTCCTGGAATAAACATCGGGGTACAATACATAAGACATAAAAGTGAATACATTCCGAAGTTACAAATACATCAACAGTTCCATCCCTGCTCCCTTCCCTACTTCCACTTCTTCCCTCCTCTGGTACCCGGCTTCGAGGAGCCACCACTGCCATGATTAGCAGTGGGGGGCGTCGCATCCCCCATCCCCCAAAACACCTTCACCAGGGCCTACTTCTCTGAAGTTGCACTTTCTCACCAAATTTTCCTCTTACCCCATTTAGTAACTCAATACAGGAACCTAGTTATGCTTACATTTCCTAAGAAAGTTTCACTTGCGATCAACTAGTTAAGCGAGGCTTTGAAGGTCCATTGCGATGCTACCTATGCCCGAAGGTTATAGAATATATGGAACATCTCTTGAACCAATTCCCATTCATATCTACTCTCTAGGAAATAGGAACTTCTATATTCAATCAGATATGAAGTGAGACAATATCATTGAGGCCTTAGAGCAATGGAAACAAAAAGACTATCAAAATGATATCATCAACATAACTTGGTAGGTTTTCTCGAGCTTTCGATTATGGGAAACTTGGAAAGGAAGAAACCAAATGGTTTTCAAAGATTGAATCGATAACAAAAACATGGCCTAGAGAAAATTCAACCCAACATTCGAGAAACCATGGAGTCCAAAAACTAGGAATATAAGGAATTACAATGTTCAGAGCTAGATTAGTCTACAATGCAAACTTGGGGACTTGAACAACACCATTGAATTCAACAACAACTCAATTTAATGGCCGTAATTTCCATCCCTTAAAGGTGCCTCCCCCCGAGGGATTCTTTAAACTGAAATTTGATGGAGAAACAAAAGGAAACCTAAGGCCAATAGGATTTGAAGGAACCTTCCATGACTCACAATGTGATATCCTTTGCATCTATGCAGGACCGATCAATCGAGAAAGTAACAATGCGACGAGATTGCATTCTCTAGCATATGGGATACAAATCGTGCTCAAGGAGAAATTATCCAAATTGATTATGGAAGGGAATTCGTAGATTGTAATAAACATTCTTAAGCATCTCCAAAATAGATCCCTTATAAGTAAGATATCTAAAAACTAACATCTAGAAGTGAAACTTGGATGGCTAAGCACCCTTATTTAGAAATCGATTGTTTCGATCCCATTCCATCTTAGATGTGATGCAAATAAATTAGTTGGTAGGATAGTCAATGAGGAAGTTACCAACAACAATGAGGACATGGGCGATTCCTAATAAGTTATCCCTCCTTCACAAATCTCACAACTCAAGATATAGATATTGATCCAAACCAATTATGACTTTCATCCCCCATAATTGATGAGTAGGGGTGCAACGATGGCTCACATGATCCTGCAATAACTCACCTTACCCAATTAAGAATTGACACATGGTTTGGGATAAATAGAGGTTATAGGGATACATGGCATGAGGAACAACCCTTGCACATCACACATGGAAATTATGGAAACACAAGCCAGCAGAGGGTTTGGTGTTCAATGAAAGGGGGTGGGAAAGTCAGTAATATGGGATGCCATCATGAAGTAGTCCATATTTCCTATACTCATTATGTCATTTTTACACCTCGGTGCTAGACATAGAAAGGTCGAGTGTGAAATGTCTGAAGGGGGAATGGCTCATAATTTTATGTTTAAGGGTGGGTATGAGATGTGGGAGCAAGTTACTTCTCAATTTGAGGAAACAATGGCAGGTGTGGGAATTTATCAATGCCTGCTTCGTTGGTGAGTTGATCGAAAGAATCCTCCACCTTGGGGGTCCCGCGCCTTTGTGGAGAACGAAGTAATATATGCTATTGTAAGTGGTGCATATTGAATGAGATCCACCTACAATGAATTTTAATGGTGAAGAGTAGAGTTTTATGTGGCACAAGTGACCAGGAAATACCCATATGTTGTGGGTGATACAAGGACAAATGTGACCAAGACTATTTATAACAGGATCGTCTAAACCCCTACTCAACGAGTGATAGATAGTATGGAAGAATGGATCAAACATGAGAAAATCACATTGATTTGAACATAATTCATGGTGATATTGTTATAGCGGATTTCACCACTCTAGGTGAATCACACTTTGTATGGGCTTCCCCTATCCCGCTGCAGACTCTTTAGACCCCATGGACCATCTTTTATCCTTTGCTGTTTCCTTGATTATCCCTAAAACTATATGAAAAATGATATACGCGGCTTTTTACCCGATAACCGCGTACATACACGGGTTTGACCCCTATAACCGCGTACATCGGGATGTGCGCATAATCCAAATCCTTTTGGAGTTTTCCTTGACATGGATCCGACTCATTCAACTCCTAGCCTTCCATATGCCTTGAGATCGCTCGTATTCGACCCTTCATTATCCCTTGTGAAGCTATATAAGAAACCCCTTGGTACATTGAAGGCATATAGAGAGATTGAGAGCAAAGAAACTATAGTCCATTGTTTCCGGGATTCGTACTTGAGTCTGCATCCCTTTGTCCCTTGGAGCACTTTTGTGTTCTTCCCAAGCTTTCCTTTTGCTAGTGAGCTTGCTATCGTGAGATGAAGGACTGAGGTGGTGGAGGACCAAGTGGGGGATTCAGTTTCTCCGGTTCGCAGATGTGCTGTTAGAGGTTGTATCTATCTTGTAATCTCTGATTTATATTAATGGATATCTTTTCTTGTCCAATGATGTGTATTTGATTAAATATTGTATCCATTGGAATATGTCAAATGCTTTTACATTATTGATTATATATGCTAGAATAGATCTAACACCATGATATATAGTATGCTTGTATTGTTTACTTGTGGTTGAGGAAGTATTATATCAATTCAAGCTGAAGATTGGAAATCTCAATGGGGATCTACTTCAACCGTCTGGAATAAGGTACGAGGTCTGATGCTTTAGTGTTAGACATTTTATTTCTATTGCAAATTGGGAAAGATTGATTTCTGGAGTCAAAGCTGTCTGTTGTGGTACGCCAAGCCATAGGAATTTCTCTCCGTAACAGAATTGGCGACTCCGCTGGGGAGTTCCTAGTAGTTGTCCTTTGGGGGTGATTTTCTCGGCATTCAATGTATTTGAATTGCTCTTTCTCTCTTGTTTCTGTGTCGGTTCTGGGGGGCATGTATGCCTGGTAGATTCTGATTGGAGTGAAGTTTGTCTCAGCCTGTCTATTTGCCTTGTTTTATACACCTTTTCTTTCTGTATGCGGGTTTTTGATTTACAGTCGCGTATTTGAATTGCTCTTTCTCTCTTGTTTCTGACCGGAAACGTTTTTTTTAGCCTCAATTTTTTTTTAGGAAATTTCTTGTCATGGCATTTTCGATTTTTTGTTTGAGATGAGTGCATTAGAGTTCTTTTACCTTAGTGCTTTTCTTGGATGCGGTTTATGTGTGCTTGTAGAGTCTGGGGGTGGTAGAATCATTCTTTTGCTTTTTGCATCTCTTATATTTTCAAAAAATCCAAAAACATTTGCTTATCATAATGCATTGCATTTTGCACTTTGCATTGTACTTGCACTAGACCTAGATTTGCTTTGGAGTACTAGTTAGGACTTCATATAGGAAAAATGTGCATTCATCATTTGAAGAAGACTTGTGCATTTCACGTAGTAGCATACCCTGTTTACATGGACACAATGCATTTGCATTGATTGTTACGGTGTGCATTTTACTTCATGTTGCGTCATAACACCACTAGTTGCATGACCATATCCTATTTTAGAGTAATAAATCCAACTAAAATCAACGCTAATTAAAATGAATTACACTCTTTTCTTTTCTAGGGTGCACCAACAAGCTTAGGTTTTAGGATCTTGGAATAGTTCATTGTAAGTCAATTCTCCAAGATCACTAAACAACAACATCCAGGTGTCTGTCCAGGGAGTGTGTGAAATACTTGATATAACCATCGTTCTCAGGATCCTCCTCTCAAACGGGAGTTAAGCACGAGGCAATGTGAGTGGTTATCGATTGGGATGACCCCTAGTCATAACTGAGCAGCACCGGAGATATTTCCAGGATTGTATTCGTATCTGGGGGCTCTTTCGAGAGTTTCAGGCTTTGCTACCCTGCCCATACGATCAATCCCGCCTACGACTGTCCGCCTGAGCTTTGATTATATTGAGGTGACCTTAGTGACCTTACCTAGGATATCGAGGGGGTACTTGTAGAGGTTATTCTGTAGGTGTCCCAACTAGGTTGAGTTCGGACAACACGGTTGCTTTATACGTTGAAGCTGAGGGCCACTATAATTGGTTACGTACCTCCCCTTGTAGTGTATGGGAGTTTCGAGCCTCTCCTAGGCAAGACATACTTGCTGCATTCGGGAGATCACATATCCCCCCTTGGTTTGCTTGTATTTTGGCTATAGATTTTTGTAGGAGTGTGCTCTTTGTGCACTAGTTGGCCTTTGGGATCGTGATGACTTGAGTATATTTATGCTCTCTTGAGTTCAGGTCCTTTTATTTTTTGGCATGCCTGGTATCCTATCACTCGTCCTTGGTCCTAGTATGGAACCTGGTGTCAGACTTGGGGGCATCACAACCCCTTGCTGTGCTCATAGATTTGGGAATGGTCACATTCCATCCTCTACTCCATTTGTGGAGGATTTTTATTCCCTTCGCTCGGTCTTTACACCAGTGGTCACCCTCATGGGGGTGGTAGTGGATGCGTGAACGTTGGGTCTACACCTTACTTTCCTTGTTATGTCCCATTGTTCACCGCATTGTTTCCTTTGGGTGCGGTTGTCATGATCATTCCTCCCTATATCCTATAGTTTGGATTCTTTATTGACTATTTTGGGTTGTTTTGGACTAATATGGTTGTCATGTAGGGTCTAGTTTTGTACACTCTCTCCGAGGTTTCGACCCTTTTGTGCCTGTCACAGGTATTATGTATGAACTGGCATATAGGTTAGGATTTCACATCCGCTTGCGCTTATGCATTTCCTTATGACCGTTCCATCTTAACGTTAGGTACGAACCCATTCCATGGTATCACAGAACCTTCATGTTGCTGTTAGAAGTGATATTATGTGATTGGTAGAGATTTCCTATACATGGGTACCCTAGTTAGCTCCCCTTTTCATTTGGTACCCATGCTATGAGTCCTCTCTTAGGTCCAGGAGTCCGTTGTATAGTATTGCCATGACATTTCGTAAGAGCCTCATACTCCTCTTGATCTTTTGCTGGCCTATCTCCCTCAGGACTCCCTCATGTCAAGTTGTGAATGCATTGTCATGAGCTTTTCCTGCCTTATTGAGCTTTATGCCGGCTCCCCTGACATTGCGTTTCAGCCATATAGCCCGAGCGTGTCTCATATCTAGCCATGTAGAGCCATTTTTTATATCCTTCGTAGCTTGATTCCCTTTTTACCAGGAGGGGATTTTCCCCCGAGTGTTGATATCCTACACATGTATCCTTGCATTGAGCATAGGTATGTTCCACTTCTTGGAACTAGTTTGTTTGCCTTATGACACTCGTCTCCTCCTAGTTTGTAACTATAAAGCTAGTTTATTCTTTTTTCAAGCTTTTCAAATAACTGAAAAAGTCCAAAAAAAATTAAAAAACCAAACAGCCGGACAAGGAAAGATGTTATCTTTGGCAACTGTCGAGTCGTGTCGCCTTCGAACAGAGCACTGTATATCACATCCATTGGTTGGGTTATAGTTTGACTTTAGGAGCTGTACTCGTTTATCTGAGTTTATCTCCACCGACTAGTTAAGCTTCCAGTCCCTATGGAGCCTCTGTTGATGCCTCCTGTGTCACAGAGATGTCCCAGTTTGTATATCGAGTCTATGATTCCTTCATTCAGTCACCATACTCCGTTATGCTCTTGTTTGAAGGAAGTTGAAACCTGTGTCGGCCATTCCTTAGTTATCTTGACTTTGCATGTCGGCCATTCCCAGTACAGTTACTGGTTCGTGCACCTTATGATCGAGTCCTTCCACATTAGACAGCTTTGCTGAGTACCTCATGTTGGATGATGGGGGATGCCTTAATGCCCTCCTTCAAGCAGATTTCATTCCATTGACTTTAGATCATTTATTCTGGGATTGGAATCTAGAGTCCTTTTGAGTGCCTTGAAACTTGCAGTCATCAGTGGCAGGTTCTCTCGCCATCGACAGTTTCTTGGGAATACATCAATGTCCCATGATTGATGGATTCTCTCAAGTGTTCGACCTCAACACATCTATTCACACTTGTTAGTTTGCACTCTAGTACCTTGATTCCCATTTTCATTATCGGTGGGTAATCTCGCGTTTGTTAACGGTATACATCAATGACCGGTAATCAGACGATGGACTACTATGTTCGACCTCGACACCTCTATTCACATAGTAGGACATGTACTCGTAGCGGTTGGTGTAGAAGACTTTCTAGATTGGTGGTAGATCTTATATGCTACCTCCTTGATCGTGCCAGTGTTCATGAGATTTTAGCTCTCGTGACTTGATACCAATATATGATAGATATTTCCAGCCACTATGGAGATCTTGATCTATTGTATATCTTCAGCCATTTTGGAGATCATGATCCTTTGTATATCTTCATCATGGAGATTCTGATATATGTATATTGTACGTGGCGGTGACCACATATGTGATATCACATATTATGCCTATTCATGGCCATTGTACTCTTATGTATCCAGTACTGCTATATGTACTTGCCGTTATATGCAGAGTTGTATTATTTTACTATGCTGATTGGGTGGCTAGTCTTCCATTTGGGATCCTTCATCACTCCACTTCCAGGATGGACTTATAATGTATTTCGGTCATCGTATGACCCCTCTGACCTCACACATTAGGGGGCATATGTTATAGCGGATTTCACCACTCTAGGTGAATCACACTTTGTATGGCCTTCCCCTGTCCCGCTGCAGATTCTTTAGACCCCATGGACCATCTTTTATCCTTTGATGTTTCCGTGATCATCCCTAAAACTATATGAAAAATGATATACGCGGCTTTTTACCTGATAACCACGTACATACGCTGGTTTGACCCCTATAACCGCATACATCGGGATGTGTGAATAATCCAAATCCTTTTGGAGTTTTCCTTGACATGGATCCGACTCATTCGACTCTTGGCCTTCCATATGCCTTGAGATTGCTCGGATTTGACCCTTCATTATCCCTTGTGAAGCTATATAAGGAACCCCTTGGTACATTGAAGGCATATAGAGAGATTGAGAGCAAAGAAACTATAGTCCATTGTTGCCGGAATTTGTACTTGAGTCTGCATCCCTTTGTCCCTTGGAGCACTTTTGTGTTCTTTCCAAGCTTGCCTTTTGCTAGTGAGCTTGCTATCATGAGATGGAGGATTGAGGTGGTGGATGCCCAAGTGGGGGATTCAGTTTCTCCGGTTTGCAGACATGCCGTCAAAGGTTGTATCTATCTTGTAATCTTTGATTTATATTAATGGAAATATCTTTTCTTGTCAAATGATGTGTATTTGATTAAATATTGTATCCATTGGAATATGTCAAATGCTTTTACATTATTGATTATATATGCTAGAATAGATCTAACACCATGATATATAGTATGCTTGTATTTTTTACTTGTGGTTGAGGAAGTATTATATCAATTCAAGCTAAAGATTGGAAAGCTCAATGGGGATCTACTTCAACCATCCAAAATAAGGTACGAGGTCTGATCCTTTAGTGTTAGACATTTTATTTCTATTGCACATTGGGAAAGATTGATTTCTGGAGTCAAAGCTGTCTGTTGTGGTACCCCAAGCCATAGGAATTTCTCTTCGTAACAGATATTGCAAGAATATCCCCCACTCAAGACACAAAGCTGATCCAGACAATAACTCTTACTAGCAGATGAAAACCATCCTAGGTAAAGTCATCATAAACAATAGTGAAGAAAATAAGGAGATCAACTTTCAGCTGGATGAAACTCATGGTCGAATTTGTAAGGGGGAGTACACTATGAAGTTGATAGATAGGGAACAATTTGATATGGGAGCCAAGTTAAACATATTGACCAAGGAAACCACATGGATGGTGTTCAAGGAACATGCTCCCCTAGGACAACCCAGTTTGACTCTGATGGTGCCAGAGATGCCCTCCATTGTTATTATTTCTGATGATACTTAATACTAGTTTATGTAGGTTTGTCTGGTATTTTATTTATATAGATATAGTTGGTTTTGAATGCCATCCTGTTTGATGGACCTATTATGGTAGTTATCCTAATAGAAGCAATAACATACATAGGCACAACTCTAGTTCAACCATGCAACATGATCGATTTATTTACTTTTATAGTTAATATGTTCAAATTTTAGATTTTAAACGTCTTAGAACAATGGATGCTAAACTTTAGTCTTGTGGTTGGTTGGTTTATGTAGTGGTAGACCAACATTTTTCTGCTTCTATCATAATATAATCATAACCTAGCCTACCAAAAAAACATGTTTTCTAACTTAAATGAGCTTGTATTGCAATGTTATTGTATCCTTTGTTGGGGTAAGTGTAACAATGCATACAATTCTTAAGCAACACCAAAACTACAAATGACATTTACACATAGTACACAAAGATTTACCCTGGAAAGCCTGAAGGGAAAAACTAGCTTAACTTAGAGATTCACCATTCCCTTCTTTTTTTTTCATTGTATTAACTCAATCATTTACCATTTGATATATAGGAATTCACCAACATCCAAAAACTGTTATTTGAAAATTGCCAAAACTTTGTCCTTGATTTCTCTGTCGCTTAGGTATCGCTTTCGATCAACTGCAGGTAAATTAGCTCACTATGAATATGTAATTAGAGAACCTAAAATGGGAACTATAAATTGAACAATTGGCCCTGCAACGAGCTCTATAAATTGAAAGTAAGTTGTGGGATTTGCTCAGGAAACTGGGTCAACCATGCTACTAAGGAATCGGAATCTCGCCTTCAATTAGCATAATAAACGAAGTCAAAAGATTAAAGGGATAGAATAAATATGCAAAAAAACATTCAAGATTTTTTCCTCAAATGGTTTTCCCCCAAACCCTCAGATGGTGACCAAAGGGCCCCCATTCCCCCCTAGCCGAGGGAGATCCCTCCTATACCCCCTTCATTCAGGGGTCGACCCCTGAACCACCTCTAGAAGGTGGATAGTCATGTAAATCATATAATACATACCTAACAGTGAGGTTACATGGTGTACTCCTTTCCTTGTTTGGTGCTTGAAAAGTTTCTTTATTTCCTTCAAATGAATTTTGATATTATATTATTATCAATATTTTCTTATTGGTTCAAGTATGGGTGGCATCAAAGCAATGTTTAAGCATTCCAAAAATTTGTTGAATCTTTGAAGGATGATATTTATACTCCAATTTGACTGGCATTATAAACCCCATTGTTGTTATTTATTATGTTTAGAGGTGCATTTTATAACCCAAATGAGGGTGTATTCATTTGTGTAATTATTAGACTTCCTTGAGTGAGGTGATCATGTTGTATTCCCTGCTTATGATCCAAGGCATAACTTCCAACAAGGATCCCATTAGCTAAGGAAAACCCATTAATGAGGGATTTGGTTCTACAACAAAGGGACCATAGACATTCCTTATGATTCCCAAATACACATAATTGATTTCCCTTAAGATTGCTGAGATACATTTTATTGCTTATATGATATCCCATAGAAGTAATTGAGAAGAGTTCCACATAATATCCATGTCCCCTCAAAATCCCTCCACACTAATTTCCATTGTTTCACATCCTTTCCAACATCACTTTGATATAAAATAATAGTGTCACTACCACATTTTGTTCCTTGAATCATCACAATAATATGTTTTTTCTTAATTATCTAATTCCTTAATATCCTTTAGTTTCCTTTCACATTCATTCCTCAAGTATTCAAAGATATAATCTTCATGTCAAACTTAGGTTGTGAGACTATGTACTTGTCTAATGTCTCACTTTTCCTAAGTTAACAAGATGTGCCCCTACTTCAACATTGTTGTTTTTTTGGGCCTTTCTCATTCTCTTTGTTTCCTTCCCTTTTGGGTTTTTCTTATTTTTGAGAGAGATCATCCTAATTCCCAAGGTAGTGGATTGTCCTTGGTTTTGTCCAATGATGTCCATTTTAATTTTTCTTTCACAATTCCTTTTGAAGTTGCTAGAGTTGGAATTCTATTAGGTTTGTCAAATATTGCTCACCATATTTCTCTATCATGTTGGATTGCTTAATTCCAACATTTTTGTAGAAACTATAGGATCCATCTCCTCTGCCTCTAATCCCAACAATCCTTGCTCTGTTGTCTCTATTCCTTTAACTCATTTTATATTTCTAGGTATTCCCTGCTCTTTTGTATCTATACCTAAATCTATTTTCTTTCTTTTTATATTCCCTTTTGGGATATAATTAGAGGCTTCTTGGGGTCCTAGCACTATGGTAATTGGATCTTCCCCTTTGGACTATTATGTGTCTTCATTTCCCCTTCCATTTTAGATGCTAAGACCTAGAAATTATTTCCATGTTTGGTGATATTACTAGTCATTATAGTCTTATAATTTTTCTTGTATGATTTTTGCTTGCTTGAGACCTTGAAAGAATCCTCCTTATTTGTCTCCTATTTAGGATTCCTTGATTCACCATTTCATTGAGTGGAAAATATTTGAATAGATGTCCATGTTCATGACATTTATGGTACTAGAAAGAAACATCAACATAGTCCAATAGTTGGAGCCATTATGTATCTTGGAAATCTACACAGATGTATTTTACAAGGCCCTGAACACATTCATATAAACAAAATTTTAGTCATAAGACGTATATTTACAAATTCTAGCTAGTTCGTACATTTTGACAAAAGTTCCTAGCATATTCCCAATATTCGTCAGAGTATCTTCCTCTCATAAATCTTATGGAAGAGAGTAGAAGTGCATCTAGACTGGAGATTTTGTGAAGTCCTCCTTCTTTGGGATGAATCCTTATATGGAACATTGTAGGTGTTTCCCCATTGGGTTGAAGAAGTGAGGGCATTCCTCAAAGACCCTTTCTTTGTCATCAATACTAAAAAACAATGTAGTGAAGAATCCCTTAGAGAAAATATTCATATATTTTTTCTCTTTATTGGATTCCCATACAACCTTATCACCCTTTCGGACTCCCCCATCTATGTTATCTTCCTCGATTATCTCATTACTTATTCTTTGAAGTAGAGAGACATTTATAATATCTCTATTATCACCATAGTTACCTGATATCTACTTTTAGAAATCAAGTCTAAGACTTAATTGAACCCTAGTTTCTTTCCATCATGTCCAAAACTCCTATTTTCAAAATCATTTGATGCTACAAGATTGATGATGATATATTTGTAGTAAAATTATGTTAACATTGGAAAATTTTATATATATATATA
>LPNX010510150.1:363033-379471 GCA_001517045.1 Pseudotsuga menziesii
TCGTGTTTTCCCCCATTAGCATAAGGATCATGCTATATTAGAGATTATATGATGTGACCCGCATATATATACCAATGTGAAATCAAACTTTCGTAAACATGAGTATCTTTGTACGAAGGTATAGGAATGTGAAAGGGGTATTGTCAAATATTTTTTTTTGGGAAATGAGGGAGAAAGGAGGGTTGAGAAAAAACATATTCACACCAGAACCAATAAATCATTATGTTAATAGTAGGCACAATTCCCTTATGGCTTCCCCTATTGGCAAGAGGATCATCGTATATTGGAGCTTATATGTAGTTATGGGTCACATATCTCAATCAACGTGGGATTAATATTTTGTATAGAAATGGATATATTTTGTAGAAACAATTCCAAGACACACAAATTTTAGGCATAATTGACATAGTAATGGGATTTTTTGTGTGAAGGCATGTGAAAGGGGCCCTCTTATTGAGTTTTTGTTATGTGTTCTTTGAGGGAAGGATGAATTTTGAACAACAAAGATATTCACACCACAACCAATCAAACATTGTTAGTAAGAGGCATCACTCCCTTTTTCTTTCCCCCATTGACATAAGGATAATGGTATTTTGGATCTTATATGTTGTTGTACGAAACATCTCTCAACCAATGTGGGATTGGTAGTATTTATATTTTTTTCATAATGGGATTGGAAGGTTGAGCAACAAGAATATTCGCACCACAACCACTCATCCAATATGTTAGTAGGAGGTATTTATATCTTATGGTTTCCTCCATTGGCATAACGATCATGGTATATTGGAGATTATATGCCATTGTAGGCATATCTCAACCAATGTGGAATTACATTTTGTATCGAGAGGTATTTATGTCTTAGAAAAAATAATTCAAGATGCATATATTTTATATGTCAACTTAGAAAGGAGAATCTTTGGGAGGGTCGAGCAAAAAACATATTCAACCATAATGATTCAACCATTCTATTAGTAGGAGGTACCACTCCCATGTGGCTTCCCCACTATCTTAAGGGGTCATTGTATGCCACATATCTTAATCAAAGAGGGATTAAGTTTTTGCATAGAGAGGTATTTATGCCATGGAAATAATTCTAAGGTACACTGATTTTAGGCTTTTCATACAAGCTTATTCACATTCCAACTCATCAATCTTTATGTTATTAGGAAGCACCACTCACTTGTGAATAACCCATTGGCATAAGATTCATGCATTTTTTTGAGTGAATTTAATCAGGGGAATGAGTAGGGTGGGTATTTGGGGTCATCTCCACCTAGGATTCATCCCCATGACCACATGTACATGGCATCTAGCACCAGATATATAGTAATGAACAAATATTTTAAAGTTTTAACTCATTTTCAATGAAGGGAATTGCCATTGTAGTAATAATTACTAATCAGAAGTATCATGTAGATAAAAACCACAAGACACAAATAATATGGTTGAAATGTATGTGAAGTTAACACATCTAGTTAATATTAAAAAAATGGAATTAAACTATGTTGGTAAATTGTTTTCTAGAAAAAAAGGAGACATTTGATCAATGCATATAATCAATGAGGCCTTCAAAACAACCATTTAGAGCCTCAATCCTATGGACATTGAAACTGGAAATGGGCTCCACACATGGAACAACAAGTGCGGAGGCACTCATCAAAATGCCTCGCACCTAGACATATTCCTTGTCTCAAAAAATCTTGTTAATCAATGACTCATTTTGGAAGCCTCAATTTTGTCGAGTGCAAGATCAAACCACTTTCCCATAATCTTGGAGCTTGATTAGGATGAAAAACAATGAAACCATCCATATGTAATAACCCAAAAATTCGAAAAAATTTAAAATGTTTCATGTAACATAAAATGTCAAGGTGTCATTGCCAATGAACCATTAACTGTTAGCAAATGTTTAAATAGTTAAAAATAACAAAGATCATTTCTTTTCTTTAGTTATGTATAACTTATTATTTTATCCTAAAGTACTATGTTAGGAATGTTAAACATAGTAGTTTATGTTTTTCAGAAAGTGAGAAAAGAAATCTGCATCTTAAACTGATGCTAAGTGTGTTATTGTGTTCTTTTGTCAAGTAGGAAGAATATTAGATGTGACCGGGGCTTACTTAGCTTACAGCTAACGCAGTGGAATGATGGTTCTTTTACAGGTTCTAACAGGTAAGCAGTTTGTTCCAGTAGAAATTCCAGATCAAGAAAGATACTCCACTAGCATAAGATAAAAATTCTAGTAATTTAAATGTTTATTTGCAGCTTGACCTTGTAAGAGGTAACGTTGATAATGTTAAAGTCATCAAACTGCATAAAGATGGTAAAACAAAACTGTGGAAGGATGGGTTATATAAATGTTCAGTTTATCACCAAAATGGAATCCAATTATTGCTTCATGTAGTTTTCAACTATTTGCTTAAATGTTTCAAAATGAATAGTTTAAGAACACTTCTACTTCTATTCATAAGAATTTATGTCTTAATGTTTTTATAAAAGAAAGGTTATGTTATGCACACACATACCTATAATTACATATCTGTTGTATAGAAAATGAAATATGGTTCTATTCGTATTTAAATGAATTCATTTGTAAACATTAAATACTCTATGTTGTTGAACTATTACTTGGTTTTCTTGTTTATAAAACTTTGCTTTCTATGAGCTCTTCTTTTCAATAATTACATTATGCTTGTTAAAAGTATTTACATAATAACCCTTGCTCCAGGGTTTATGTTAAGTACTTCTAGGGAGGATTAAATTACCCCTTTCAATGATGTCTTACTATTATAAGTGTAGTCATTTGTTTATATTCTATGAAGAACATAGTTAGAATATGATTATTCCAACTTGTCTAATAGAAATAGCAAGTTAAAACTGTTTGTTTATCCTATGGTTAAAAACTAGGAAATCATAGGTTAAAAACTAGGGAATTGAAATGACAAAGAAAAACAAAATTATTGTTAATATGCATACTAATGATAAGGTCTTGAGTTTACCTCGCCAATGATTTGTGTAGATTGGAAATAAGTGATTACGACTATAGATAAAACCCACGATTGTGAAAATAATTAAGGGACACGTGGTTGATGATTAAGGAGTTAGGTTTGTTTACCTTGTTAAAACTTGTCCAAACCCTAATGTTGCGTTGTATTGGGTTCATTTGGTTGAGGAGTGGCCGAGCTGGGAGCTCATGGCTGCCATGGTTGTTGTTGGAAACTCCACAAAGATATGCACACAGACCTTCAAATCCCCGTGAGCTTGTGTAGAGTAGATAAATTACTGTTGTTTAGAGGCATCGTTGAAAGTCAAAGAGGTATTGAATGCTTAGATTGGTTTCTCCATCATCTTGAATGACTGTGGGGTTTTTCTTATTGTGCAAAGTGCGAAAGAAAATATTGAAGGAAAGAGTTGCATCTGGTTTTACTTGCTTGCTTCCTCCTCATGGTTTTATCCTTACCATATCATGGCTTGGGGTTTTGCTGCATTCTGCACAAACCCATTCGCATGGCTTTATTTTCTCCGATGCGCCATCGAGATAGGATTGGGTGGCTTCAATGACTTCATTGATGCGCAACTTATAAGGTAAAAACGAGTTAATTTCCCTTCAGTTTAATAATTAGCAGGGTTTTCATTATTATTTTTAAAATAAGGTAACTAAAAACTCTATTGTATTCTATGTGGAGGTTTATCCAGACTTGAACTTGAAGCTGGACGAATATCTACCCACAGTCTTCAGCATAAGCGCTTCTCCTAGTAAGCCTCGATGACATCTCGGGGTTTTTCCTGCACATATGTAAAGTGGAAAGAATGTAAGCACCACCGTATGTGATGGTTGATGGCTCAGCCATGGTTATTAGTTATGATAAATGTTATTTTATTTTGTAAGTTTTTAAATCCCTAGCAGCTGTTGTAAAGAAAGGTTATGGCTTCTACAACCGCGACTTCATGATTTTGTTTGAGCCTTCTCGGCCTAAAATGATATAGATGATAATAATTTTTAATATCTTGGCTCTAAGTCGTGACGTGGTCATGACTATATTGTCAAGCCATTGGGTGGTTTCTTGAAGATTTAAAAATGGTTTTTACAGAGAAAAGAATGGTCGTAACTTTAGCATTTAAAAAAAAATTGCAGGGCTTTCATAGCTGTAATTGATAGTTGTTAAATTTTGATTTTGTGACTTCTGTTTAGACCTGGAACAGTAATTTTTGGTCAGGTTTTAAAGCCTAGACATATATTATAAATGGCCATAGGCCATACTATACTTGTTCAGTTTCGTTTCAGTTTAGTGTTGATTTCAACAGTATTTCAGTTTGTTTTAAATTTAGGTATAAAAGGTTATGGTAAATATTTAATGTTATTTACTTCTTCGATGGAAAGAGTTATTAGATTAGTAAGATATTTTGTTTCTTATTAAAGGATTATATTTGAATAATATTTAGTTTCAAAATTATTTTACTAGCAGTAAAATTTATTATTACTGTAATAAATTCTGGAAAAGTTCTACTAGGTTTTTGTATTGTAAAATTGTGAATTTTTACCCTAGTGTGATAGTACAGATCTCTTGTAAACCCTAGTTATAAAGTATGATTTACTAGGTAATTTAGATAACCTAAATTACTGTGAACTAGGTTGAACCTAATTTAAATATTTATTATTCTATACTAATTATTTAAATTTACTTATTGAATTTATATTATGTACTTTACTAGTTTTGATTATGTAAATATTATACATACTAGTACTTATTATTTAAATTTATTGTTTACCTGTAATTAGATATTTTAGATACTTTCAGTAGACAGTACAAATACAGCTAAAATTATGCAATTAGATTACATAAAAAACCTATAGAAGTAATTATTTACATATGCATTGAAAGTTATTGAAATCTACTTATCTAAATTAAGCATACATGCTGTACTACAGTACTGCCTTGTAAGAGGAGTGGAAAAATACAGTTTGGAAAATTTTCCTATCTATCAATTAACTCAGTATTACTTCTATTGTTTTACCCTAATCTAACTAGTTACTAACTTTCACAGTATAAACAATTGTTCTTTCTTTATCCTTAACAATGATAAAATAACAGTATACTAATCATGAGAAACTCTTAAACTTTTCTGAAACAGTAAATAAAATAATAACTGAACCTAAACAAGTAGAACTTGTCAAATAAATGAGGTGACAACAGCTTAGGGAGGCTGTTCCTCCCAACCAACTCTTGGAGAAAAGCTAGTCTGCAATTTCTTAGGACCTCTGAGCCTGTCTTCTGATCCTCCTGGTAGAGTACTGGGTGAGAAATGTAGTCTTGAGATCCTTTGAAACTCCATTAAGTGTTCAGAAGTAACTCAGTCCTGCTTACAGTAGTAAGAACTTCAGCTTTGAATAGCTGCACAAGTTCAGTCTTCAGCACTTATCCCCTCAAACTTACTTCAGCTAGTCCCATCCATCGAATTCTCATGTGCACCTCATTCACTCAGAATGATCACAAATATAGAATGAGTAGCCTCAACTATCTTCAATGGGAATTTTTATTAGCATGCCTAGGTCTTTTGGGTCAGTTTTTACTTAATGAGCCACCTGTTCTTGTTCCACTTTCTTGGGGAATCTTGACCACAAATATAGAGAAGTTGCCACCTGCAACAACTAGAACTAGTTTGAGGATGCTTCCACTTGTCAATATGCTTTCAACCTAGTCTCCTCCACCAAGTGACCAGTAAACAGTCATTTAACAGCTTCCCTAATCTGTTGTCTCATCTTTTATTTATTTATTAATAAAATATTCTGCAATACATTAAATTATCCTTGACCCCACTTGGCCATTAATTACAAACTTTAACATAAAATATAACATAATGTTCCTCAATAACATAAAATTGTTTTGCAAATTGGGGCATGTGACATACATGCCCCCTTAATTTATAAAATCATCCTCGATGTTATTTATTCCTTGTCCTCAGAATTTCCCTGGAATAGAATTGGATATGCATCCCGCATATGACTTTCTAATTCCCAGGTGGCTTCTTCTGGAATGAGGTGCTTCCATTGCACCTTCACTTGACCAATGGTGCGAAGTGAGATCTCCCTCCTTTCGAGGATACAATTCGGTTCCACCAAAAAATCTCCTTCAGGTTCCACCTGCACATCATTCCATTTAATAACATGAGTAGCATCATGTACATATTTTTTTAATACATAAATATGAAAAACATTGTGAACTCTTAAGTTTGGCGGTAAAGCTAACTGATATGCTACCTGTCATATCCTCGACAGTATTTCAAAAGGTCCACAATATCGGGGTTCTAACTTAGCACAACTACCTAACCTCAGAGAACTCTTTTTTGGTCTCACCTTAATAAAGACATGTTATCCTACTTGGAACTCCTTTGGAGTTCGTTTAATTTCTGCTTGACTTTTCTGTCGATCTTGCACAACTTTCAAATTACCTTGTACATGTTTTACAATTAACTCCATCTCTTTTAATAATTCAGGACCTAATACTAGCCTGTCAACTAGATTACTCCAAGAGATGGGGGTATTGCATTTCCTTCCATACAAAATTTCAAAAGGACTATATCTAGCTAAGGCTTGATAATGATTATTGTAAGCAAATTCTACCAGGTGTAAGTAATCTTCCCATTTACCTCGTTGTTCTTTTACATACATTCTGAGAAGATCCTCCAATACCTGATTTACTCTTTCAGTATGTCTGTTTGAGGATGAAAAGAGGTGTTGACGTTTAATGTAGTATTTAATCCTTTAAACAAAGACTTCCAAAAGTTGCCCGTAGTTTCATTTTTGCGATTCTGTTCATAACAGAAATTCGCTTTTCTCATCGCTTCTTCTAAAGTTTTTGGATTGTCATACTCAATTTTGTCTTTTATATGATAGGGTAAACAACTGAGAAACCGCTGTACCTTAGGCTTCTCGTCCACACACTGGTACAAAATGAGGAATTAGCTACTAGGTGACTAAAAATTCTAGTCACCACAGGTTTTTCAAGTGATTTACTACTAAATAAGAGCAATTTTGATTGGCCCAACTATAAACGACTAAAATTAATGACTAATATAGTCACTAGTTAAAAAAATATGACTAGATAATAAGTGGCAGAGTTAAAAATGACTAACATAAACGACCAATTTAGTCACGCCATAAAAAATGACTAAGTAGACGAATATGAATTAGTCATTTATGTTAGTCATTTTTAATTGTGTCATGGAAAATTGCAATTTTGACAATGAAGGGTAAATTTTGTAAATTGTCTACCCTCTATAAGTAATATTGGTGCCATGCACCTCAATATTTAGAGATCCAAAAAAGCAATTACATGAATTTTCTCTTGACCATCTTTATCTCTGTTGCACCATTATAGAAAACCGTTAAGCACGCGCCAAAGCAAAATTAGGTTCCTACAATTATTAGGTAGAACCAGTACCATATCGATACCTAGAAGCATCATAGCTAGTTGTTGATCCTTCAATGTAAGAGTCCCAAGTCCCATACTGAGGTGCTTTTCTAACTTCAATATAGCTATCATGATTTGTGACCGTCGAACTAGTTGCACCAGTCGACGTAGCTTCACCATGCTCAGTTTCTTTAAATGTCGTAGCAGTTGATCCATTAATGATTGAACCGGTGGAAGCACCAAGAATAATATTTTAACCAATCAAAGACTCAATTATATTTAAACTGGGGTGTTGACCCAAAACCAGTCTTAGATCCATATGCAGTAAAGGTAGAGGCCTGACCCCATCTCGGAGTTTTATGTAAATATTTTGATTCCTCGACCTCTTACATGCCTGACCATGTAGAATATGATACATATAATGTACTGATGACCTCTCCTTATCACTATCAAGTTAAACATCCTTTATGCATTAGTGGCTAGGTAAATTTTTCATTTGACGTCACCCCCACATGATTCATGATGTGCACAATGTGAGAGTCCCCAGTCCCATACTGATCAAGTGCTTTTCTAACTTCAATATATCTATCATGATCTATGATTGTTGAACTAGCTACACCAGTCGACGTAGGTTCACCATGCTCATATCTTAATTTAAACGTCATAGCAGTTGATCCATTAATTGAACCGGTGGAAGCACCAAGAACAAGATTTTAACCAATCGAAAACTCAATTATAAATTGGGGTGCTGACCCATAACCAATCTCATATTCCTAAAAACTCTTCAATAGTTTCTTACACATATATGGAATGGAGTATTAACAAAGAACCAAGCAGTATTTGAAGGCCTAGTTTTATAAGGATTGACTTCAGAATAGTTAGCAGACCACAGATCGAGTTAAGGCAACCCAAGAAACATTCATGATTCAGTCTAGCAGGCTCGGAAAAAGGTCACAACCCCCAAGTTAGAAGCCCAAAAATTATGTTTAAAAATGTCACAAATTAGTCCAAACAACTCAGAAAGGTCACTGCTTTTTCCAAACAGCCCACAGAGGTCATGGTTTTGTCTAAACATCCCACAAAGGTCATGGTTCTATCCAAAGAACCCAATTTTTAACTTTTTCTCCTTGAGACATGCCTATTTGTGTTTATCGATGCACGGAATCACTTAGTTATTTTTATTGCCCATAATTTAGGTGCTTTGCAAGTTGCAATCTCCCAAGTGCTACTTTTAGTTGTTCTGTTTATGGAATCTCCAATCTACATAGAAACCTGACAAACATGACGCGAGAAAAATTTAGCAATCTCTTCAAGTTTCCATAAAGAAAAAGGTATTATATTTTATTTCTTATAAATAATTAATACAAGGTGTTGAAATAGTGATTCCATAATTGATGCATTGTATCAAGTTTTCAAATTTAGAAAGAACTTATAAAAAAAATGTACAAGTTTCCAAATTTCAAAGCAACCTTTTAGCAAAAACTCTACTTCATAACTCTTGTTTTAATATATATTAACATAAATATTAATATGTCATATAGTTCTAGTTGTAATATAACCTATATAATATAATTAATTTATATTAATATTAAACTCATAAAACATAATATGATAGTTATTGGGTAAATATTAATATAAATTATATATATAAATCAAATAATCAAAATTAAAACAAATATATTAAATCAAGTAATCAAAATTGAAAACAAATATAATATAACTAATTACTTTCAATTCTAATTCTAAGGTAAAGGTTTTGGCACAATAAATTTTAGCAATGTGTGAAGAATACATTTTTCACATTGAAAAAAGAGTTTTGGCATCATAAATAGAGTTTTGATCTTGGATTAGAAAAAGAGTTTTGGCATCATAAACAAGGTTTTGTCCTGGATTAGAAAATGTTTTGATCTCTCCTTCAAACTATATGCAATAGAAATTCCTTCAAACTATATGCAACACAAACATCCATTCAAGCAATTGAACTAGGGAAGTTATCAAATGTAAATGTATACTTCACATCTGACTGGTGCAAATCAAATCAAGACATATTGATTCAGAATCCAACATGGGGGAGACGTTGCGCAATCAAGGTTTCAGGGATATATACTGTAATTTTTATGGCCACCAAGGTAAGTAATGGATCCTCTCCAATTCATATTCATTTTATATTCTCTTCAATGAAGGAAAGCCAAAGTTCGGGCGCATCTCAGAACTCCTCGCTGCACCAATAAGATTACTTTCTCCATTTTCCAAGCCAGTGTTGTAGGGGTGGAAAAGAAGCTAATATGCTTGCCTAAATCTCTGTTCCTATCATGTAAGAAAGATAAATATTTAACTGACATGGATATCTTTGAGACTTTGGTCTCAATTCCAACAGAATCCCTTCTGAATCGATTTTCCAAAGGATATAGGAAATGCTGGGCTTGGTTGGGTTCTTTCCCACGTGCCAAGGAGGTGAGTATATTCATTATGTGGAAAGGAGTGGCCTCATCCTAGAAACCCAGATCCTTGTTTCCATCAATCCCAAGCATGATGCCTTTTCCCCGCAAGCAAAGTGTTGCCATCATGTTCTAGACAGATCGAGAGCATCTACACAACATCTAGCGGGGTTGCTACATCCATTTCCCATGTTGAAATGGAAATGGAAGACCATCTCCATGGGTTTCAACCAACTTATTAATTAGGAAAAGAAGGGGCTATCCCAGGTAGAGAAAAGTAATTTGTTGTCACCATAGACACTGATCAAAGGCAGAAAACCCAAATCCCAAGAACAATAGCTAGAAACCTAAAATTTGAAACAACGTTGTGATAATTAGAACAAGAGCACATAGACAAGGAACCAAAAATGTATCTACAAAACCACGTGCCTTCATGTAAGGAGGAGGCATGATCCTGGGAAAGAAACCCAAACAAACTATCCCTTTACAATTTCTTAGTTAACATGCAAGGGAATAGTATTTTCCTGGCCAAGAATAAGAAATACCCATCCCCCATGATCTGGCAAGAGGGAGTGTGGTGAAGAACACACACCAAAGCACTGAAAATCCTAACACCATTGAAACCTAATAAATTCTAAAGAGCAGCAGTTCCCATATAGAGGCACACCTTATGGGACTTACTAGTGTTATGCTTCAGGGTATTGGCATACTACTAGATGGCCTTTTGGGACAGGAACTGGCTCCACTAGCTCTAGCAGTTCTCATATGGGACTTACTAGTGTTATGATCCAGGGAATTGGCATACTACTAGATGGATTTTTGGGATAGGAACTGGCTCCATTGTTCCAGCAGTTCCCATATGGGACTTACTAGTGTTATGCTCCAGGTATTGGCATACTACTAGATGGCCTTTTTGGGATAGGTACTGGCTCCACTGTTTCAGTGGGAATATTCTTTGCTCATTGCAGTCCTGAAAATATTACCACTAAGAGTTTCATTTTTAGAAATCATGTTTTTTTCTCACTTTAACTGAATCTATGTTGTTATTTCAGAGAGAATGTTGGACTTCTTGGTATAACTAAAGTAGGAAGCCGACGTGTTGTGCACATATCAGCTGGTTTTATGATCTTCTTTTCAATATTAGGTTGGGCACTCCTTTTTCCTTGTGAGAAGACACATTTACTTGTTTGAAAGAAATGTTTATAGTCTTGTTCATAGTCCTTCATATTAATCTATTTTTGTATTTACTCACGTTTAGGAAAATTCGGAGCTCTTTTTGCATCAATACCATTTCCCATATTTGTTGCATTATACCGTGTTCTCTTTGCACTTGTTGGTAAGTATGTGATCTCTTTGCACTTGTTGGTAAGTGGTTTCAATCAATCTGAATAAAATAAAACCTATGTGGAAGTTTAGACTTGTGGGTTTCTGAGTGTTCCTACTCGCTGTTAATTTTTTCAGCCGTTGTTGGTGTTTCCTTCATCCAATTCACTAACATGAACTCAATGCGAAACCTGCTCACCTTGGGATTTTTTGCATAGATTGATCATAGTCTGGTATTTTCCAAACATTTCAATTTCATGAATTTCAAATATCTCAATAAAAGTCTCAATAAGGACTAAATATTAAGAAGAGGCTAATAAGCATTCGGTCATGGCATTCTAAATTTTGGTATTCGAGTGCACAATAGTTTTATGAATAAAATTCATTCATAAGAGATGCTGAGAGGGATCAAAGCTAGTGGTCACTAGTCACTAATGATTCGGATTACAACTTTATAGATAAAAGCACAAGTCAAATCCATGTGACCTCTGCTTATTATGTTCGAAAATGTATAAAAGGAAACAATTCCTGTGATTGCTTGTGGTTAAACTACTTCAAATTGCAAGACCTATTTTTGAATCCTACATGGCTCTTTCTTTTGCAACTAGCTTAGTAGACACCTTTTAAGTAATTAATAACATGACAATAATCATTGAGTCTGACCAATCAGTCTTAAGCCCATAAGCTGGAAGAATATTTTAGAGCTAAGAACATTGCAAAGGGCCAAAAAAATTCATAATAAATATGGGTCAACATTACCATTTTGGCATGCACAATTTGACAGTTCTCTAAGCATCCAAGACGACATAATATGGTGGATTATTGCTAAAGTTGAAGCAGCGAAACCTGTTTGTTTGAAAAGTAATACAGGGTCGTAGAAGATTGCGAGAGTTAGAAATTTGTGAAGCTAGACTATACCATGATTTGTTTAGCAGGAATCTGAATCCTGAAAATTTGGTCATTATTCTTCCATAATGTCAAGGACTAGCCTGAAATCCATTTGGTTTTAAAGTGACTTCCATAAATTACATTTATAATGGGAAAATATGGCCTGTAGTCTTCTGTTGTGCTATTGGACCAATTAAAGCCTGATGTAGAAAGAAAAAATTACTTATATCTAGTCTTCCTATAAAAGAAAGCACAAAATAGATCATACCAACAATTTGGTAAAATTTTTCCATTTAGGTCATATTTGTCTATAAAGAAAAAGAGGACAAGAAAATATCTCATTAGCAATCATAAGATGAAAATTTATAACAACATTACAATAAAATTATAAGTTTAGCATGATAGGAATTATTTATAGAAGTTATGGACTCTTTAAAAAGATAATGGAAGGTGAAAAAAAATATCTTTCTTGTCTTACAATAGCCAAAAATTAAGAGTACATTCATTCTCGTTATTCTCTTCCATTTTTTTGCCATTGTAGTCTATAAATTAATTCCACAACTAGAAATGTCCTTTGCTAGTAAGTTAGCATCTCCAACTGATTCACGGTGGCAGCCTTGTATTGGTAAGTACTTTAGTTTTTCCATTTATACAATCATCGTAATGATTTACTATCAAGAAAGTAAAGTTATTGATAAAGAAACTGGCATTCAACCAAGATCAAGAGTTAGTTAATTGGATATAAATCAGGTCAACCATTTTAAAGACCATTTATGGTGTGCAAGGTGTTGTGATGTTAACCTTTCGCAACTTACAGTCATTCGATCAGATGTAAAGAAGTTGTTGATTAAGAAGCTTTGCAGTTTTAAACCTTGAAGAAACCACAAAAGGTGTCTTAGACTTTTAGTATTTTTTAAAAGATTTGAGAAATGCAAGTGAATAATAGAATTTTTCAGAACAATTTTTGCATCAAAAAATAGGAGTAAACATAGTTTCAAAATGCGAAACAAAATATTATAACTTTATCTTTAAGAAGAAAACTGAGTTTGGAATTGCATAAAAGAACACATTGTACTTTAGGTGAGGGATATCCAGTTTCAATACAGTATAATGGCAATTTTTAGTTTCTATCAGGCAATCACATCTGACCAATTTCATACACGTACCAGCTGCACTGCAACACTTTACACATTAGTTTTGGAGTGCTACTTGGTCCAATAGTAGCCTGTCACTTACGAGTCCCATGGTCCTCATTTTATCCTCAATTAGGTTTGGTAATATGATCCATTTACACTTTTGGATTCTTTACGGTCATTCAATCATCATTGACCCCTTTGGTCCAACTTTATCCTTGACTCTTTGCCTCTGATGCTCTAGATTGTGTTATATCTCATGGATCTAGCATCTCTGTCACTGTCACACATGACAGAATGTGACTAGTGGTAGTATAACATGAGTGGTTAAGTATTTCACAATCTGCAATGTTGTAGAAACTACTAATAAGTGTAATGCCTCCCATAGTAGCATTTATTTCCAGGTCTGAGAGGATAGGCCTTGGATTCTCTTTGCCAAAGTACACAGAGGACATTCAATAAAATCAGAATAGTTTTACCTTAGGGATTTCTCCAACCAATTCAGAAATTAATCTTTGACCAATTCTTCATCCAGTTTCCCACAGAGCAACATGCAACACACACAACTAGAGGGGGGGAATTCTCCATCATCTTGTTATGGGAGCTCCTTCATGGACCATTTTGGTGTGGGTTTTTCTTTCCTTGTTCTCTCCGAGTTGAGCATTTGTTAATGTGGAGTGGCCTTGTGACATCAGAAACTAGAGTTGCGACTGTTCCATTCCTCGAAGGGTTATCTTGGATGCATATTTCACCTTGTGAAGTCCATAACAATTTGGGATTTCAATGACTGAGTGGTCCTCTGAACAAGATTAGGATGGAAATATTTTCCACTGTTAGTGAAATATTCTCCTTTTCTCCATTTGATTTCAATACATTTTCTGTTTATGAAGTATTAGTTGATAGTTTAGTCTTGTTGAATCAAGGACTTAGCATTGTTTCCTTCATAGTTGATATCTACTATAATGGAATATGTATTTCATGTTTCTTATTTTCTTGCAGTTTCATCTATGGTTGTAGCCATGCATGTATTGATAAGAAAACTTGGTTTTGTAATCCATTTTGTTAGCCCCAAGTTAGTGCCCATGTGGGGTTTTGTTTAGTGTTGGTATTGGCATCATTGTTTGTGTATAGTTCACTTGTCTATCATCCTCTGACACAAGATTTTCTGGCGATCTTGTGATAGTATGCCTTTCCCATGCCTTCTACCATGGAATATTTCTGCTTCCTTGTTCCAATTTTCATGAGAGCCATTTTCCCCTATCCATTCATGGTCATTCCAATCACTATTTGTAATACTCTTCCTAGTACTAGAGGCCACAACCTCAAAATACTAAGCAAGGTATCCCAAGCCTTAAGACACTCATAGTCAAGGAGCTTGTAGGTCCAGCTCAAAACAATGATGATGGGGTAGAAGTAGAACTTGAAACTAGTGTTCTGTCCTCTCTCAAGTTCCACCACAAGCTGAAATGGAGTCCAAACCCTCTTTACACAATGGAAGTTTCCACATCTTTGCCCATTCCTCAACTAGTATTCTTTGGGGTAATAAATCCCCTATCAGACCACTTCATATTCACAAACACCAGACTTATTTTACCTTCTCTTTTGTGCCTGAAATCCATGTTACCTTTGCTTTACATACCTCTTTCTTGGTTTCTCATATAACACCCATGCCGACTAGTGCCATGACCATGCCCATTGTAAAACTTCAGTCAAGGCACCTCTCTTGTTGAACCTAATGTCAATATCATTGGGCATCAACCATGTGTTTTAGCTCAACAACAACAACCTTTTTCTCATAGCCTACTCATTTCTGAACCTTCCATCATATTTGTTGGGTTGAATGTGAGCTAGACAATTCTCTCCATCCAAATACCCTCATCTATGCATTTTCTCATTTAAGATGCAATGACCAAGTGGGAAAGTTTATAATTTTTGATGCCCTCTCACAAACAAGTTTCTCAACATATTCCTTTCACTCAAAGGGCATAGCAATATTAATCATTTAACTCAGTATTTGAGAGACAGTGTTTGGAGTCTGATGACATTCTGTTGGCTCAACCCCTTGTTTGTTGTAGGATACAAGAAGACTTTAGAGCCTAATGATGTCCCAAATGTTGCAGGAAATGATACCGTTGAATATTCATGTCGGGTACTTCAAACCAACTAGTGTTGTCAAAAGGTGGAGTGAAATATACAGAACCCATCAATGCCAAAGGTCATTCTATCATCTGTCTAGAAAGGGATGATAATCGATGCTTTCTTTGCAGCTACATATACCTGTGCCACATATATAGATCCATACATGATAAATTTTCTTGTAGATTACTTGGGGAAAGATAGAGCATTTTTCCTATGAGGGTTATACCCCAAGTCAAAATACTTGCAATTCCCCAAGTCAAAATACTTGCAATTCTTTGAATTCTAGATCTAGAGATCATTTTTGCAAGACATTATGGTGCATAGGGAGTCAAGTCTCTAATTTTGCAAATGATAATCATCGAGTATCCATTAGCAATAAGTTTCTGAATCTTCCTAGCTCTTAGAATGTTTATCACTTGATTTAAAGTTAAAATAGGATTCACAATAAAATAGGCTTCACAATAATAGAAGAAACATTTTGTATTTTGATCACAACCATAGACCTACTTATTATGGAACCTTCTCAAAGAAAAGGTGAATATACTTCGCATAATTTTAAGTTTATTAATTATCAAAGCAACAGGTTTTGTTTTAATTTTGATAGCCCATGATGAGGAACATCTGAAACACCTTGAAGCTCATGGATTCTTAATATTGCAGTAGACAAGAGGGAAAGTTTTGTTTCTGACTCTTTGTTTTTGATGCAGTGATGGCATTGGGCTTCGAAATCCTTTCAGGAAGGACTCTTCTTTAGACTATGAGAATGATAGTGATGAAGAATGGGAAGAGGTACTCATCACTAAATCTATTTGTTAAGAGTATTTGTAGTATTTTTAATAGCTTTAGTTACAGGGAAAATTGTACATAGCTCTCAGGAATTAGTTTATCATAAATACTAGTTACTGGTAAGTTGTAATAGTAATAATTATGTAGTTTGTAGATTGATATCTATCATAAATTTGTTTGAATATCAGCATTGTCAAGAAATAACAAATTCTTAAAGGGTGCTAGCTCAATGGTAGAGCGCCTTCCTAATTATAGGCAGGAGGTTGGTGGTTCGATTCCTCCATGCCCTATCATAAATTTGTGACTACAAAAATGACTA
>LPNX010510150.1:379552-552986 GCA_001517045.1 Pseudotsuga menziesii
ATCGTATCTTAGTCGTATTTAGCTTAGTCATTAATATGTTAACATCTAGTAGTTTATTTAGTCGTATATTTGGTCATTAATGGTTGCAATCAGCGACTAAATCAGTGACTAAATCAATGACTAAATCAATGACTAACTCAGTGGCTAAATCCATGACTAAATCAATGACTAAATCATTAACTATCAATGACTAAAAAAATGACTAAATCAATGACTAAATCATTGACTATCAATGACTAAATTATTGTCTATCAATGACTAAATCAATGACTACTAAGTCAAGCTATTAATGACCAGTGAAATACGACTAGCTATAAGATAGTGGAAATTTGCTACTATTAGTCATCGACTCAAAAATAGTCGTTTATAGCCCGATTTTAGTCATTTCTTTAGTCATTAATTTCTCATTTTCTACTAGTGACAATATACGACACATACCTGAGCAGAATTAGAAATTTACTATTTAGTTCTTTCATATTCATTGTTCCCAGTTTTAGTTCGTAAAATTCCTTATCCCTCTCCTCATAGTACTGTTTAGACAAAAAATTCTTGAAATATTTCTTAAATGTACTCTAATTAATGTTTTTTTCCCTAATGCCTTTTACTCTTTTTAGGTCTTGCCACCAAATATCTTCTTTCCTAGTGAGATTTTAAATAGCCATCCTGGCTTTCAGTTGATTAGAGTAGTTATAAATTTGAAAATATTTCTTCATCCCGGACAGCCATGATTCTGCCTCTTCTACCTTCTCAGTTTCACCATTAAAGGTTGGTGGCTTGATTTTCTTGAATTCTCCATAGATTTCCTCATAAGTTTTAAACTTTCTCTTCCTAGTATGATGATTATCTTCGCTACTATCACTAGTATATTGATAATTCTTTTTATGTCAATCGCCATAAACCTCAAAAGATGAGCTACTTTCGATTTTAATATGTTTAGTATTTTTATCTTTATGTTGGTAAGGCATATCTTTAGACTCTGTTCGTTTATCTTTTTCCTCATTCTTAAATATTTCCATCAAAATCTGATTTAGCTCCTCTTGAGCTCTCAGAATTCTCTCATTTTCTTTTATGACCGTTTCCATCTCTGCTCTTAGTTCCTTAACTGTTTGTAGTAGTTCATAAGAATTATTAGTTATTTCTTCTTGTATGGGTTCTCTTTTAGAATTACTTCATTCAGTAAATGGGGATTCCTCGTCCATATATTCTTCCAATCTTTCCATACCTGCAGTTAACTCAAAAAAAATTTCTGGAAGTATAATTGAAAAGAAAAACAAATATCAATATACATGTTTTAGATCTATTTTTCTATTTATGCATGTTGAGCCACGTTCAGGCCTAGTGTCTGAACCTTGTGCTCTGATACCACATGTAATAACCCAAAAATTCGTAAAAAATTAAAATTTTTCATAAAACATAAAATGTCAAGGTGTTATTGCCAATACACCATTAATTGTTAGTGGATGTTTAAATAGTTAAAAATAACAAAGAGCATTTATTTTCTTTAGTTCTGTGTAACTTATTAGTTTATCCTAAAGTACTATGTTAGGAATGTTAAACATAGCAGTTTATGTTTTTCAGAAAGTGAGAAAAGAAATCTGCACCTTAAACTGATGCTAAGTCTGTTATATTGTCTTCTTTTGTCAAGTAGGAAAAAATCTTAGATGTGATCGGGGATTACTTAGCTTACATCTAACATAGTGGAATGATGGTTCTTTTACAGGTTCTAACAGGTAAGCAGTTTGTTCCAGTAAAAATTCCAGATCAAGAAAGATACTCCACTAGCATAGGATAAAAATGCTAGTAATTTAAAATGTTTATTTGCAGCTTGACCCTGTAAGAGGTAATGTTGATAATGTTAAAGTCATCAAATTGCATAAAGATGGTAAAACAAAAGTGTGGAAGGATGGGTTATATGCATGTCCAGTTTACCACCAAAATGGAATCCAATTAATTCTTCATGTAGTTTTCAACTATTTGCTTAAATGTTTCAAAATGAATAGTTTAAGAACACTTCTACCTCTATTCATAAGAATTTATGTCTTAACGTTTTTATAAAAGAAAGGTTATGTTATGCACACACATACCTATAATTACATATCTGTTGTATAGAAATTGAAATATGGTTCTATTCGTATTTAAATGAATTCATTTGTAAACATTAAATACTCTATGTTGTTGTTCACTATTACTTTGTTTTCTTGTTTATAAAACTTTGCTTTCTATGAGTTCTTCTTTTCAATAATTACATTATGCTTGTTAAAAGTATTTACATAATAACCCTTGCTCCAGGGTTTATGTTAAGTACTTCTAGGGAGGATTAAATTACCCCTTTCAATGATGTCTTACTATTATAAGTGTAGTCATTTGTTTATATTCTATGAAGAACATAGTTAGAATATGATTATTCCAACTTGTCTAATAGAAATAGCAAGTTAAAATTGTTTGTTTATCCTAAGGTTAAAAATTAGGAAATCATAGGTTAAAAACTAAGGAATCAAAATGACAAAGAAAAACAAAATTATTGTTAATATGCATACTAATGATAAGGTCTTGACTTTACCTCGCCAATGGTTTGTGCAGATTGGAAATCAATGATTACAACTATAGATCAAACCCACGATTGTGAAAATAATTAAGGGACACATGGTTGATGATTAAGGAGTAAGGTTTGTTGACCTTGTTAAAACTTGTCCAAACCCTAACATTGCATTGTATTGGGTTCATTTGGTTGAGCAGTGGCTGAGCTGGGAGCTTGTGGCCACCATGGTCGTTGTTGGAACCTCCACAGAGATATGCAAACAGATCTTCAAATCCTCGTGAGCATGTGTAGAGTAGACAAATTACTATTGTGTAGAGGCATTGTTGACTGTCAAAGAGGTATTGGACGCTTAAAATGGTTTCGCCATCTTCTTGAATGACTTTGGGGTTTTGCTTACTTTGTAAAGTGGGAAAGAAAATAATGAAGGAAAGAGTTGCATATGGTTTTACTTGCTTGCTTCCTCCTCGTAGTTTTATCCTTACCATAGCATGGCTTGGGGTTTTGTTGCATTCTGTACAAAATCATTCGCAGGGATTTATTTTCTATGATGCACCATCGAGCTAGGCTTGGGTGGCTTCAACGAATTCACTGCTGCGCAACTTATAAGGTAAAAACACCTTAATTTCCCTTTAGTTTAATAATTAGAAGGGTTTTCATTATTATTTTGAAAATAAGGTAACTAACAGTGCTACTGTGTTCTATGTGCAGGTTTCTCCAGACTTGAACTTGAAGCTAGAAGAATATCTACCCACAGTCTTCAACACAAGTGTCACATGCCCCAATTTTGCAAAATAATATTATCTTATTTGATTTTATTTCAAGACATTATGTTAAATTTTATGCTAAGTTGTAAATGATGACTCAGCAGAGTCAAGGATATTGAATGCAATTCTGAATATTTTAATTATAAATAAATAAAAGTGGAGACAACAGCTTGGGAGAGCTGTCAAAAGAGTGTTTACTAGTCAAGTTGGTGGAGGAGACTCAGTGGAGAGAAAATAGACAAGTGGTAGCATCCTCAAACACTTCCAACTGTTGCAGGTGTAAACCTCCCTACATTTGTTGTCATGATCCCCCAAGAAAGTGGGATCAGAGCAGGTGGCTCAATTAATGACAACTGACCCAAAAGACCTAGGCAATCTTGATAAAAATTCCCATTGAAGAGAGCTGAGGCTGCTCATTCCAGGGAAGTGATCATTCAAGTGAATGTACTTCAGAGGATTTCAATGGCAAGGGAATTTGTGGAAGGTGTTTGAGGGGTTAACTGTAACAGTGATCTAGTGCAACTTTTTCAGCTGAAGGATCTTACTGCTGAGTGCAGAGTGAATATTGAGTCATTGGACTAGTATATGGTTTGCTTTCTCCACCAGTTCTTAGCCAAGGAGAATAGGAACATGCTCGGGGGTCCTGAGGAGACGCTGTTTGAGCGCTCTCCAGGAGTTGGTAGGGAGGAACGACCTCCCAACGTTGTTGTTGTCCAGCTTAAACAGGTTCTACAGTATTTTATTTTACTGTGTTAAATGTTTATATGTGACTCTGACTGATTAATGAATGTTAAATTTTTAGTGGTGAACTGATAGAGATTGTAATCTTTTAGTTTATTGAAACACTGAATCTGAAATTGATGAAAAATAAATCCTAACCTGTGTTTTTCCACGTCTGGAATGGACCAGACCGTACTCCAGCACAGGAAGTGTATTTTAAAATAGATGAAGGATATAATAGAAATCCGAAATGAATAGATGTATTATGCATATCATAATATTAGAGTAACCTATTATGTATGTATTTTGTTATCAGAAAAGAACATTAACCTATTTAGTTAAATATATTGGTTAACCAGACTGTTGTTGTAAGTATGATAGCAAAGAAATAGCCTTAATACTTTACAGGTAGCAGGTTTATTACATTAGCAAGTTATTCCAGTAGATAAGTTATTATTCTTACACAGTACTTTATTTTGTAATTTTACCTAACCTGTAACAGAGGCAGTAGAAATAACTCAAATAAAAACCACTCTATTATAATATGCTAAGTAAAGATTTAAAAACCAGAATCTGTTAGTTTATATACTAATGATAATAACTAGCTATGTTTACAAATATTCAAACTTCAAGTATGGTATTACTATTGTAATTAAAGTTCTAAAAAAATAAAATTAAGTCCATAAATTATGTACCTTTTATCAAGGCACTTAACAAACCCTATCTATATTGTATTAATTAAAAACAACTATAAATTATGATAATAAATAACTTTTAAAATAAATGATTATTTAAACAAATAATTGTTCCTTAACTTTTACCATTAGAAGGTACATGTAAAAGAATGATTACAGGGTCGAAACCCTTATTTTATTTCCCTGTAATTTAAAAGAAAAATAGTTAAGCTTTTAGAAATAATATCACTGAATAAACTAAACTAATGTAGACTGGTTATAGTCTTTATAAATAAAATGTATGTACAGATACAAATTTAGGAAATTATAGTATATACAGATAACAATATCGACTTAAGCAATAATTGTTTACAAATAAAGAATCCACTTAAACAAACTGAAGGAATCATTGCTTTCAGGAAACCCTACTTGAAAATCCTTGAGCCATTAAATCAAAGCATGATGACTGAAAACAATCTTGAATCTATTAACAGTAATCTAATACAATTAATAACAATAAAAAAATTATCATCTTACAAATTGAATAGGGTAGAAACCCTAGCTCGTTTTCTGAGCAAACAATTATCCAGTATTCATTTACTATCCAAAACAAATACAATCATAACTTAGGGTAAATAATTAGCTTATTTTATAAAAAGCATAAAAAGGGAAATTTATTTCATTTACACAGAGATACAAAATAATACACAAATGAAACGAATATAAGTTAAAGACAGACTGTCTTAAAGGACATTTCATTACTTCAACGAGCCCGAAGGATGAACTTAAACAAATACTTAAACAAAATACAAAAATCAGCTAAGAGACAAGCACCCATATCGTGATATGGAGTGTTTTAAAAACAGGTATTAACAATCGTAATAATACAACACTGTAAGTTCTTTCTTAACCTAAGAGGAGAGATTTACAAGTTACAATGTTGAGCCGGAGTCACCTTGCTAAAAGCAAGGGTTAAATTCAAAACAAAAACTATTTAAACAAAGAACAACAACCCAAGACTGGGAATGACATGGTTGTGACTTCTTCCAACTGCAAGGGTCTAAACAAGAAGGGAGAACCATATTTTGAAACCGGAGCTTACCGTAGACCGAGCGTTGGGCCATTTGAGAAGTGCTACCATCGAGAGTGGAGGAAAATTAACCCTGCAAATTAAGAACCCAAGTTTAATTAAAACAAAAGAATTTTATGTGCAAATTCAAAACATTAACCATTACTAGCTTTAACTCTATAAATTTACCTCAGCTGGAAGTAGAAGTGATGGAGCCACGAAGAAATAGCAGCACCGCATCCAGGGTTAAGAGGAGCCAAACCATCATACTCATTGAGGATGGAGACGACGGGGCTTTGTTCAATCACACTGATAGCAATGACAAAGACAAGCCTATAAACGACCACGAAGGAGTCAAACAACCACAAAGTTGGAACTGTCACCAGCATGCAAGGTGTGACAGCTAAACTCCAAAACAAAACCTACGACGAAGGAGCTTAACAAACAGTCATGTTAAGCTCAACTTTTCACACCATGACTGACCATGCTAGAAGGGAAGTAAAGGGAGATGCTAGCAGGCCGTAAATCCAACAACAGGAAGAACTACAAACCCTGACAGAGTAAAAGAAACCACAGTGGAAGAATGAAAATAGAACCCAGCTCAAAGGAAGCATAGCACGAAAAACACAGACGTTGAATCCATTGATAACTGAGTTTCACTCACGGCCGCCATGGGAGCTTGTAGGGCATCCCAAAGGGCCAACGGAAAAGTTGGAACAAGAATAAGCCAAGGGTTAGGGTTGATGGTTATATATACGACCATTGCATGGCCAAGAGTTTACCACGTGGCCGCAATTATAGAATTCATGCAGTGGGTCGACTCTCCATAGTTCCCTGCGACCAAATCATATTCAATTATTTACCAAATGATTTAACAACACTACGTAGGACTATAATGTATGCCTGGTGATCATATCATAAAATATTTGCTTAAAGCATAGTAGATAGCTCATCATTGGCAGGGAGATGTAACGTTACATTAACATTGACCTAGCATATAATTATACTCTTTAGTCTCGTGACTTGAAAATCCTTGCATAAAATATTGGTAAACAATGTTATAAGTTTATACTATTACATATCGTTGGGATTTATATTTCAATGTTATAAGTCTATGCTAGTAAATATCGTTAGGATATGTTTATATATATATATATATATAATGTTAAATATATATATTTATTAACCCTTTCTTTTAAATGGTTATATCTCATAGAAGTATTTACCAATGACATATTATTGCTAAGAGAGTATTATTAGCTAAGCTTTACTAATGATAATTCAAGCCAAGTATGGATTCGTTTATCATATGAATAGTTTAGCTAATTTGTGTAAGAAAACTATCTAATAGCTATAGTTTCTCTTACATTGTGGGTATGCATTGTTACAATATCATTCCAGTTGAGAAGATTGCATAGCATCGTATTGAGTAGATTCACTAACATATTGCATGTTCAACTTTGTTAAAACTTATAGGTTTAATAAAAAAATAGTCTATACATGATTATAAGTCTTTTAAAAACTATAAAGTCAAATGATAGAAAACTATGAAGTTGGCAAAGTGTATTATAAAAACACTTCTACGAATTCTTTTACATAGTTCAGATCGATGAGATCTCAATAGAATGAGGTTGTATCTCAACTCAATCATAATTGCATTCGGTAGATTGGTTTTATGCTTAGACAAAGATACTGGGGTTATCATAAGAGAGAAGATCGACTTTATAAGAAAAACACCAACCTTGGAAGCTATTTGTAGATAGTAACTTAATGCAAGAAATGTATTACAGAAATAATAAGGTATGCATATTAAAATAAAAGTTATCAAGTAACTAAGATTACAAGTTCAGAACCCAAGAAAGTGTTTTACTGTCGCTACATACAACAAGGAAAGAAACTCATTCATCTGAACTTCGTTTACAAGAACAACCGAAGCAAACGAACTGTTTTTACCTCATGGAAGCTGTTTGAAATACAATAGTTTACTTACTAAGCTTATTATTTGCAAATAGAAATACTGCTAGATGCTTTATGAAATTAAAAACGATACTCGATCATTCATACCTGTAAACCTGTAAGAACAAGTAATCTTTCTGCGTTAGCATAAATTCTAAGTAACCCCTGGATTTCAAAGTTAGATTCCACCTACTTGTCATAAATAAAACTCATCAGTAAACTGAAAGTAGAAATAATGAGCAAGTTAAACTTAATACTGTTTCAAGAAGGAAACTGTTGAGTTAACATATTTGAGATTATGCATTACTAGTCTATTAATTGTTTCTTTTATTGCTAACCTTTAGCTGTTAGTAAACTGCAGTTTCAACATTTTATGTTATTTCAAAATTTTAAATTTTTGTGAAATTTTGGGGTTTTGACAACAAGCGCTTCTCCTAGTAAGCCTCGGTGACATTTGGGGATTTTTCCTGCACATATGTAAAGTGGAAATAATGGAAGCATCACTGTATGTGATGGTTGATGGCTCAGCCATGGTCATTAGTTATGCTAAATGTTCTTTTATTTTGTAAATTTTTAAAGCCCTAGGGGCTGTTGTAAAGAAAGGTTATGGCTTCTATAGCCGTGACTTCATGATTTTGTTTGAGCCTTCTTAGCCTGAAACGATATAGATGATAATAATTTTTAATATCTTGGCTCTAAGCCATGACTATACTGTCAAGCCACTGGGTGGTTTCTTAAATATTTAAAAATGGTTTTTACAGAGAAAATAATGGCCGTAACTTTAGCATTTAAAAAAAAAAATTGTAGGGCTTTCATAGTTGTAATTGATAGTTGTTAAATTTTGATTTTGTGACTTCTATTTAGACCTAAAACAATCATTTTAGGTTAGGCTTTAAAGCCTAGACATATATTATAAAAGGCCACAGGCCATACTATACTTGTTTAGTTTCGTTTTAGCTTAGTGTTGATTTCAGCAGTATTTCAGTTTGTTTTAAATTTAGGTATAAAAGGTTATGGTAAATATTTAATGTTATTTACTTCTTCGATGGACATAGTTATCAGATCAGTAAGATATTTTGTTTCTTATTAAAGTATTATATTTGAATAATCTTTAGTTCGAAATTATTTTACTAGCAGTAAAATTTGTTATTACTGTAATAAATTCTGTAAAAGTTTTGCTAGGTTTTTGTATTGTAAAATTGTGAATTTTTACCCTAGTGTGATAGTACATATCTCTTGTAAACCCTAGTTATAAAGTATGACTAACTAGGTAATTTAGATAACCTACATTACTGTGAACTAGGTTGAACCTAATTTAAATATTTTATTGTTCTATACTAATTATTTAAATTTACTTATTGAATTTATATTATGTACTTTACTAGTTTTGATTACGGTAAATATTATACATACTAGTATTTATTATTTAAATTTATTCTTTACTTGTAATTAGATATTTTAGATACTTTCGGTAGACAGTACATATATAGCTAAAATTTTGCAATTAGATTACATAAAAAACCTATAGAAGTAATTATTTACATCTGCATTCAAAGTTATTGAAATCTACTTATCTGAATTAAGCATACCTACTATACTAGAGTATTGCCTTGCCTTGTAAGAGGCGTGGAAAAATACAGCTTAGGTAATTTTGCTATCTATTAATTAAAACAGTATTACTTCTATTATTTTACCCTAATCTAACTAGTTACTAACTTTCACAATATAAAGAATTGTTCTTTCCTTATCTTTAACAACGATAAAATAACAATATACTAATCATGAGAAACTCTTAAACTTTTCTGAAACAATAAATAAAATAATAACTGAACCTAAACAAGTAGAACCTGTCAAATAGATGAGGTGACAATAGCTTAAGGAGGTTGTTCCTCCCAACCAACTCCTCGAGAAAATCTAGTCTGCAATTTCTCAGGACCCCCGAGCCTATCTTCTAATCCTCTTGCTAGATTACTGGGTGAGAGATGTAGTCTTGAGATCCTCTGCAACTCCACTGAGTGTTCAACAGTAACTCATTCCTGCTTACAATAGTAAGAACTTTAGCTTAGAATAGCAGCACAAGTTCAGTGTTCAACACTTATCCCCTCAAACTTACTTCAGTTAGTCCCCTCCATCGAATTGTCATGTACAGCTCATTCTCTCAGAATGATCACAAATCCAGAATGAGTAGCCTCAGTTGTCTTCAATGGGAGGTTTTATTAGTATGCCTAGGTCTTTTGGGTCAGTTTTTACTCAATGAGCCACCTGCTCCTATTCCACTTTCTTGGGGAATCTTGACCACAAATATAGTGATGTTGCCACCTGCAACAACTAGAAGTAGTTTGGGGATGCTACCACTTCTCAATATGCTCTCAAACCAGTCTCCTCCACCAAGTGACTAGTAAAAACTCATTTAATAACTTCTCTAAGCTGTTGTCTCATATTTTATTTATTTATTAATAAAATATTTTGCAATACATTAAATTATCCTTGACCCCACTTGGTCATTAATTACAAACTTTAACATAAAATATAACATAATGTTTCTTTAACATAAAATTGTTTTGCAAATTGGGGCATGTGACAATTTCGGTTTGAAAACTTCTAATTGAACATCCGTAATTCCAAGATAACATATCTCAATGGTGGACAAAGACCAACACCTTCAAGGACCCCAAAATGTACTAGTTCCAACAAAGAATAAAAGATATTAAAATAAAAATCAAAGAATGGAACATGAAGGTCTTTGGCAACATCTTTGAAGCAAAAAAGGCCTTGGAAGAGAAAATGGACCAACTACAACAAAAAATTATTATGGAAGGGCACCATGAGAAAATTGGAAAAGAAGTGAGGGAGCTCCAAACCAAAGTGGATTTGAGGTATAGATAGGAAGAGATTCTATGAAGTAAAAATCACGAGTTTGATGGCTCAAATAAGGAGAGAAAATACAATATTATTTCATAACTTAATGATTCAATGAAGGAATCACATCCAAATCACTAACTTGCGAGATACTCAAGGTAACACCCTTACTAGGAATGAAGACATGGGAAATGAACTTATTACTTTCTATAAATCTCTGCTAGAAGAGCCCCATGGAAACAACAACGAAGACATCAACAAAAATAACCAGGCATATACCCAAATTGTTCGTCTCATAGGAACATAATCAAAGCCTCCCTTGGGAAATCGCAATGGAATAAGTAGACCAAGTGATGAAGGAAATGTCTCCAGGAAAGTCTCTAAGACCTGATGGCTTTACTGTGAAATTTTTAGAAGCATGTTGGACAACTATAAGGAAATATGTCTGGAAAATGATAGAGGACTCCGAAAGTAGACTATATGTCCTACCTACCTTAAGTTCAACTTGTATCTCTCTTATACCCAAGGAAAACAATGTCAACATACCTAGTAAGTTTCACCCAATCTCCTTTTGCAATGTCGTTTACAAACTAATAACTAAGGTTACAACAAACAGAATGAAGCCCCTTCTCCCAACTCTTATTTGAAAAGAACAATAAAGGTATGTGGAAGGTTGGAAAATATTGAATAGCATCATCTTAACTCATGAGACTATACACTCCCTCAAAATGGCCAAGAAAGCCAAGATGATAGTGAAGCTTGACATGTCAAAGGTATTTACAAAATCAATAGGCACTATATCTACTGAATGCTACTAGCATTTGGATTTTTTAAGAAATGGAATAATTGAATTATGGTCGTTACATCCTCTACCTTTTCTTCCATTTTGGTCAACTTATTTCCCTCAACTACATTTTCCCCCTCCAGAGGAATCAAACAAGGGGACCCACTCTCCCCCTTTCTCTGCATCTTAATTTCAAAAGGTCTTGGTCGCTCAATTAAGGAAACATCAACATAAGGAAAAATAATAGGAATTTCTATTCATGGGGATGCCCCTATCTCCTCCTACATATAGTTTTTTGACGATACTATGCTAATGCGGGTATCTATTCTTTAGGAAGCCAAAGGTCTCAAGATGTTGTTGTAGGAATTCATGGAAGCTTTAGGTACCTCTATTAATCTCAATAAGTATCAATTTTTCTTTTTCAATACTACAATGGTGATTCAATATTATATATCTAGAATATTAGGCTTCTAAAGGAGCTCCCTTCTGTCCAAATAGTTAGTTCTCCATTGATTACAAATGCAATTCGACATCAGTCTACGGAAACCTTGTTAGTGAAAATGAAAAAAATCTCTACAATTGGACTTTCAAATCCCTTAGCATGGAAAATAAAGTGGTCCTATTAAATTGGTGTTATATATCATGTTGATATATATTTTCTCTGTCTTAATAACACCCAAAAATATCATCAGACTCTCAGAGCAATATGAAATATTAAAAGAACCTTTGTGGAGGAACTAAGTATGTGCAAAAATGGGAGTTGGTGGCTTGGTTGATGGTTTGTATACCAAAATAGGTAGGGGTGCTAGGTATTAGGGAACTGGAGGTAGAATCTAAAATTCTTGGAGCAAAAATCTGGTGGAGATGGATCTAGAATGGTCAAGCACTCTTGACTAAAGTATGCAGAAGAAAATACGCCCCAAATGTATACAAACGAGACCTAATATGTTTATATGAAATCGCAAAATGATCCCTAATCTAGAATTATGCCTGGTAGGTTAAAATATAATACAAAACCACATTTTTTTGTAATTTAGGGACAACCACTCTTTCATGTTTTAGGAAGATGCTCAACAAAAAAAACCCAAGTTCAATGAGTACCAACATAATGAAGAGTTGCAACAATGCCTATATGTTTCCAACAAAACAAATCTATATCAGTATTGGCTCATTAGTAAACACAACAATAATTGGAGGCAATGGAATCCTTAGGAACAGTGGCCACAGCCTCCAAAAGGAGTCAATTGGGTTTAACTCTAGCAAGAGATTCACTCCAAAATATTCATCCCCACCTTGACCTAGGCAAATTCTGATGGAGCCACAGAGAAGGGGGATACTTTTTGTTAAAAGAGGCATGTAAGATCCTCACCAACTGTGGGAATCTAGAGGGAGAAAATATGGCAACAAAACTTGTGGCCAAAGGTTTCCATATTACTCCTGCTAGTGGATCAAGGAAAATCCCTCACTTGCGATCAACTAGTTAAGCAAGGCTTTTGTAACACCCTAGTTTTTTACCCCATTTGCATTAAATATATATGATGTAAATATTGTAATTAATCATGGTGTGGAGCTAAAGGAAAAATCCCCATCATTGATTTATCATTTTATGTTTCAGCAATTAAAATCAATGTTGATGGTATTTTTTGCTAACCGCCACATTATAATTTTGGACATCATGTAAACATGCAATTTAATTAAATACCCACAACTAGCTATGTCAAGGCACCATTAAAAGAGATGGGGGAATGATTTCCTAAGGATAAGGGGGGGAATATTTAACCTTTGGGGCCAATGGGGAAAATCCAAAAGTCAATAAAAGAACCCATCAAGTTGTCAACCATATTTCTTGTCTTATTCAACCAATCATTTAATTATGCCAGAAATTGGTTGGGTTAGTTATTGCATGAGAATGGGCAAGGTATGGAAGTCAAAAATTTGAATTTGGGGAAGCACCCATTTTTGGGAAAAACGTTTTTGACTTTTTGGACAAGTTAACACCCAAAAATGCATGCCCATTTGGCTATCCACCCATGTTCTCCATTTCCTCATGTAGTGGAAGCTTGGGAGCTATTTTCCTTCACGTTTTTGGCTTGTTGTGTATGTTTCCTTCGCGTTAGGGGCTCCTAGGCATTTTCCTCGCCATCATTCATCCACGTTGGGGCTCTCTCAAGCCGCTGGGAGTTTCTTGTGTGTGGCATTCCCGTTTTTGGAGTTGTTGTGCATTCCTCATCCACATTTTTTGTAGATTTCACCATTTTCCCCATGACTGGGAAGTCACTTTTGGAAAGATCAGTGGATGGGCTCTTTTTTTGATGGTTTTTATTGTGCTTTATCCCCATTATCCAGTTGGGACAAACTATTTTTGTGTTGCCCAATGATTTGGAGGAGAAACCACATTTTCTTGGTTATTGGTGAGTTCGTTTTGGCCACGTTAGGGCCAAAACGTCCCTAGGAATCAAATTTCTCTTAGGGGGTTGTTTTCACCCATCTTGGAAAATCGTTTTGTTGCCAAAACTGTTTTGGTGCATACCTAGAACTTGCATTTTGCTGTATAGTGCAAACCTGTGTTGGATTGGCTGAATAAGTCCAAGAATCCATCTGTTAGTGGATTGAAGGTGTTTGGATGTGGTTAATGGCTTGACAGTAGGTGTTTGGCCTTGTTGTGTGTAATTCTGTGTCCCCTAGTTCCCTATGGAAATCATGCCCAACTCAGGGGTGTTATTGATGCTGAGAGAGTAAGGAGAACACTGGCCTATGGTTGGGTGAAATGTTGCAGCGACATAGCTAGTTGTGAGGAAGCTTCTTCTCAAGATAAGTATCCTTGTATTTAACTCTGCATCTGTATTTTCTTCATAAATTGTCATGAACATGTTAGATGCTTGAACAGGATGATTGTTGCTTGTTTCATGAGTATGAAAAACATGTATGTGAATGTTTGAATGTGTATGCTTCCGCTGTAGATTGCATATTTTATACATCTGTGTATGTTTTTAAGTTTCTTGCATTTTATATAATGTTCATGGGGCCACTTTTCCTGTATTGCTAGTAGCATTAGTCACTCCCTCTCTCTGGTAGAAGGGTGGGGGCATGACAACTTTGAAGGTCCATTGTGATGCTACCTATGTCGAGGGGTCATAGAAGATATGGAACATCTCTTGAACCAGTGCCCCTTCATATCTTTGGGAAAGAGAAACTTCTATATACAGGATATCATATATGAAGTGAGACAATATCATTGAACCCTTAGAGCAATAGAAACAAAAAAAATATAAGAATGCTATCATCAACATAACCTGGTATCTCTTCCGGAGATTTTGATTATGGGAAACCTGGAAGGGAAGGAACCAAAGGGTTTCAAAGATTAAATTAGTAACAACAACATATTCTGGAGAAAAAAATCAACCTGACATTCGAGAAACCATACAGCCCAACAACTAGAAATACAAGGAATTACAATGTTCAGAGCTAGATTAGTCTACAATGAAAACTTGGGGACTTGACCAACACCATTGAATTCAACCACAAACCAATCTAAAGGACGTAATTTCCATCCCTTAAAGGTGTGTCCCCCTGAGGGCTTCTTCAAACTGAATTTTGATGGAGCAATAATAGGAAACCCGAGGCTGACAAGATTTTAAGGAGCCTTCCACAACTCCCAAGGTGATATCCTTTGCATCTATGCAGGACCGATCAGTTAAGAAAGTAACAATGCATCCAGATTGCATGCTCTAGCATAAGGGATACAAATCACGCTCAAGGATAAATTCTCCACATTGATTATGGAAGGGAATTTGTAGATTGTAATAAGCATTCGTAAGCATCTCCAAAATGGATCCCTTATAAGTAAGATATCTAAAAACTAACATCTAGAAGTAAACTTGAATGGTTAATCACCCTTATTTCTAAATCTGTTGTTGCCATCCCATTCCATGTTAGATGTGATGCAAACAAAGTAGTTCATAGGCTAGTTAATGAGGAAGTCACCAACAACAACAAGGACATGGACAATGCCTGAGAATCTCTCCCTCCTTCACAACTCAAGATAAAGAGCCTGAGCCTAGCCAATTTTGACTATCATCCCCACGATGGGTGAGAAGGGGTGCAACAATGGCTCACATGATCCTGCACTAACTTACCTGACCCAATTAACCATTGACACATGTTTTGGGACAAATGGAGGTTATAGAGATACATGGCATGATGAGCATCCCTTGCACACCACACATGGAAATTATGGAAACACAAGCTAGCAAAGGGTTTGGTGTTCAATTAAAGGGGTTGGAAAAATCAGTAATTTGGGATGCCATGATGAACTAGTTCCTTATTTGGTGCCTTAAAAGTTTCATTGTTTCCTATACATGAATTTTGATATTAATATTATTATCAATATTTTCTTATTTGTTCAAGTATGCTTGGCATCAAAGAAATTTTTAAGCATTCCAAAAATGTATGGACTCTTTGAAGGATGTGATTTATACTCCAATTTTACTGGCATTACTAACCCCGTTGTTGTTATTTATTATGTTTAGAGGTGCATTTTATAACCCAAATGAGGGTGTATTCATGTGTGTAATGATTAGACTCCTTGGAGTGAGGTGATCATGTTGTAGTCCCTAATTATGATCCAATGCATAACCTTCTACAAGGCTCCCAATAGATAAGGAAAATCCATGAATGAGGGTTTTGATGCTACAACAAAGGGACCATAGACATTCCTTATGATTCCCAAATATGCATATTTGTTTTCTCTTAATATTGTTGAGATCATTTTTCTTTCTTATATGATATCCCATATAAGTAATTGACAAGAGTTTTGCATAATAACCAAGTCCCCTCAAAATCCCTCCACACTAATTGCCATTGTTTCACATCCTTTCCAACATCGCTTTGCTATGAAATAATAGTGTCACTACCACACTTTGTTCCTTGAATCACCATAATTATATGTTTTTCTTTATTATTTGATTCTTTAATATCCTCTAGTTGCTTCACATTCATTCCCCGAGTATTTGAAGATATAATATTCATGTCAAACTTAGTTTCTGAGACTATGTACTTGTCTAATATCTCACTTGTCCTAAGTTAACAAGATGTGCCCCTACTTCATTGTTTTTTGTTTTTGGGTCTTTCTCTCTCTCTTATTTTTCTTCCCTTCTAGTTTTTCTTAGTTTTGAGAGATACCATCCTAATTCCCGAGGTAGCGAAGTGTCCTTGGTTTTGTCCAACGATGCACATTTTTGTTTTCCTTTCACAAATTCCTTTTGAAGTTGCTAGAGTTGACCTTCTATTAGGTTTGTCAAATGTTGCTCACAATATTTCTCTATCATGTTGGAATGCTTACTTCCAACATTTTTGTAGCAACTATAGGATCCATCTCCTCTTCCTCTAATTCCAACCATCCCTACTCTTTTGGCTCTATACCTCTAACTCATTTTATATTTCTAGGGATTCATTGCTCTTTTGTCTCTATACCTAAATCCATTTTCCTTCTTTTCATATCTCCTTTTGGGATATCTTTAGAGGCTTCTTGAGGTCCTAACACTATGGTATTGAGCTCTTTCCCTATGTGTCTTCATTTCCCCTTCATTTTAGATTCCAAACCTAGAAGTTATTTCCAACTATGATGATAACTTATAGTCTTATAATTTTTCTTACACGATTTATGCTATTCAATATAAAACATTAACCTATATTATTATATATAAATATTATGTTATTTAATTCAATTTTTCTAAATTATTAAAATATCTATGCAAATTTATTAACTCAAACATACCTGATATCAAATTTCTTGATAAAAATACTAAAACATTAACCTATATTATTATATATATTAAAATATTATGTTATTTAATTCAATTTTCCTAAATTATTAAAATATCTATGCAAATCACATGTTAGTGAAAAAATATTTACGAGCCTCCTTTTCTCAAGGAAAAGGAAAAATGCGAATAAAAAATTGAAAATATTTTAACTTTTAGATATTTGATCATCTATAAGAAAAGCATTGGGTGGCATGTCCTTTCATTATAGTTTATATGTTGATCTCTTTGGCTTCAAAATAACTGGATAAAAAGAAACTTGGGATCTAATTAAACAATCTAATAATTATAAACATAATTGGAGCTGCTCACATGGTAGAGTGCTTGCTTTGGGCAAGAGATATCCATTGAGCTGCAAAGCATTTAATGCGGCTACAGCAGGTTTGTTGACCCTTGGATATGGAGATGCTCCATATCCAAGGGTCATCAAGCTTGTTTTAGCCGCATTAAATGCTCTGCAGCTCAATGGATAGCTCTTGCCCTTGCTTTGCATGTGAGAGGTACGGGGTTCGATACCTTGGATTTCCACTACTTTGACATCATGCATAAGGTAGGTTTTCTGCTATTTTAATATGATTAATCCTTAATTTTTAATAAAGGAAATCAGAACACTATTGCATTCAAGAGAAGAATGTCATTCATGAACTATATATATAGGTGGGTAGGTTTTCTGCTATTTTAATATGCTTAATCTTTAATTTTTAATAAAAGAAATCATAACACTATTGCATTTAAGAGAAGAATGTCATTCATGAACTATATATAGGTGACTAGATTCAAGTGTATAAAGATTAATATACTTGCAATAAAGTTGTTAAATCAAATTTTATTTATGAGACTGCGTAACTTGATATGATAAATAGGAGAGAGAATAATGTGCAACTTTGATTTGGCCTTCTTATTGACTTCAAAAAATTGTTTCAATACCAAGTTAATATAAATAGGCTTTCTTATTGACTTCAAAAAATTGTTCCAATACCAAGTTAATATCAATATTTGTCCATTGTTCTTTTAAAGGGTAATAGCTTCAATGGTGAGGAGGGTTCAAACACATAATGAGACAGTGGCTCATTGTGATAAGGCTAGAAAGGTAGGTGTCCTTATCAGACATCAAGTGTTGGATTTGAATCTTCTTGGATCAATATTCTTTTACATATCTTTCTTGTTATGCTTAGTTTTCAATAAGCATAATTCCAAATATCAAGATGGAAGTGAATAATTTTTGAAACTCAACATATTCAAAATATTCCTATTAATTCTTAAATTCACATGGAGAAAAAGGGTTGTGTATTTTTGCCTCAAATTTAGAAAGTATCTTTATGCATTGCTTTGGCTTGTCTTACACTTGTTGCATTTGAGAGAAGAGTTGTCATCCATGAAATAAATATAGGTGGCTAGATTCAAGTTTATAGAGATTGATATACTTGCAATGATGTTATTAGATCTTATTTTATGAGACTTTGTGTAAATGATATGATATATATGAGGGGGAATAATGTGTAACCTTGATTTGGTCCTAAAAAATTGTTCTAATGCTAAGTTAATAAAAAGATTAATATTTGTCCATTATTTTTGTAATTTACGTATGATGGTAACCTGGTATATAGATTCTGAAGGTCTTGGAGACCTCACAATACCCAACAAATATTCCTTTCTTTTCGGAAGGATCCAACATGGTTATCTTCTCTTTTGGTATATGAACAAACATTGGACAACAAAATATCTTGAGGTGACTTACCTATGGTTTCTTTCCTGTGAACATTTCTTCATGGGTCTTGAATCTAAGTGCACTGTGGGGTATTTTTTTCTGGACATATAATGTTGTCCTTGTTGCTTTAGCCCATAAGTGCATATGAAGATCTTGATCATGGCTCAAGGCTTCTTTTGAGTGACCTATCAGTTCATACAAACCACCCTCTAATGACAAATACATCTTCTAGAGAACACATTCTTCAACTTGTTCTTTTGCTAACTTCCTTGGAGGTTCTTCTTCTTCTGCTAAGTTATCATGATGGTTCACCACTAGGACCATCATCGGGAGCTCATTTCAAAATAATAGAATATAGACTTACCTCATTGCATAAAAACTACTCCCATGGCATACCCACTTGGATCTCGCTCCACTTTTAAAGGCTTATGTAATTTAGGAAATGTGAGAACTGGTGCTTGACTAATATTTTGTTTCAACTCATCAAAATCTTTCTATTGATTCTTTTCCCACCTGAAACTCTTAATAATCATTGTTATGGAGTGCAGTGATGCAACTACCACTGCAAATGAAGAGATAAACTTATGTAGGTACTATGCTTCCTTGACAAAGCTCCAAACCTTAGTGGCATTAGTAGGTATTGGCCATTTTATAATGGGATCCATCTTTGTGTGGTCTATATTGAGTTCCCCTCCATCGATCACACACCCCAAATACACCAATTATTACTGAGTGAACTCAAATTTCTTGAGATTAGCCAACAACTTATGATTTTTCAGAGTCTTTAACATTTTCATGAGATTTGAAGTTTTCTCCTACGAGGTAGAGATATAAACCAATATATCATCTAAATTTATTATAATAATTGAAAATAAATATGGGCACAAAACAACATTCATCAATCTCATAAATGAAACCAGTGTTACATAAACCAAAAGGAATGACCAACCATTCATACAAACCTTGCCTTGTATTAAAGGAATTCTTCTAGATGTATTCTTCTTTGACATGTACCTAGTGGTATTTTGATTTGAGATCCAACTTGGTGAAGTACCTGGAATACTACGACTGTTCTAACCAATTGTCAATCATGGGTAGAGGGCACTGATTCTTAAGTGTAATATTGTTCAAATATTTGTAGTTGATGCACATCCGATAAGTTTTGTCCTTCTTGGGTATGATGATGATAGGTGATCCATAAGCTAAGGTTCTTGGTTGAATTGCCCCTTTCTCTAGAAATTGTTGCATTTATTCTTCACTTCATATGCTTCTAGAATAGACTATCTATACAACCCAATAATTAGTAATGGGAAGTCATGCAACAACTATATCTCATGGTCTACTTCCCTCTTAGGTGGTATCCCTTTAGGATCCTATAACACTCCTCTGTACACCTGTAAAATCTCCTCCAACTGATGTTTTTTCTCTCTAGCACACCCCTTTAGGGATGGATTTGCTCTTACTAATTCATCACCCAGCTAATTCTCTCATAAGAAAAGAAAAAAATATTTCTTACTTATGCTAATCAACTTTTTGGCTTGGTTGTCACTTACTAGTTATATCTTTGATTTACTTATATGTGCATTGATGATGAATGAATACCCATCCTTGATCAAGAAATATTGTTTTTCTCTCCTCTTGAATACTACATATCTCGTATACATGTAGGGGATTCCAAGCACTGCACCACACACATCAAAGGGTACTGCATCTAACTCCTCTTCATCAATAAAATCCACACTTACAACAAATTTGATCTTACAATGTTTTGTGACCTTGATCTCTATATCCTTGTCTACCCATACCAATGGATAAGGGACATGATGATCATGAACCTCCAACCCAATCTTCATGACTAGATCAAATCCTATCATTGGCTTGTGAACTAGAATCGAATAGAACACATGCCTTGGAATTCTCAATCTATATCTTTATATGGAATAGTTTTGTCATGTCATTTTCTTCATTACGATGAAGACTACTTAGGTTCACCTTCTTATGCACTAAAGTGTAGACAATGTTTTCATCCACATATGAGCTACCCTCTACTTGTTTACTTGAATCTATAGCTAAAATGTTCTTCTTCTTGGCGTCCTTCTTATGGTTCTTAGGGTTTGGATTCATATCCAGTTTCCAACACATTTCTTTAGTGTGTATGTCAATGTTACGATTATAATGACAATGGTTTTTAGATCCTTGCATTGATGTGTTGTGGATGTAGTCTTCTTAGCTTTTCCTTCCCACTTCATCTTTCCCTCCTTAGAAGTGTCTTGGTTCTCTTTTAGTTTGGAACCACTTGGATATCTTTTCTTGTGGCCGATATTCTCTAGGTATTGTTTTTGCACAAGTGCCCCATCAATTATCTTGGGATTGAAGAGTATCACTTGCTTTCATAATTGACTGTGTAGACCCCCAATTAGACATTGGAGGAGTACATCTAGATTCCTAAGTGAGATACCCAACATAATAACCATCTTCCTAAATTTGATGGTGTACTCTTGTACACTAAGTACCTTCCCTTTTCCTAAATTAATGCCAACATTAGAGGAAATTTGGGGTCTAAAATGGGCCTTATAAGAAAACGTGCCAAAATAAGTTTTTGTGAGTTGGAATTCAAGAACCAATAGAATTTCAATAAAATAAGTCAACCATAATGGTTGAATTGACAAATTTGTCATTAAAAAAAACTACTTTTTTGTTTGTATTTTCGACATATCTCATTGTGTTTTTACTCAAATTTCGATCAGGAGAGCTCGTTGGATGTGGAATTTGATTCTGCATCCAACGAGTACCCACACTACATAATTTTTATGGATCCCGCTACCCAAAAAACAAGAAATACCTGAAAGAACGTAATGATGACATCATCATCATGTTTTTCAGGTATTTCTTGTTTTTGGGGTAGCGGGGTCCGTCAAAAGTATGCAGTGTGGGTACTCGTTGGATGCGGAATCAAATTCTGCATCCAACGAGCTCTCCCGATTGAAATTTGAGTAAAAGCGCAGGGAGATATGTCGAAAATACAAACACAAAAAGTAGTTTTTTTCTTTCTTCCTCCAAAATTAATCAATATTATTTTATTATTTTAACTATTATTTTATTATTTTCCTTAGGAGGCCCATTTTAGACCCCAAAATTCCTCTAATGCATATGCATTCGTCCTCATATCCAATATGGTAGAATTAATACTTTATCAAGGTTTTGAAATCCTCCCACTTAGTTATTGATGGATGACCCTCTAATTTCAATTGATCAAATGAAATACTTTGCTCCTCATATATGTTGTGCATACAAAAATAGACCTCTAATTGATGCAACCAATGATTCAACTTTAAAGCATTGATATCATCTTTGTAAGGCTCGATATCAACTTTTGCTTCCATATTAAATAATGATCGGGAAAAGGTATTGGAACTGGAACTTGGCTACTCTTTCCTCATCTCCTTTTTTGGTTCGTCTTTGTCTCTCAATTTTCCCTATGATTCGATCTTCGAGTTAGATCCTCCAAAATCATTGAAAGGTCCAAAATTGCTCTCTAGAGCTACATGAGGATTGCCATATTGCGTGAGATTTAATGTATAGTATTTCTAGTTTTACAAACGGATGTTCATATTCCCCCCTTGATTCTTCATCAGACTCATCCTCTAAGGCTAGGGTTTGAAGAATTTTGTTTTCATTCTGCCAAGGGTCTAGATCCTGCAATTTCCCCCTAAAACCAAAATAAAACTAATTTGATACTAATATAATCCATAAACTGCCATGGATATTCCACTAGAATAGTTCGTCAAAGCATGTCTTACAACTTAATTCATTATGTTAGCTTAATTCGATAGAATGGTAAACAAATGGGAATTGAAATGAAAATGACTAGAGAAAAATAACACATCCACACAAATAACGCAAGATATACCCTGGGAAAATTCACTATGGGGAAAAACCCAGCTAAAGTGAGGACTATGCCTAGCTCTTTTCTTCTCCAAAATGCAACCCAAATACAATGAAAATGGTACTCACCATGGAGTTATCTCTGACATTTTGTATTTCATTGTCACGTCCCCTCCCCTCTGAGAGGACGCGACTACAGGTTGCTATGTCTATCAAATCGGGGATCTAACCCCATGAACATAATAAAAAAATGCATTGAAGATAAAAACATGTACATATGCATGAGACATGTAAATATACATCGGAAGAAAATACATTCATTCAAGCATTCAACATGTTCATAATAATTCTTAAGAAATACAGTTGTGGAAATTAAATACACAGAGAATACTTATCTTGATAACGAGATTCCTCGAAACTAGCTATGTCGCTGCAATGTTCCACCCAACCATAGGCCAGTGTGCTCATCAATCTCTCCGCAACACTGCCACCCCTGAGCTGGGCATGATTCCCACAAGGAATAAGGGAATAACAGTAGGCTCACACATAGCCAAAGACATATCAAAATTCAGCCAAGCCAAACTAGATTTGGGTTTATCAGGCTGCTAAGGCAGTGGAAAGGTAGAATTGCTAAGCTAGTGATCTCAACCATAGAGCTATGGACACCCGCACCAGATCTATCTAGCTTGGCATTCCACAATACCTACACACCCAACACAAGGAAGTATCCCCTTCACTGCCATTAGAGGAAATTTCAACTCAAAATGGGCCTTTTAACACTAGTTCAAATTCCATGTCATCATGTGTTAGCCAATGCAATTTCTTTAAATTTGACACACCGTATAGGTCTTAAACACTTTTTTAATATAAAATTGGGGATAGGTATCATAGAAAAAACTACTTTTTTTGTTCGTATTTTTGACATATCTCCTTATGTTTTTACTCAAATTTCGATCGGGAGAGCTCCCTAGATGCGAAATTAAATCACGCATCCAATGAGTACCCACTCGACATATGTTTGATGGACCCTGCTACCCCAAAAAAAGAAATACTTGAAAAAATGTGATGATAACATCATCATCATCATCACATTTTTTCAGGTATTTCTTGTTTTTGGGCTGGCGAGGTCCATCAAATGTATGCCGAGTGGGTACTTGTTGGATGCAAAATTTAATTTCACATCTAGGGAGCTCTCCCGATCGAAATTTGAGTAAAATCACAGGGAGATATGTCGAAAATACGAACAAAAAAAGCAGTTTTTTCTTTTCTTCCTTCAAAATTAATAAATATTGTTTTATTATTATAACTATTATTTTATTATTTTTCTTAGGAGGCCCATTTTGAGCTGAAATTTCCTCTAATGTACACAGTCCCTCGAGCCATACCTTCCCTTCTAGTGCTCGTCAGGGTGCGCATAGAAGATTTGCTAGCCCCTCTTTATATGTCTATGAGGTTCCTCTCTTCACTAGGTTTATCAAGACAATTCTGGGCCTCTTCCACTCCTAAGTCTTCCAGACTAACACAAGGGTGCACACAACAACAAAATACACAAGTGTTGGGTATGGACAAAACATCCTGGCAACCAAAACGAAGATGGTAAATGGGGAAAATGACATTGGGAGAGAAAACTCATTTTTGGAAACCTTCATGGAAGTTACAAGAGCAAAAATGACCTCCATACACACCCAAATTGTGGTCTCTTCTGCCCATTCACTGCACAATACCAAAAACAGATTTCTGGGCATGGGAAGATGAAATAAATGCAAGAAATTATGAGGACAAATGCACAAAAAGCTTCAGCTGCATGAGAAAAATGAAAGATGTGGATGAAGAATGGTTTGGGCAGACATTTGTGGGCGTTTAATTGCCCAATAAGTCAAAATATGATTTTCCAAAATGGGTGGCTTTCCCAATTTGAATTTGATTTCCATACTCTTTCACTTGCCAAGGCATTAACTGGCCCAACCAATTTTTGGAAGAAATAAATGATTGGGAACAAAAAAACAAAAAAGGTAGTTGACAGCTTTATGGGTTCTCCCATTGACAATTGGCTTTACCCTATTGGATCAAGGGTTTGAATACCACACCCCCCCCCCCCCCCCCACTATTCCTTGCGAAATCATGCCCCCATCTCTTTAATGTTGCATTGACATAGCTAGTTGTGGGTATTTTTATTAATTTGCATATTTATATGATGTCCAAAAATATTGTGCCTTGCTAGAACATTAGCCATATGCATCGATTTTTAATTGTTGATAGATAAAATTCAAAATCCATGGCGGGGCATTGGCCTTGAGCTCCTCACCATGATTTAATAACGTTATTTACATCATTTACAATTTTAATGTAAATGGGGTCAAAATCGGGATATTACATGCATGAATACTATATGATCTCCTACTTCCTCTGTTACACTCTAATATCCACTCCCTTATCTTTTCTTTTCTATGGAACAATACAACAACATCATCAAAATTGGAATCCCTTTTCCTTCTAATGTACAATATTTAGCATAGCTCGATCGTCGTCTAGTGTTAGTTTTAAGGTTTTTATATGCCTCAACTTGTAATCAGGTTTAGGTTTTTGACCCTCTAGAATATTCTTGAAAATACACACATGAATAGGTTCATAGGTGTGGGTAATGAGAGTTGTCATGGAATCCACTTGGTACCATGGTGTTTAACTAGATAGGTCAACTTGTGGGAGGCATAACTTCTTCATATGGAATTTGATTGAGGTGATTCTTGCACTGTTGGAAAGATATTAGAGTGTAGAATAGACTTGATGAATTACAAGCTACACTCACAAGATTTTAACCACAAAAACATCATCTAATCCCTCAAATAGGTCTCATAAAGTTTCGAACTCCAAAATCACAAAGTAAGGACGACCCCCAAAATGGGCCCTACAAGCAAGTTCATCCAATTGTTCCACCCAGAAAGCACTGAAATGGATGACACGTTATATATTGATCTAATTTGGATCAACTTTGTTGATCTTGTAGCTTGATTGGGATTTTTATGATATATTTATAGCATGAATATGAAGGTTTTCAAGGAGTGCTGTATATACTAGTATATATGAGACGTGTGACATAAAGTGACGCTAATAATCTATAATGAAAGAAAAATTTGAGTTCCATAATGTAAATGTGAAAAAATGACCGTAATAATAATGATTATAATAAGGGTAGATCCATGCTAACCTAAATGTTTTAAGCACCCGAGGGTTTAAATATTGATTTATTTTTTATCTCATTCAATGCTTAATAAACTTGTGTTAGGCTGGATCTATGTTGACATGTATTAAGATATTTAAACATGGAATGATTAAGCTAGTGTGAGTTTTGGTAGCGACGGAATCCATGTATGCTTAGTGATTGCTAATAATATGTCATGTGTGACTTTGGAAAAGTTAAATTGGCATTAATATCCATGTAGATTAATCATGCAATGTTGTCTAGGTTGTGTAGAGAGAAAGGGATAGAGAGAACAAACAAGTAGACCCTTACACTTTCACCTCATAGAGCAATTTGAGAGTCAATTCTACAATGGATGCCTACTAAATTGATAGTAAATCAATGGTCCATTATTATGCGTGTTCACACACTACATAGATAACTATTCAATCATTGATTTGTGTATATTGTGCTTAGATGACCAATAGTAATGGTCTGAAAAATTTATTTGTCAACACTATATACTTGTGAGTTATTTATGCTTGAATGTAATTTCTACATATTTAGTGGGGTCCATGTTAGTCAATTTGGCCACCCAACTAGTATATGTAAGCTGAACTATAGCCCAAGGAAATGTTAGATAAAAGAACAATTAGCTTAACAAAAATAGAATTGTCACAGAAATTACACAAGGTGTTAAAGGGTTCTAGGCTTCCCTTAAGTCAACCATAATCCTCAGGGGCTTCTATCGTCAACGAACCTTACCATGATGAATTTTTGATAATCCTCTCCAAATTTTGCAAAAGCTAAATTGGTCGGTGTATTAGGTTGGGCTCCTTCCAATTAGGGAGCCTTCTAATCAGACGGAGGTTTTATTGTTACAATGCTAGGTTACTATCATATTTGTCAATTATAAAAAGATAGGTGCTCCATTGGGGTGTCAATTGTTGGCCTTGAATTTTATAAGCTTTTTTTTTATTGTGAATTTTTAATAAAAGAAATCAAAATATCAGTATGGAAGTGAATAATTTGAAATTCATCACATTTAAAATCTTCTTATTAATTTTTGAAGTCACATGAAGAGAAAATGTAGTGTATTTTAGTCTTAGATTTAGAAAATATCTTTATTTATTCTTGAAGTCACATGAAGAAAAATGTAGTATATTTTTGCCTCAGATTTAGAAAGCATTTTTATGCATTTCTTTGGCTTGTCTTACACTGCTGCATTCAAGAGAAAAATGCCATCCATGAACTATATAAAGGTGACTAGATTCAAGTTCATAGAGATTGATATACTTGCAATAAAGTTTCTAAATATTACTTAATTTATGAGACTTTGTGCAAATTGATATGATAAAGAGGAGAGGGAATAATGTGAAACCTTGATTTTCCCGTCTTAATGCCCTCAAAAAATTGTTCCAATACTAAGTTAATTTCAATATTTGTCCATTTCTCTTTCAAGGGGTAATAACTTGAATGGTGAGGAGGGTTCAAACCCCCTAATGATACATTGGCTCGTTGTGATAAGCATAGAAAGGTAGGTGCCCTCATCGAACGCCAATTGTTGGCTTTGAATCTTCTTGGCCCAATATTCTTTTATTTATCTTTCTTGTTATGCTTGGTTTTCAATAAATGGAATTCCAAATATCAAGATGGAAGTGAATAATTTTTGAAACTCAACATATTCAAAATATTCCTATTAATTCTTAAATTCACATGGAGAAAAAGGGTTGTGTATTTTTGCCTCGTATTTAGAAAGTTGCGTTATGCATTGATTTTCTTGTATTACACTTGTTGCATTTGAGAGAAGAATGTCATCCATGAAATAAATATGGGTGGCTAGATTCAAGATTATAGAGATTGATATACTTGCAATGAAGTTGCTAGATCTTATTTTATGAGACTTTGTGTGGACTAATATGATACATATGAGGGAGAATAATGTGTAACCTTGATTTGGCCCTAAAAAGTTGTTTTGATGCTAAGTTAATAATAGTATTAATATTTGTCCATTATTTTTGTCAAGGGCCAATATCATGAATTATGAGGAGGATTCAAATACCTAATGAGACATTGCTCATTGTGTAAGGCTAGAAAGGTAAGTGCCCCCATTGGGATGCCAAATGTTGACTTTGAACCTTCTTGGCCCATTATTATTTTATTTTTCTTGTTATTCTTGGTTTTCAATAAAGGGAACTCAAAATATCAAGATGGAATTGAATAGTTTTCGAGAATCAACACATTCAAAATCTTCCTATCAATTCTTAAACTCACATGGATAAACAAAGGTGATTTTTTTTTGCCTCAGATTTAGAAAACATCTTTATGCATTGCTTTGACTTGTCTTACACTTGTTGTATTCAAGAGAAGAGTGGCTAGATTCAAGTTTATAGAGATTGATATAATTGCAATGAAGTTTCCAAATCTTAATTTTTTTCTGAGACTTTGTGCGAACTTAAATGATAAATAGGAGGGGAAATAATGTGCAACCTTGATTTGGCACTCTTATTATCCTTATAAAAATTAAAGATTTTCAATTTTCAAAAATTGTGAAAAGGTCATTGAGATGCATTCATTAATCCAATTTACTATTGCCTAATTGCCTAGTCAACACTTAAGTCCTGAAGAGTTTTCTGAATGAAAGTTTAGTTGATTTTATCATCAAATCTTTCTAGGTCAATTTTATGCTACATTTCTCTATCTTTTTATCATTTTTATAACACTCATGGATTCTTGACCAATAATGAGGGTATCCATTATTTACTTTTGTGAGTATTGAAATAGATTCTACTCAACATGAATATCTTCAGCAACAAAGTCAAATCTGTATTCATCCATCTTTTTTTTGTTATTTATGGTTCAATATCTTAAATTTTATATCATATACACTACATGATTGCAAGTTTTTTGGTTTTCTTCTCCTAATGGACTTCCAATTATGTCATCTTCAAAGTTTCAAATCATTTTCTATGAATGGAATTATCCTTGTAGTAATAACTAATGATTATAAGTACCATGTAGACAAAGTCGAGAAGCTAAATAAAACATTGTTGAAATGCATGTGACATTAACACCATCTAGTACTTAACATATACAAAATGGAATTAAACCATGTTGGTAACAAGTTTTCTAAGTTGAATGAATTGTATTGCAATCCTAATGTCTCCTTAGCTGGGAGTTTACATGGTGTGTTCCTCTTGGAGAAGCTTAGTTAGACAACCGACTAGGCTCTCTTGATTGACTAGGGATTAGTTGGCTTAGTGAGTCAAATTGGTTAGGTCAACCGACTAGATATTTATGAAGTTATAGCTTTATGAATGTCTATATGCACTATATAGTAGGATGGTGAGCTAGGAGATGTAATTATACTTTTGCACTTGATGGCTTCATAATATAAGTTTCTTGTTGCTCCTATCGCTACTAATTTTGTTCTTTCTCGTACCTTTATGCACATATGTATAATATTGTATGTTATTATATATTGTTGTGCTACTGGTAACCTTAACTAATCCCTTATATTACAACATTGATTTCATTTCTAGTAGTACTAAACCATGACACAAATATGATTTCTTATCAAGGAGGAAATTAAAGATTAGTGGAATTGTAAGATAGTGAATTACATACACAACTATGCTAGGAAGAACACGTTGATCATTTTAAGGCTAGAGAAAAAAATTTCATTGAATCATATGAAAAATTTATAGAAGTTGTACCTTATGAGATAAAGAAGTTAGTCGATTGAACTCATGAGAAAAATTGACCCTCAGAGTGAAAGGGAATCGATGAACAAGCTTAACAATAGAGGACGAACAAACATGTATGAGTGGCTTGAGCATATAAGTGTTGACTAGTATGAAGAGAAATCTATCGAGGAAATGTCTTTTCTTGATGAAATGAAAGCCAAATTTGACACAGCTTTCACGATTCCTTTTTTGTCACAATACCATCCTTGCTATTTGAATTCTTAATTGAAAAATAATTTGATCACATAGTTGAGCCTCAACCTCTATTAGGCCTCAATGAAACTTGATATCAGTAGTAGAAACAAAAAGACTAGGAGTTTTTTTCCAAGAGCGAGAGTGGGAGTGCTTCCTCAACAAATGGACACCTCTAATGACTCCACACCCATTGTTCAGCAATAGTCAAGTACATAATAGGTGTGTCATCGACTGCATGAGATGAATAGAGATATTATGCTAGTCAACAAGAAAATATAAGAATGCATCCATGTTCACCTTGACAAAAATTGTCCATATAACCATAAGAAAATAATGAAAATTCACAACATCAAAAGATAAAAAAGAGTTAAGAGACAGGGGGAGCTTAAGGACATTGCAATCCCTCTACATGACAAAATAAGTATAAAGAAACTGGTTAATATGGTCAAGCAACCAAAAAACCTACATAAGTCGAGGGAAAGTTGACCAAATGATAGAAAGTGTGATGCACCGACAATGGTCAAAGTGTTACAAGTGATATTAGTGTTGACCCAACAATCATTGCACATTGTAATTCCTGATGTATAGACCCCCATCAATTTTATACCAATGATAGTGACGACTGTACTGAGTGTTAGACAAATCATCAAGAGCGACCCGATACTTGTACTAGGGGACAAAAGTATATGGTGTTGACTAGATCCATATGGAAGCATTATAGATCGACTAATGATTTCAATACCACCACATGGTAACTAGATCATCTTTATGCCATGATTCATAAGAAATTGTTTTCATCTATTATATTCAAAACATGTAAAGGTACCCCCTGCCAACAATCTTATCTATTGAGGCCAAAAGTCCATTAGGTTGCCGACCTGTTGAAGAATAATTGATATAATAAGTTAGACTATCTTAGTACAAAATTCACCCTAGAGAAGAATCGGTAGGTCGTCTCCAGTAATCAATTTAAATAATACTTCAAGTAGAAAGAAAAGTCTAGTTAGTATGGCTTACACTCATACTATCCAATTTCCAATTTATGAAGGGGATGAAGATCCCCTCAAACATTGGTTTGTTTGTGAATAAATTTTGGAAGCTAACGTGATTGATGATGAGAATCATCAGATAACCAAATTTGCATGCGTCCTTCGTAAGAGAGCATTAAAGTGGTACATGAACTTTACTTAAAATCATCCGAGAACAAATCAATAAAACAAGAAGAATTTCTTGGAATTCTTCTATACACAGGACAACACATATCTTGTAACACAAGCTTAAAGAAATTACTTGAAGACTAGGAAAGATAGTCCATGAATACAACAACAGATTTAAATTTCTACTTAGTCAAATGCCATCTAAGATGGATGAATCCATTCTTATTTAATGGTTTGATGTAGGCATGTAAACCAAGATTAGAACGCCTTTCAGTATACATGAATTAATAAAATACTAGGATGATTTAAAAAAATCTCAAAAAGTTGACTCCAATGCAAACTGTTTAGTCGACCCCACTAACTGGAGAGTAGAAGAGAAACTAGAAATGATATAGCGATCAATACAAGAAGTTGCATTGTGACATAACAATTTGTGGTGCACATATTGCTCGATGGAAGGACACACCAAAGATAGTTGTTGATATGGTGAACAATGACATGACAACATAAGGTCATTTCTTAAAGAAAGAAGATATTTGCAAGAAGAACCAAGAATTTTTTCAAAAGAGAGATGACCATAAAAATTTTGAACTTCCTGGACCAGCTACTATTGTGATACATGCGATAGGTTTGAACCACATTCCACAACATAATTCCTATACAATGCAAACATTGTTAAATAAAAATGCTATGTATTCTACCGAATTACGTAGCATATAACTACATAAAGTGTAGAGAATACAAAGAACAACGAAACAACAATCTATGAAACATAGAACGTCAACCAGAACAATCAAATAGGTAACAACAAAACAAATAACCACCAACACAATAAGATATATAACCAACAAGGAGGATACTAAGGTCATGGAAGATACACCAAAAATAGAGGTAATATGCCACAAGGTCGAGAAAATTCATGTCGTTACATATTCTTCAACTAAGAAGTCACAATTGTCCCTGGAAAGACATGACTTATATCAAGTTTTGTAAAAATTGTGGGGTGGGGAGAATTCTTTGGAAGTATGCCCCATGATCCATCATACTTGAGAAAATTATTAATAAACAGAATGTTAACCTCTTGTCTGGAGTTCCAAAGCATGAAGCACTAAATCATAAAAGTTGCAAACCGTCACAAGGAATGGCACAAGGATTGGAGACAACAATCCTCAAATTATAAAGATTAAAAGTAAAGGGGTTAATTATCCAAACCCACAAAAGCATAGACAAATTTTTAATAATGCTTCAAAAACATTTGAAGAATTAGCACACGAAGAAGAAAATGCAGAAAGTAAAAATAAAACTCTTAATGAACTATTACAACTTCTTACGAAGGAAGAAGTTATTTACATACTCATCAATTTAATGTATATGGTATGGAATAGCAAGGAATGAGAAAGTCGCTAAGAATTAATGTCACCTTAACCAAAAAGAAAAAAATAACATCAATTTTCTAGTCGACCTTGAAGTTAAAGGATATTGTGTATCGTAAGTTGTCATCGACTTTGGGTCACATGATAATATAATTACAAGAATGACGCGGGGATGACTTGGTTTATTGCAACTGTCAAAGTCAATTATATACCTTGAGTTTTCTAGACAAGGTCTAATTAAGCCTATTGTAGTTTGGAAAAATGTTAACATTGGCATCATGGGCATTGAAATACAAATATATTTTTAAGTAATCAACCAAAGGAAGGATCCAAATCATTCCTTGCATTGTTTGGTTGACTGCGGGGAAGAAATATGAAATCCTCCATCTCACTTGAAAAATATAGAATAAAACTTAAGTGAGATGGAAAATGGGTTATTGAACCTATTTACCCTTTCCGAGAGAAACCATGGGCAGAACTAGATGACCATGATGAAGATATAAGAATATTATATCAAGTTATGAAAAACAATGAAGATACAATTGAGTTGAATGAGTATGGAGAAATTTAATTGGGATCACCCATGCTCATTAGTCAAAACTACGCATCTAAACTTTATGACTAGAGGATATAAAACTACGAATCTAAACTTTATGACTGGAGGATATAAAACTACAAAGCACATGCAAGAGAATGTTGGTCACTAGAGTTCATCCCTTGTTGTTCATTAAAGAAGTGTTTCACAATATTTGTGATTCCATAAAATCTTTGAAAAAGGAACAAGGGAATATCTTAGCCTTATGCCATTGAAAAGTGAATTGACTAACTTACCTCCTTTACGATACAAAAATGAGAATCACCCTCGACGCACATCAAAAGGTTTCCAAAAATGTCAATGAACAAGGTTGAGTACAAATTTTAGTCTAGACTTTCACTAGACAAGCGACTAGATGGTGGGACACCCATCTGTCGTGCATGCAAACTTGGACGAATCCCTCAAGATATTTTATTGAAATATTTGGTAGAAATAATTCAATAGCTCAAGTGCAAATTCAAAAGTACATTTAGTATTAGATCATGTTGTGTACATTGAAAATTGTGAAAAAGAGTGGAAAATACTTGTTTATTAGGATGAAAGAATATGGCCTCATCTATTCCCAAGTACGTTGGATGACGTTCCTAATAAATGGTGCAAGATGGAAGAAGCAAGAGGATAAAATTTCATATGGAAAACACTTAAAGATAATTTTATTAAGGATTTCTCATTTTTCCCTGCAAAGGAATGATTAAGAGAACCAATCCAAGAAATAGAACAATTCATCAAACTATCAGAGCAACTAGTCATTACAACCAATAAGACTAGCTGACTTAGTACAAATATCAATATAATCATGGCTACCTAGAAATAGTAGACCCATCTCTCAACTTGACTAGATATGGAGAATGAGAATACCATTGGGAAAAAATTTCAATTGAAAAGGGATCTTCCCCATATAACCTGCCCAATAAAGTCAGTTTTGAAAATTTCCACAAAATAAAAAGAGGATGATGATGAACATAAATACCCCCCTCCCCGTCGATCATAGAATTCAAAGAAGGAGAAATACTAATTGATGAGTTGAAAGTACCAGAATGGATGTATGTTAAAATAGAAATGAAATAAGTCGACATATTGATCGACGAAAAAGACAAGATGGCGAAAATATGCAACTACTAGTCGAAACAAGAAACTGTAGAAATAACAAATCTACTAAAGAAGTATTAAGATGTATTTTCCTATGACTATAAGGACTTGAAAGGACTAGTACAAGAGGTGGGAGAAATGAAGATCACCATAATTCCTAACACAAAGCTTGTTAATAAGCGACTTCATAAGCTAGCTCACAAGTACAAGGACATAGTGAAGAAAGAAATATAAAGCATGCTAGACAATGGTATAATATACCCTATGGACCATTCGAAATGGGGAAACCCCATGTTCATTCAACCAAAGAAGCATGATCCTAAGTGACTACGGATTTGCGTTAACTTCATAGTTTTGAACAAATTAATTCTTAGATACCCGTTTCGATGCCCTTTACCGACAAAACTATCAATGAAGTTTCCAAACATGAGTGTTATTCCTTTACATATGATTTCTACGGATATGGTTAGGTACCTATAGCAAAGGAAGAACAAAACAAAACAACATTTGTCTCTGAATTTGGATCGTTTGCATACAAGGTCATGCCTTTTGGATTAAAGAATGCACCATCTATTCTCTCAAATCGTCATAAAATCCTCTCAATAGTATTTGTACAAAATAATGGTTGTTTATTTCGACGATTATACCATCTACACAATGCCTAAATATGTACAACAACTTTGACAGATTCTATAAAGATGTTGATAGATATAGTTGTCCCTAAACATAAATAAATGCATTATTACCATGCCCATTAGGGTATTGTTGGGCTATATCGTCTACAAAGAAGGAATCAAAGTGGATTTAGAAAAAAATAAAGTTATCCTTGATCTAAAACCTTTGGTGAACCCAAAGTAGGTCAGAATTATGTTGGGCTATATAGGGCATGATAGAAAGTTAATCAGACAATATTCAGATATGCCATTTCCTCTAGAAAAATTTCTTAGAATAAATATTGAGTTTAAGTGGACTCCAAAATGTGAAGAATCATTTGAGCCACTCAAAAGAAAATTGGCAGAATATCCAATATTCGTATTTCTATATGGGTTGAAGAAATTTCATGTCCATATTTACATGTCGAGCATTATAGTCGATAGAATACTTACTCATACATGAGACATCATGATGTATTATCCAAATGGATATTCTAGTTAGAATTAAACAAAATAGAAAGAAAATACTCAACTACGAGACATGAATGGTTAGGTATGATCTTTACACTGCAAAAGTATCGACACTACTTGCTAGATAACCCATTTGTCTTCTTCATAGACCACCAAGCACTTAAATATATGGTAAATAAACCATTGCATCATGGTCAGATACGTCGTTGGATTCTTTTATTCTAATAATTTGAATTTGAAATATTAGACCGACAATGTAAATCGAATGGGGGACTCGACCACTTGTCTCACATAGAAACTAGTGAAGACCTAGTTGGAAGAGATGATGAAATTCCCAACGCCTACCTCTTTAGAGTTGAGGATGTATTGAGTAAATTGGTAGACATTGTATACCCATTACAGGAGGGACAAGCCTTAGTAAAAACTTCAAATAAGAAGAAGAAAATTCTAGCAATCAAGGCATCCCCTTATACATTAATAAATGGGTATATGTATAAGCTTGGTCCAAAAACATACTATGTTGCTACACACCAGAACATGAATTGGACACTATCATTGAAGTCACACGTTTTGGTCTAGTGGGCAGACTCTTTCATGCTGATACAACTGCTAAGAAAATCTTACATTTTAGACTATGGTGGCCTTCACTAAATAAAGATTTCAAAGCATATGTGAACAAATTTGATAAATCCCAAGGTATGGCTTGAAGGCTATGTTGGCATGAAATGCCCCTTATCTCTGTCAACCCCAATATTACATTTGAAATTTAGGCTACTGACTTCATTAGACCTTTTCCAAGTCCCGTTCACTAGATGAGTGCACAATATACTATCATCGTGGTTGAATATGTAACTATGTGGGCTGAAGAAGAACCAATCAAAGATTGTACTAGCAAATTCATAGCCAAATTTATATATGAATATATAATTATAGTATTTGTATTTCCACTAAATCTATTTAGCGACTGAGTCACAAATGACTATCGACGTACTACTCAAACAATTTATGATCATCATAAAATTTTAGCATATCATCCATAATTGAATGGATCAGTTGATTCGTTCAACAAACCATTGACAAAAGGTCTAATAAAAACATGCAATATTGATAAAGATTATTGGGATGACAAAACACCTACAATACTATAAGCATATAGATCAACATACAAGAGATAGATTGCTCAGACACCGTTTAAACTAGTATATGGTCAAGAATAAATCATCCCTCTATAATCCAACAATTGGTCAAGTACTACATCTAGACACCATTGAAGCTACATAAGATAGGATGTTCAAACTACAAAAGTTTGAAGAACAAAGAATGCTTTCCATTATTCACCATGAAGTACAAAAGTAAGAATATACCAGTCAGTGACTTAGTACTCCTATATAACAATAAGATAAAAGGAAATCCTAAAAAACTTGAGACTAGATTGTTGGGACCTTATATCATTGAATAACTTAACAATAACGACTCGGTCAGGTTAAATACATTGCAAGGTTGAGTCTTAAAAAAGTTCATGAATGTATCACGTCTGAAATGATACCGACTATGAAAGAGGCACAACATTGATTGGTAACCATACCATCAGTAGTTGAATGTCATGTCCCCATGTTTGCATATATCTTTAAAATTAAATAACTTACATAAAAATACCATTATATAACTAGCTTTAGAACTCATATAGGATAGGAGCACACTGGAGCATATGTTAGTTCAATGAACATAAAAAGGTAGTGCATGAGAGCATGAGAATGTATCAAAATCAAAGAATACCATCACTAAACCCATTAAACAAAAGACACAAGAAAAAATGAAGGCCGAAGTTGAATAGGAAGAGGGATTATAATAGACTAAGAAAGTCGCTTCCTTGACAACCAACATACAATGACAACAAACGAGAATATAGGATCAAACGAGAGTATGATGGGGAGCATAGATCATTAAGTGAGCCGACAGGTTCACTAATGAATCTTGCCTTACAATTTTCCTCAATCATGTGAAATAGTTTTCCACCACCAAAATCACTATTAATGTGTTCATCTGCCTACATTGAATGCATTCCATAGATTGTGCCTATAAATACACTAGAGATTTAAGACTCATGGTTTAATTTATGCACATAGCTGGAAAGAGCGCATTCGATTTTGGAAAGTACAGAGTTTGCATCTGAGGTCTCTAGCAATCACTGCAAGAAACTATCCATGGCACCCAAGAGGAACACATAAACAACCAAAGTGAAAGAAACAGAGGAAAAAACAAGATCCATATTGGGAGAAGCCATCGTGACCCCATTGAAGGCCCAATTGCATAGAACAAAAATGGAAAAAATTGATGAACATAATTAGAAAAAAATTATTCAAAATTGAGAGCATGGCAAATTAGGGTACTCAATGGAGAGAAGAAACCACTAAACTAGCAACCACGAAGATCAAAGGATACTTAGGAGTGCCATTAATAAGTTCTTTTCGGAACTTGAAAGACATAATTACAAACTTGATTGTCAATCGATACCATGATGGTGAGCTCCAAATTGATGGACTCATCCCTATTGTTGACTCTCCTATTGCTCAAATCATAGGTTTGACAAGCAAGGGAGCACCTATTCTAGCGATGACCAACCCATTGGAGTTGGTAAAAACATTTACCGACACATAACTAGGTAAGAACTTGAGGGGCCTAATCATTAGAAAAATATTGTATGATGATGTCAAATGGTCAACCATAATAATCTCTCTATCTCTCACAAGCTCAAGTCGATCATCTGACTTGAGGCTTGATATGTTGGAAGTAGTTCAACATATTGTCTATGACACAAAAAAATTCAACTGGGCATAACTGGTCACACAAATAGTTAAAACCAATTGTGTGAAAAGCTAGGGGTTGACACAAGAAATCCAATTGCCATTGTTGTTAATATGGATAGTAATGACAAAATTATGTATATTTGATGAAGCAGATTTCACCAATACAAGACCACCACTAATGAACAACTTTAATATATTTGCACCAAAAGGGAGTGCACATACCAACAAAGAATAAGGCTACTTAGAAAATTGGTTCTAATACATCGAGAATAAGTGTTCTAGATGGCATGAACCTCAATATGTCTGATGCAGTCTTCCTCTAGAGTTGCTTATTGATTTTTGTCTCGATCATACCAAGGCATGGTACATGCATGGTCAATCAGGTGAACAACCACGAGAACGTGATTACTACCCCAATGTCAAGGAAATGCTCACTAATCTATCTAAGTAGTTAACAAATATATTTCCTATGTTTCCCATAGCTTATTCCAACCAGTGGGAACTGGTAGAAGATCTTATTATCATAAATGCTCCCTAACCATGAATATAAATACACAAATGAAACTTAAACAATATGGGAAATCAAAACAAACGCTTCACCATTTGGGAATCCATTAATTACATGCTACTGATGGACACTTTGTCGAACACCATTTCATTTGAGTAAGAAGAAAAAGGGTGAAAGGATTAAGAGATATAAATCTAATATTAAAAACACAAAAATATTTGATAAAGAAGGCAATAGGAAATATTGCCAATTGGGTTATAGTTAGATTGTCTCATAGATCTCCTTCTTGACCCCCTCTGCTTCCCTTTTAGGAATATTCCCCCTTTCACATTACAAAATGACCAAATTTATGGGAAAATCCATCCTAGAACTATTTCTACCTATCTGGAGACAATTCTAAATACATCTAATTTGTTATAGAAAACTTGGAACTGTTGGAGCAAAATTATTTTCGATGAAATCTATGGACTGCCATGTGCTTACTGATTGTCTAGAAATCTAGAACTAAATGCTATGTTATTTCCTAAAGAATTGGATATAGTCCTCTGTTTCTGGATACTCTTCCACCTCCCATATTTCTACACAAGTTGGATTAATCATACTAAATAAAAAGACACTTAATTTGACCCTATACTCCTTCAACATACAAAGAAATATCTGATCGTAAGTGTCATCATACTCCAACACATAATATTTTAAAGGAATCGGCATTTGTAAGTAAACACTTTGAGCAACCATATCAACTTGTACAATCAATCATGCAAAACCTCAAATCTCAAGTCCTACAACTTTAAAATGATCAATCTAGATCATCCTTAGAAAATAGAAACTACTACATTTGGGATAATAGTAGCTCAAAGTTTCTGGCACCAGATTATATGCCATTCAATATAAATAATTAGAAACTGATATAAACTATTAAATGGTTACAAATCTTGAAGAGAACTAAAGACGATGTTCATTTGCTCAATGTTAGAAATGCTTCCAATGCTCATCCCATATTTATCTGATCCTCCAATCCAATGGAAATATTCTATCAAGTTTAATTTCTAAATATAGATGTTGTGACAACTGATAATCAACCCTATAGATTTTTTAAAATTTAACAAGATGGAGGTATCTAGTCTGGGAATCGTCAAAGCTAACTAGGTAAACGATGACTTGCTACTTGAAAGTATTGACACTTAAGATAACTTAGTTGCATGTACACTCTCGAACAGTCTCCTTTGAAACACCTAAAACCTCAACTGAGAATTCATGTGATCTCTTGTGCTTTGGAATATACAACTTCTTCCACCTGCCACTGATTAATGAATTTGATTTTACCCATAATGTTGTTCTCCATGGTTTTGAAGCATTATTAGAATTCGAAAAATGCAAAAGAAGCAAGTCTTCATATATCATGAATATATTGTTGATGCATGTTAAATCCATTAAGTAATCATATTTCCATCCTAACTCATATTTCCATTGCATATAATAGATCATATATCGTTCATGCTAAATAAGAAATTACGCTATAACAAGTGAGTCATACACATGCCCTTTGAATCTCATCACATAAATGGTCAGTTTCAATCTCTTGATGCTCTTCACACTTGGTACACAATTCTTGTTGTTATGGGAACTTAACCTTGACACTCTTGGATATAGTATTATCCAATATGTTGTGCAATAAATATCTCCTCCTGTGGGATCTTTGTATGGTACCACCTTTGATGCCTTTTCTTCCAATGGTGTTAATCTAGCTCTCGGTCGCATCTTGTGGGATTTTTTTTGGAACTTGGGTTCTCTCTCCCTTAGTGCCTTAGTGTGGGAATTTCTCATTGTGACTTGGCATTAGAGAGATGGGGCTTGATGAGTGATGATCCCAACCTTTTAATGAAAACAATAAAATTTACTTTGAACACTATCCTTAGCATTCAAGATTGAAATTTGGTTGATATGATAAAAGGTGAATTTGGCCTTTGACTTGAAGATTGGGATTTAAACCCAATATACTTTTTATATGCAAAACTTTAACATATTAACAATTCTTTTTTTAAATAGAAAATTGTTCAAATAAACACCTTTATAATATTTTGACTTCATAGAGATAAGGCCTTTTGGGTATAAGGAATTGACACTTATAATAATAAGTTCATCTATAATCAATGGAATTCTAAATGATAAAAGGTGAGAACAAACCATAAGACTTGAATGTTTGAGATGAAGAAAACTAAACCAAGTTGGCATGCATATTTGGGGATTTGGAGAAAATGCTATTGATTTTTAGACTTTTGATGATGCTTTTTTTATACTTTTCCAATCAATCTGTTGCTAGATTCTTAATCCTTGTCCAAATATTAAATTTTTTGCATGGTCAATTTTGATACCAACACCGTCAACTACAATCACCATGATTGTTCCCATTAGGAATCTTCCCACCATGATTGCTCTCATTTCCAATATTGCCTCCACATATGTCCTTGTGTCGAACACTACTAAAATTGCTAGTTCTACAATTATGATGACGACACTAACAACAAAAAAGACAACACCCGTGTTAAAGGAAGATAAACAATAAGAGTTCAAATAATAACAACAAGAGTAAAAAGTTGAAAACTCCTTTACATGTATCTTTACCAGTTGCACAAATATCAATATCTTCCTCTACACAAGCACTTTTAAATCCAATGAAGGCATTAAACCAAGAGCTGGATGACATCATCAAAGTTGCCTCCAAGGAAAGAGGGAAAATATTGTAATACTCCAAAATTTCATAAAAATTTAAAATTTTTCCTATAACAATAAATGTTTACCATCATCACTTAAGAGGGACATTTAACTATTAACAATTTACATATTGAGGTCTAAACTAGAACTAAAACTAATTCCTTTATTAATTTCTATATCTGGATATTTAATTATTTGCTTTCATAATTCAGTATTAAATATTGATTTAGCAGGTGATGATTTGAAGTAACATGAGCTGAAACAATTGTTTGTTTACTATGTACTAAAGTTTGTTTTACTGTTTGTAAACATGAAGGAACTTCAGTTCATGTCCGAGGCTTACTTATATTTTTAGCTAATGTAGTGAAGTGATGCTTCTTGTATAGGTCTTTTTACAGGTAAGACGTTTTGTAATCCAGTTTTAGGATCGAGATTAATTATCTCAACTAGCATAAATAAAATGCTAGTATATTTCTATAGTTTACAGCATTGAGAAAAAATGAGGTATCATCGAAACTGTATATTTACTTTTTATTTATTTACTTATAAGCGTAAGTATTTGGAAAATCCGAGCACAACATATATCTAGATGTTCTTCTACCTAGCTTTGACTATAACTTGTTCATTACACTTTCATCTATCTGTTATCATATTAGTTCCGATATACAATTCTAGAGAAAGATAAATTTGCACACTAGGTTTTTTTATACATTATTACTCTTTACCATGGTAATTCATATGTGTTTGTCTCAACATATATTCAAATGTTATATAAACCAGTAAAACCTAAGTCTAGGCATAGTTATAGGGTATAATGGATTGACCTTCATACATATATGGAACTAACGATTTAATGCAGAAAACAGTTCTACTAGCTGCTTAGGTATTTACCAAGTGGAAATGCAAAAAGAAAAACCTTATATCGTTATAATGTAGTATTACTGCTTTGTTTTAAGGGATGGAGAATTCATTACCTAATGAACCTATCTAACCCAAGCCTTTGCATCACTTAAATCTCACAAAGAGATGTTAGGGAATAATTATTACCCTATTTTAGCAAAACTAAACTATAATACCCTTACCCAAGAATCATGCTAAGGATATATATACTTGCAATCTTATACTTATAATATTTTTAACCAATGTACTATCATACGATTTCGAAATAATATTTTTGCATAACCTAATACACATTATAAGGGTGTTTATATAAGTATACCAATATTAACAAGGTTATAAAAATATTTTTGCAGTATTCTTTCATGCTTCCAAACTATAGAGCAAAATCCCACAAAATTCAAATGAGAGTGGAATACACGTGGCAACAAATTTATGGATGGGGTTTTACATTGGAAAACCCTACTACTTAAGTTGCCAAACCCTCATTAGAGTAAATTTCAATTTAAAATGGGCCTTCCAAAAATAATACAAAATACATGTCATCATGTATTAGCCAATCAAAATGTTTTAAAATTAAAAAACGGAGCACCTCTTAAACAATTTTTTAATATAAATTTGGGGATAGGTATCATAAAAAAAACTACTTTTTTATTTTGTATTTTCGACATATCTCCCTATTTGTTTACTCAAATTTCGATCGGGAGAGCTTGTTGGATGTAGAATTAAATTACACATCCAACAAGTACCCACTCGGCATACTTTTGATGGGTCCCTCCACCCAAAAAACAAGAAATACCTGAAAAAAACGTGATGATGATGTCATTATCACTTTTTTTTTCAAGTATTTCTTGTTTTTGGGGTAGCGGGGCCCGTCAAACGTATGCCGAGTGGGTACTCGTTGGATGTGGAATTTAAGTTCGTATCCAATGAGCTATCTCGATCGAAATTTGAGTAAAACACATGGAGATATGTCGAAAGTACAAACAAAAAAGTAGTTTTTTCTTTTCTTCCCTCAAAATTAATAAATATTATTTTATTATTTTAACTATTATTTTATTAATTTTCCTTAAGAGGCCCATTTTGAGTTGAAATTTCCTCTAATGAAAATCTTGCATTGTTTTACCCTCCCTTCACTACTATAAAAAAAAAACGTCGTGGCTCATGGCCTCATGGCCATTGATGCCATTGCTTAACTCTATGTGTAAAGGCCCTCGATGCCAAACCTAACTTTGTGAGTGCCTTCCTCCATGCGTTTTTCCAAATGTAAACTTTGTCTTGAATAGCAGTGTGATCTCGGTTTGGGTTTCATCGTGGCCTTGGCTGTTGGATTAAACCATCTCGTCGAGGTGTTGGATTACTTTTTCTCCTGCCCAGTTGCTAGGGTAAGAGGTTTTCACTTGGCTTGAACTGCTGTGTATACAAATTATTGTGCGGTCGTGGGTGATTTCTCCAGGTAAGCTTAATCACTCTGCATGTAAAAGATTTATCATATCTTTACTGTAGCTAGGTTTTTCTTATGAATATGAACAAATGTTTCTATGTTTTAATGTGCAGGTTATTCTACAGGTGCTACTAGAAACTGGGTAGCATAAACTACTTTAGGAGGAATTTCTCCACGCTACTCGACCAACTGGTAAGCCTCGGTCCTTGCCTGAGGTTCCTTTTGCAATTATGTGTGGGGTTGGATGATAAGGTCTCATCGAGTTTCAAGCTCTTAAGTTGTGGCCATGTTTTGAGAATGTTGTGGTTATGAAGGCCGTATGAATGTAGACTGTTTTGCAGAAAAACTTGTAAAGGAATTTGGCCGTAACTCTATTTAGTTGGATTTAAAAAAAAATTCTTAAGCTAGGGTTTGAAATCTTATAAGTTTTTTTTAAACTATAATGGCTTTACTGTGTTGGAATCCATGTGTTTAGCATCGAACTATTTCTTGAAAAGTCGATGGCAGACTTGGGCTGTGGGGTTTTTTTTCCACGTTGGATAAAATCAGTTTGTAAAAGTTTTAATTTAATGGAATTTTGAAATACCTTACAGCTAAATACCTATGTTTGATAAATGGGTTGATAAAGGATTATGGAAAAAAAATGTTGATGTCTGAGTCCATAATTTCGATTTTCATTAGAATGAGGGAACTCTTTAGGATGTTAGTATGAAAACTAATTCTGAGTTCTTCTCTGTTAGTAAAAGTATTGGTTTAAGAAAATAATTAAAAGAGAAGGGTTTGTTAATACAACCCAAGCTCTACTGTGTAATTGGATAGGGAATATTTAATTTGTCTTTTCTTATATTATTTTAGTTTATACTTGATAAACAGTTTTAATACTGTTTCTGTGCAATTTTTATTTAATTATGTGCATTTATAATATGGATATTATAATTGTAAAAATAAAGGGTTTGATTTAAGAGAAAGAGGGTAAAACTGTAAAATCCCAAATTTGGGAAGAGGAAGTAAAAGAAAGCTAGTTGACATTTTTCCCTAAATTTAGGGTTTGTATATTTTTTATATGATTCAAAATCCCAACAGTGTTATTGTTTAACTACAGTGTGTTTAATGCTTGATTTTTACTTACAGTAGTAATGAAATTACTTATGTGTTATTTGCCAACCTAAATGATTATTATAACTTTATTTTACTGTTTATTAGTTACTCCTACTTATGTTATTTTTCTGTTCCTTAATGTTTAATAATTATGTGTATTTATAATAAACTAAGCTTATAGCTAGTAATTATTACTGTGTTAAAAAGAACATAGTTTTTAAAAGACCTTCCTTTATGATAGTTCTTGTTTATCTTTTTAACAGTTGTATTCTAACTAAGGAAACTTCTAAACATTCTCGTAAGGAATCTATAGAAAGTAAACAAACATAATCCTACATTCTTGATTTGATTTATCCGTCAAAATTTAATCTCACCTACTGTACTAAAGTACTACCCTCTTGAAGGTGTGGAAAAATACAGTTAGGTATTTTATTCATCAGTAAATTTGAAATTAACCCCAATCATACATTCTAATCCATATCTAATCCAGAATTTATCTATCTTTCAACAGTAAAAGATTTTCTCCAAGTAATTTTAATAAGAGATGAAACAGACATATAAATATATTATTTCCTAAATTCATTAATTCTTGTTCCTAAGCTTGCATAGAGAAATTAGAAATAACATGTAAAACCTGGCAATAAAATAGAGGAGACAACAACTTAAGGAGCCCGTTCCTCCCAAGCAACTCCTAAAGATAGCTAAACTGCAAATATTAGAACCCCCGAGCCTGCCTACTAGTCCACCTGGTTGAAAGCACTGGGTGAGAGAACTGGTTTAGAAACCTCTGCAACTCCACAGAGTAATCAACAGTAATCTTTCTGCCTGTAGCAATAAGAACTCAACTCAAATCAGCTGCACTAGTTCAGAAATTCAACACTTTTCATTCAAACACTTATGCTTGATCCCTCCATCAAATTTCTTGTGCACTAATTTCACTCAAAAATTTCACAAGTAAAGAATGAGCAACCTGAATTCAATGGGAAGTTTTATAAACATGCCTAGGTCTTTTGGGTCAGTTTTCACTTAATGATCCACCTACTATTGTTCCACTTTCTTGGGGAACATGACCACAAAAATAGGGAATTTTCCTCCTGCAACAGCTAGAAGTAGTTTGAGGATGTTGCCAAGTGTCAATCTGCTCTCAACCCAGCCTATTCCACTAAGTAGCTAGTAAAACACTCATTTAACAGCCTCTTTAAGTTGTCGTCTCATCTTTCATTCATTAATTAATATTTAGAGAAAATTTGAGGTCTAAAATAGGCCTCCTAAGGAAAAGGATAGAATAATAGTTAAAATAATAAAATAATAGTTATTAATTTTGGAGGAAGAATGAAAAAAACTACTTTTTTTTGTTCGTATTTTTGACATACCTCCCTGTGTTTTTACTCAAATTCAGAGTGGGAGAGCTTGTTGGATGCAAAATTTAATTTTCCATCCAACGAGTACCCACATTGCATACTTTTGACAGACCTCGCTACCCCAAAAATAAGAAATTCTCGAAAAAACGTGATGATGATGTCATCATCACATTTTTCATGAATTTCTTGTTTTTGGGGTAGCAGGGTTCATCAAAAGTATGTAGTGGGTACTCGTTGGATGTGCAATTAAATTTCGCATCTAACAAGCTCTCCCACTTGAAATTAGAGTAAAAACACAAGGAGATATGTCGAAAGTACAAACAAAAAAAGTAGTTTTCTTTTATGACAAATATGTTAATTCAACCATTATGGTTGACTCATTTTATTGAAATTCTATTGGTTCTTGAATTCCAACTCNACGTTTTCTTATAAGGCCCATTTTAGACCCCAAATTTCTTCTAATAAAAATTTTCAACAATGCAAATATCCTTACCCCACTTGGTCATTAGTTACAAACTTTATAATAAAATTAAAACATAATGTTTCCTAAAAATTAAAATGTTTTTACAATTTGGGGTATGTGACACACACCCCCTTAAATATAACATCGTCCTAGATGTTATTTTATTCGTCGTCCTCAGAGTTTCCCTAGAACTGAATTGGATATGCTACCCGCATATGACTCTTCAATTCCCAGGTGGATTATTCTAGACTAAGGTGCTTCCATTGCACCTTCACCTAGTCAATGGTGCGATTCTGATGCAATATGTCCCTCCTTTCAATGATACAATCCGGTTCCACCAGAAAATCACCTTTGGGTTCCACCTGCACATCATTCCAATTTATAACATGAGTAGCATCATGTACATATTTTTTTAATACAGAGATATAAAAAACATTATTAAGCTTCAAATTTGGCGATAAATCCAATTGATATGCCACTTGTCCCATTCTGGATAGTATCTCAAAAGGCTGACAATATCGGGGTGCCAACTTAGAACAACTTCCTAACTTTAAAGAACTCTTCTTAGGCCTTACCTTTATAAAAACATGTTCACCCACATAGAACTCTTTTTGAGTTCGTTTAAGATCTGCTTGACTTTTCTGTCTATCTTGCGCAACTTTTAAGTTACCTTGCACCTGTTTTACAATTAAATCCATCTCCTTTAGTAGTTTATATCCTAGTACTAACTTGTCAACTGAGTTACTCCATGAGATGGGGGTATTGCACTTTCTGCCATTCAAAATTTCAAGTGGTTTGTATCTTGTTGAAGCTTGGTAGTGATTGTTATAAGCAAACTCCACCAAGTGTAAGTAATCTTCCCATTTACCTGACTATTCTCTAACATACATTCTGAGTATATATTCCAACACTTGATTCACCCTTTCAGTTTGTCCATCCATCTAGGGATGAAAAGAGGTACTGGAACTTAAATTAGTATTCAGGCCTTTAAATACTAGACTTCCATAAATTACCTGTAAACTTAGGGTCTCTGTCTGAAATTATAACTTTCGCTATTCCATGTAAATGAAATATTTGTTTCATGAATATATCAGCAATATTAGCAGCCTTGTAGGTGGTCTTTACAGGTATAAAATGAGCTGATTTACTAAGTTTATCAATGACTACCATTATCGAATCATTCAGATTCTGATTTCTAGGTAGACCTGTAATAAAATCAAGACTGGTTATTTCCCATTTCCAGCTAGGAATGGGTAATGGCTGTAGTAAATCGGCTGGATGCGGGTGTTCAATCTTAACTTGTTGACATTCAAAACACTTGGCAATGTATTCTGCTAGTTCATTCTTCATGTTTGGCCAAAAATATTCCTTCCATAACATGGTTATAGTCTTCTGATAACCAAGATGTATTGAGTAAGGAGTCTTATGAATTTCATTTAAAATCAGTAGCTTAATTTTAGGTGCATTAGGTATATAAATCTTGTTTTTATATAGTATTAATCCTTTTTCATTTATAATATACCTTGTACTTAATTTTTTAGTTAAATTTTCAGTTACTTTTGCTTGTAAATTATGATAATTTTCATCCAATTTTACTCCTTCCTCTAGATGTGCTTATAAATCTGTTTTATAAGTGCTGATTGCTGCTACAAAATTCAGTCTTGCATTTCTACTTAGAGAATCAGCAACCTTATTTTATTTTCCCTTAATATGTTGGATCTCAAAATTGTACTCACTAAGGAAAGCTAGCCACCTAGCTTGCCTTGCTTTTAAGTTAGGTTGATCCAACAAATATTTTAATCCTTTATTATCTGTCATTAACATAAATTTTCTTCCGATTAAGTGATGGCACCACATCTTCAAAGCATGTATGCCAACAACCAACTCTAAATCGTAGGTTGTGTAGTTTTCTCATGAATTTTAAGCTTCCTAGACTCGTATGCAATTACATGTCCTTCTTCAGTTAAGACCCCACCTAGACCATTGTTGCATGCGTTAGTGCATACGACAAAGTCCTTATTAGGATCAACAATTCTTAAGATTGGTGCAGTATTTAATAATGTTTTTAACTTCTTAAAACTTTCTTCACACTTTTGATTCCATTAGAATTTCTTCCCTTTCTTCTGTAAAGAAGTTATGGGATTTGCGATTCTTGAGAACCCCTCAATGAATCTTCGATAATAACCTGTAATCCCCATAAATGATCGCACGTCTGTCACGTCCTTTGGGACTAACCATTCTTCAACTGGTTTTATCTTTTTTGGATCAACTGAGATCCCTTCTTTAGTTACTACATGGCCCAAGTATTGTATTTTATCCTAAAAGAAATCACACTTACTAAGTTTAACATAAAGTTGATGTTCTCTTAAATTTTGTATAACAATTTTCAAGTGCTCCTCGTGTTTTTCTTTGGACTTAGAATAAATTACAATTTCGTCAATGAATACCACTACGAATTTATTGAGATACTTATACAATACATTATTCATTAAGCATTCGAAGACAACCGGGGCATTAGTAATCCCAAATGGCATGCCAACAAACTCATAGCGACCATATATGGTCCTAAAAGATGTTTTAAATATGTCTTCATCTTTTATTCGGACCTGGTGATAAGCAGTTCGTAAATCAATCTTTAAAAATACAGTTTCTCCGCACAACTGATTAAACAAATCATCTATGTGGGGAAACAAGTATCTATTCCTAATGGTCATGTTATTAAGTTGATGGCAGTCAATGCATAAGCATAGCATATCATCCTTCTTTTTTAACGAAAATAACAGGTTGTCCCCAAGGAGACTATAATGTCCCCTTTTTGGAATTTTATTAAAATGCCCAATTTTCTAATTTTTTCACAAATTTGGCTCTTGACTAGTTTTGATGTCTACACCTCCAAATTGACCCAAATGCTTCCAAATTTTCTATGAAGGTACATTAATGATAATATAACTTAAATATCATGCTCATGTATGTGTTGTGACCTCCCAATTACTTATGTAAACTTGTTTAATGTTCTGTTCAAAGTAGGAGTCTTTACTAGCAAATTGGGGCTCCAATTCCCCCTGGGTAATTGCCGGAAATGGATTCACAAATGATCCCAAAGTCACTTGAATTTATAAAAAGAGGCTGGTTTTGTGTAAGGGACCTTTTTAAAGTCTCATATTCATCATGGTTCAGTTTACAAAGGCTGTTATGACTCTTTCCAAAGCAACTCCCAAGTCACAATTTCGACCCTATGCACCAAATCTTCTCCCAATGCAATAAAAATGAGTAAAATGGATTCCAATTATTAATTAATGAACATGAGACTTTAAATACACATTAATTATAGTCCATACATCATACATTTATCATATATACATTCCTCCATTCGAAATAATAAGCATTACCATGGCATATATCAAAATGGAGTGGAAATGGTCATTGTTTGCTCATTAAAAGTCATTTGGACATACAACGCTTGGGAATTTCGACTTGAAAATTTCTGATAATGAATAAAAGAGAATATTTAACTGATTACAATCATAAATGGACAGTTAAATTCTCTCCCAATTCGAAATCATCAACATTACAATGGTTCACAACAAGATAGTGGGGAAATGACACTATTTATTCATTGTTCAACATTTTTACATGAATTCTTTTGGGTCTTTTGACCTGAGAGTATTATGAACATGAAATACAGAGAATATACATCATAACATAATATAATTGGCATTATAATCTTCCCCAAAGAGATAAATAGCTCACCCAAAGCGCAATCCCTCCATTGGCATGAATATGGTGTGAAAAATGGAAATAGTTGAGAGAGAGTGCTGCAATAGAAGAATCCACATGATTTCCTATAGATTACACCTAAAAATAAGACTCCATTAAAGCTCCATGAAATACCTTATTGGCCTTTCCAAACACCAACTAGGATGAGAATCTTTCACCCTTGAAATTGGCTTAAGCAAGAAAACTAGTCATCCACTAACTCTCACAATTCACAAATGACAATTTCAGAAATGAGAAAAAGCTTCTTCTCATGGATGATCCCTATATTTTATAAACATTATTGGTATTTTAATGTTCCAAATCCATCCATAAACCAAATCCAAGTCGAATTGGTGTGGCTGCTCATGCTATGCCATGTGGCCTCTATCTTCACCTTCCCTCTTCTCCCAAATTTGAGTAGGAGCCTCTTGGCCTTCTCCAACTCCCAAATTCGACCTCTAAGATGCTATATTCATTACTAAAATGTTATTATGTTATTATTTCATCCTTCATATCTGACTTGTTTCATAACTGTCATAGAATCTCCATCATTGGTGTCATAGATGTCATAAATGTAAGGGGAATCTAGCCAAGTGTCCATGAAACTCCCATTTGGCTCTTCCTCTCCCATGTAAGTTACAATCCATCCCAAATTCAACCTATGAAGTATATGGACAATTATATTAACCTCATAATCCATCCCAAAACATTATACTTCCCATATATTCGAATTTGCAAGAGAAAGATACAATTTAACATAGGAATTCTAGCTAGTGTGGGCCACATAGTCTCCATGTGTCTTCATGATCCATTGCCACTTCCATTTTCTCTTGTATTTATTTAATAATATACATTATTAAATATTTATCCCCTTCTAATGTCTAAATATCATTTATTATCCCCCTTATTCCAAATCTCAAAGCTTCCACCCCCAACCTAGGAAACTAGTGATTTTCCTCGGAAATTATTTGACTTTTAGCATCCATTTGACAACTTTCATGAATATGGAAAATGTTATTTTTCCATTGTGACCCATTGCAAAATTTGGGAAATTACAAATCCTCCCTTACCAATATTGCTTGTCCTCAAGCAATTTCAAACATGGTTGTTGAAGAACCTGCTTTCTGTATGATTCTTTGAAGTTGCCACTGAGCTGCCCACCTTGAGTCTTTGAGATTCCATCAAGATTTCAGAGAGGAACCAGCATTCTTGCTGCTGCACTACTCTGATTAACATCGCCTTATTAAATGGGGAATCCATCTCCCATACTGCTTGTTTCCCAAAGAATTTGAAATCAATGGGACTAAAAACTATCCTAGGGTCCCATTGCTTGCATTGCACTCCAACAATTAAGAGTGCTCTCCAACCCATATGATTTGGAAAGAGAATTCATGGATCCCATTTTCTTGTATGCATTCTTCCAAACATCATGAGTGCATAATATATATCATCAAAGTATATAACAACATAATAAGAATGTACATCAAGGACGTGCCTCACCAAGAAATCATGAAAGTGCTTATACCTCCCAGTGAGTAGACTACCATTTTCCAAGTACATACATGCTTCAAGTGACCAATCAAATCCACTCCAATTACATAGGTGAGTATCCCATGTCCTATAATTCTACTCCAAAAAGAAGTGATATGCATCAAAATATTCAGCCATGTATTCTTTCATCCAAGAAGTGAATGATGAATCTCCACTCAAATTTGAACCAAATAGTGAGAAACAGAAACAAGGAGACTTCAAATGACTCGAAGAAGTCTTACCCATACATCCATGAAGGATTGAATCATAAATATATAACAAGGTATGTGTCTGGTAACAAAATTTTTCTCCTATCATAAGTCTATTCACCTTAGTGTTGGATGAAGTTCCTCCAATGTCAAATGAACCAAGTGTTGAGCAATAAAAACCATGAGTCTTCAAGTGACTCGAATGCATATCATAGGTGCATCCATGTAGATGTGCATCATCAAAAAGTAACAAGGAATACTGCTACAAATGTGAATAATAATGTGCTCCAAATGATATGTAATGTGCATCAATATAATCATCCATGTGTTCTTTCATCCAATAAGTGAATGGAGAACCTCCACCAAAATATGAACAAAATAAGGAGCAAGGAAAACATGAAGATTTCAAGTGGCTCAAAGAAGTCTCATAATACACTCATGAATATTTATATCATTATGTAACATCAAAGGATGTTTCTGCCAATAATGATGTTCCTCAATTGTCTCCCTATTCACCCAATTGTTGGATGAAGTTCCTCCAACATCAAATGAACCAAGTGTTGAGCAAGAAAAACCATGAGTCTTGAAGTGACTCAAATGAACATCATAGCTGCACCCATGTAGATGTGTATAATCATAATGTAAACAAGGATGCTTATGAAAATGTAAATAATATGGTTCTCTAATAATTCCATCATCAAAAGGAGAAATAGAATGTCCATGCTCCTCATGTGGCACCATAAAAAAGAAACCTTCCACCCATACTTCATTAGGATGACTGCTGCAAAATTTAGAAGTGTAGGATGTCGGAGAAATAACCAACTCACTTAAATTATTAGTAAGTGAAAAATTGTCATAATGTGAAGGATCCATAGGGTTAGGATTATGCATCTCCTTCAATAGTGTGAAACCTTTGTCATAGATTGGTTCCAATGTAGAGGAATCATGTTCTTCTTTAAAAATTGCATACCCTTCATCAAGAGACAATTCAAGTTCCTCTTCAACCACATCAAGTGTTTGGATCTCTTCAAGAACATATTCAAATACATCAAGTACATTCAAATTTCCAAATTTCTCATGATCCACCATGTCATGAGAATCCTCCAAACAATCTACCATTTGACAATCTGAAACATAGGAGGAAAAACAAGTGTCTTGCAACTTTTCAAGAAGTTTCTCATTTTGAATTGTGAGCTTATGAATAACTTCATTATTATTCAAGTAGGATTCATGTAACCATTCAATAATCTCAATGAAATTTTTTCTATAAAAAATCAAATACATGAAATTACCTTTGATGTTGCGCATTTCTCTTTGGATCTTCTCCATGTCTTCAAGGAAGGATGGATCCTCCAACGAAGTAGATCTCCAACAAGAATTTGATACCAATGCTTGAATGTCACGGAGTATGCTAAGGGCCTCTTGGATCTTCCTTTCATTCATCTTTAAGGACCGTTCAAGAAAATGAGGCTCTTTCAAATGAACCTCCTCATCTTCTTCCTTCTTGTTTGGACCAACTTCATGAAGCTTAAGTGGTGATGGGGAAGTTGATCTTGTTTATTCTTCAACTGTTACAAGGTCTTCATTTTGATGTTTAATGGAATTTTGGCTTGCAGCAACATTTTGAAATCTGATTAATATGTCACCAACATAGAGATGTGAGCACCCATTAGTAGGTACTATTTCATAGTTCAAGCATCCATCGATAGATGCTCTTTGTTTCATTTCTAAGGTAGCATGTGTCTCAAAATTATCTTCAGTATTTTCAATAAAAACTTCTTCATACTCATGTGATGTCTCTTCATATTTTTAAGAGTCACTTGGGAGTGAATTATGATCATGTTCATTTACTACTTCTTATACTCCACCTATTTCAGAACTAGGTGGTTCATGGGTCTCCTCCTTTTGCTCCTTCAAGCAAACTGATGCATTTTTCCCCTTAGTTTTCTTAAAATCAATATATTTTTCCTAACTTTGGATAGCCAAAAATTCAATTCATTTCATAATATTATTGGTCATGTATTCAATTATAGGTTCCATACTTTTTATTATCTCCTTACCATCATATGAGGTTCTCTTTTCATGCCTAGTCATAGTTTCCCCAAAAAATTGCCTTCTTTTCCTACTTTTTTTTTTCCTCTTCAACAAAAGCACTTTTGGTTTCAATATATAATTGTGGTCCTTGAATTATTTTACTCATAAATATTAGACTACATCAGGTGCCAAGATCATGCTCTGATACCACTGTAATGTTCCCTTTTTGGAACTTTATTAAAATGCCCAATTTTCCATTTTTTTCACAAATTTGGCTCTTGACTAGTTTTGATGTCTAGACCTCCAAATTGACCCAAATGCTTCAAAATTTTCTGTGAAGGTACATGAATGATAATATAAATTAAATATCATTCTCATTTATGTTTTTTACCTCCCAATTACTTCTACAAACTTGTTTAATGTTCTGTTCAAAGTAGGATTATTTACTAGCAAATTGGGGCTCCAATTCCCCCCGGGTAATTGCCGGAAATGGATTCACAAATGATCCCAAATTCACTTGAATTTATGAAAAGAGGATGGGTATGTGTAAGGGACCTTTTAAAATTCTCATATGCATCATGGTTTAGTTTACATAGGATGTTATGACTCTTTCCAAAACAACTCCCAAGTCACAATTTCGACCCTTGGGGAAAATGCACCAAATCTTCTCCCAATGCAAAAAAAAATGAGTAAAATGGATTCCAATGCTTAATTAATGAAAATGATACTTGAAATACACATTAATTACAGTCCATAAATCATACATTTATCATAGATATATTCCTCCATTCGAAATAATAAGCATTACCATGGCATATGTCAAAATGGAGTGGAAATGGTCATTGTTTGCTCATTAAAAGTCATTTTGACATACAACTATTGGGAATTTAGACTTGAAAATTTATGATAATGAATAAAATATAATATTTAACTGATTCCAATCATAAATGGACAGTTAAATTCTCTCCCAATTCAAAATCATCAGCATTACAATGGTTCACAACAAGATAGTGGGGAAATGACACTATTTCTTCATTGTTCAACATTTTTACATGAATTATTTTGGGTATTTTGACATGAGAGTATTATGAACATGAAATATATAGAATATACATCATAAAATAAGATAATGGGCATTATAATATTCCCCAAAGAGATAAATATCTCAGCCAAAGCGCAATCCCTCCATTGGCATGAATATGGTGTGAAAAATGGAAATAGTTGAGAGAGAGTGCTGAAACAGAAGAATCCACATGATTTAATATAGATTAAACCTGAAAATAAGACTCCATTAAAGCTCCATGAAAGACCTAAGTGGCATTTCCAAACACCAACTATTATGGGAATCTTTCACCCTCGAAATTGGCTTAAGCAATAAAACTAGTCATCCACTAGCTCTCACAATTCACAAATGACAATTTCACAAATGAGAAAGAGATTATTCTCATGGATGATACCTATATTTTATAAACATTATTGGTATTCTAAGGTTCCATATCCATCTATAAACTAAATCCAATTCGAACTGGGGTGGTTGCTCATGCTATGCCATGTGGCCTCTCTCTTCACCTTCCCTCTTCTCCCAAATTTGAGTAGGAGCCTCTTAGCATTCTCCAAATACCAAATTCGACATCTAATATTCTCTATTCAGTCCTAACATGTCAGTATGTCATCCTTAATATCTGACTTGTGTCATAACTGTCATAGAATCTCCATCATTGGTGTCATAGATGTCATAAATGTAAGGAGAATCTAGCCAAGTGTCCATGAAACTCCCATTTAGCTCTTTCTCTCCTATGTAAGTTACAATCCATCCCAAATTAGACCTATGAAGTATATTCACAATTATATTAACCTCATAATCCATCCAAAAACATTAGACTTCCCATATATTCGAATTTGCAAGAGAAAGATACCATTTAACATAGGAATTCTAGCTAGTGTGGGCCCCATAGTCTCCATGTATCTTCATGCTCCATTGCCACTTCCATTTTATATTGTATTTATTTAATAAGATACATTATTAAATATTTATCCTTTTGTAATGTCTAAATATCATTTATTATCCTCCTTATTCCAAATCTCAAAGCTTCCACACCCAGCCTGTTGATGTAATTGTAACTTCGGAATGTATTCACTTGTATTTCTTATCTATTGTAACCCGATGTTTATTTCGGGATGTTATAGTGTTATTTCATAGCCCAATGTTCTAATCGGGAGAATCAATAATGTAAACAAGTCATGTCAAGTCATTGTGGGTAACCCTCCGATTGTTTAAGGGTTAAATTCCCTGCAGTTCCGGGGCACTATGGTTATTAGACTCTCCAAGTAGAGGTCAACCCTAGTAGGGTTTTAGTCATGTTGGGATTAGTATAAATAGAGAGCTGGACTCTCTATGTTGAACACACCACTCACACACTCAAGTGTAGCACATAGTTGAGGAAGGAGAAGACACCGGGGCTAGACAAGAAGAAGGTTACTGCTGTCGGGAGTGCATCTTACTATTTTGGGGTTTTACCTTTTGTGTTGATTCTATATCTGAGTAAGTTGCAGGGTTTTCTCCATTTATGGTTTCCCTGATGAAAAACACTATGTTCATTGTCTCTTGTGTTTGATTGATGTACTTGTTGTTCTCTCAGTTAAAGATCCTAACATAATGCTAGCTTGAATGTTGAAAAATTAACATGGTATCAGAGCTAACCCGAGAAGAAGACACTATGCAGCTGCGAGAACTAGGGATTACTACTTTGTGGATCTATCTCCACATATTTTCAACAAAATTAAGGTGGAATAACTCTCCTCCTTAGGGTGCATCTTTCTGTCGAAGCAGAATCCAATTCTGAGGTTTTTTAGTTTTGGACCTCTCACTACTGCTGAAAATTAGGGCTTTTCACAGAAGAGGAATTTTTCAGTGAGCCCAGGCCTAGATTGATCTCCTCCCCAAAATCGAAGTTAGGGATAAATTTCAAGGCATTTGGGTGGACAGAACTCCGGAAAAGAAAAACCCTAATTTGCTCCTGAACCAGTTCTAGAGGATTTCAGACCTGACATCTTGACCTAGTAAGATCTAAAATATTTTGTATTTCCATTTGAGGTTCTCAGTTAAGATGTCTCATCATACCAAGCTTGATGAAAAGCTTGAGGGAGATGATAACTTCCGAGCTTGGAAGTATAGGAACTCCCTGGTTCTAGAAGAGAGTGAGTTGGACTCCTACATCCATGAGGAGGTTCCAGTTCCAGAGGGAGATGAGGCTAAGGCCTTGCATAAGAAGAAATTGGTTATGGCAAAGAGAATAATTGCTGATTCTATCAAGGACCATCTCATACCACAGGTGTCCTCTCCAAATACACCTAAAGCTATGTTTGATGCCTTGACCAAATTGTTTGAAGGGAAGAACATAAATAGGAAGATGACTCTGAGAAACCAACTGAAGAATGTCAAGATTTAGAATGCAGAAACAATCCAGTCTTAGTTCACAAGAGTTTCTCAGATCAAGGAACAACTAGAAGCTGTAGATGAAGAAGTGGAAAATGCAGAGATTGTGATGACTACCTTGAATGGCCTTCCTAGGTCATGGGATTTTTTCATCCAAGGAATCTGTGCTAGAAAGAAGTTAGTCAAGTTCCGCAGACTATGGGAAGAGTGCTCTCAAGAAGAAGCTTGGATAGCAACTCAAGAAGAAAATATGGGAAGTGAAGATCAAGCTCTCACGGTACACTCCAAATCACATTCCAAGTCAACCAAAACAAGATCTCATAACTCCAGAGGTAAGCACTCTCACAAAGATAACACTAGAAAAGATTTATCTAGGATCATATGTTATACATGTGATGAAGCAGGACATTATGCAAGAAATTGGCCTAAGAAACAAAAACTAATAAAGAGGAGCAACAAAAGAAGACATCATGCTCATGCTGCAGAGGATGATGAACCATCCAAGAAAAGAACCAGATATGAAAGTGAAGATTCTTCAAGCGAGGATGAATATGTTTTGATTTCTGCTCTCACAGGTAACATTACACATGGAAGTGATGATTGGCTTATAGACAGTGGGGCTTCCAAACATATGACAGGATTCAAGGAATCCTTTGTGAGACTGTCAGAACATGAATCACCTCACAAGGTGAAGCTAGGAGATGACTACCAATATCCAATAAAAGGTAGTGGGGAATCTTCCTATAAGCTAGACTCTGGAAAGTCTCTAACAATGAAAGAAGTATTGTTTATGCTAGGACTCAAGAAGAACCTCCTTTCCATATCGACATTAGATGCAAAAAGAATGCGAGTTGCATTTATAGATGGTCAAGTCATCATGTGGCCAAAAAGGAAAGACTATTGATGATGCGGTAGTGATTGGAGAACAAGAAGGAGGATTGTACAAATTAAAGGGCCATCCAGAATAAGCCTTGGTCCATGACACAGTAGAGCCAAGTGAACTTTGGCATAGAAGGCTTGCACATGTGCATTACAGAGCACTACCTATTGCAAGCAAAGTTATTGAAGGTCTTCTAGAAAGCCAAGCAAAACATGATGGGGTCTGCAAAGGATGTGCGAAAGGAAAGAATACAAAGAAGACATTTCCAAGCAGTGAAAGCAAAGCAAAAGGAATCTTGGAAATCATCCACTCCGATGTATGCGGTCCTATGTCATCAAATTCACTAAGTGGGTATGCATATTATGTTTCTTTCATTGATGATTTCTCTAGGAAGACATGGGTTTACTTCATGAAGAACAAAGATGAAGTATTCAACAAGTTTAAGGAATTCAAAGCCTTGACTGAGAACCACACTGAAAATAAGATCAAGACCATTCAATCAGATAATGGCAGAGAATTCACTTCAAATGAATTCAAAGAGCTATGCAAAGAATCTGGGATTAAGAGGGAGTTCTCCACTCCTTACAATCCACAATAGAATGGGATTGCAGAGAGGAAGAATAGAACTATCATGTAAGTTGTAAGAGCAATGCTTCATGATCAAGACCTTCCTATGCATCTTTGGGCGGAAGCTTCCAGAACAACAGTGTATGTATAGAACCGTACTCCACATAGAGTACTCAAGAACAAGACTCCTGAAGAAGTCTTCTCCAACAAGAAACCAAAATTCAGCCATCTTAGAATATTCGGCTGTCCAGTATACATACACATTCCAAAAGAGAAGAGGAATAAATTAGATCCTTAAGGAAAAAGGGTATATTTGTGGGATACTTTGAAAGCTCGAAGGATTACAGAATATATTTCCCAAGATACAATAATATTGACATCAGCAGGGATGTTACATTTGATGAAGACACAGCTTACAACAAATCCAGAAAGAGACCTGCTGAAGAACCTGAAAAAGTAGAAGCACCCAGAGTTCATGATACAACTATGAATGAAGAAGCTCAAGAATTTGAAGAACCACAAAGACCTATAGATCCACCTCTGGAGAAGAATCCTCATAAGAGGAAACTTGCTTGGGTACGAGAACTTATCCAAGGTGCGGAAAGATATGGGGATCCAGAAGAGAATCATAGAGAAAGAAAGAGGACCAGATCCTGCTTCGGGTATGTAGCTTTACTATGTGATTTCATTGATAAAGAACCTTCTAGTTATGAAGAAGCGACAGAATGGAAAGAATGGAAGGATGCTATGATCAAAGAATACCAATCGATCATGAAGAATGATGTTTGGGATGTTGTCCCAAGACCAGACAGGAAGTTAGTTGTAACTTCCAAATGGATCTACAAGATCAAACATGCTGCAGACGGTAGCATTGAAAAATATAAGGCAAGATTTGTAGCTCGGGGTTTCTCTCAGAAAGAAGGAATATATTATGAAGAAACCTTTGCACCTGTAGCTAGATGCACTTCCATCAAATCAGTACTTGCTCTGGCTGCAATAATGAAATGGAAGCTCTGGCTGCAATAATGAAATGGAAGATACACCATATGGATGTCAAGATTGCCTTCTTGAATGGTGTAGTGGAAGAGGAAGTGTATGTAGAACAACCACTCGATTTTGAGACACATGAAAGGGAGTCTCATGTGTTCAGATTGAAGAAATCCATGTACGGTTTGAAATAGGCACCCATGACATGGTATGGTAGAATTGATAGCTTTCTATATAGTTTGGGCTTTACCAAGAGTAAAGCAGATTCCAATATTTACTACAAGGTTGAAGATGGCAACCCAGTGATGCTTCTACTATATGTATATGATCTGTTTATGACAGGTATGGATGGGTTTATTGCAGGTACAAAGATAAAGCTTGCTGCTGAGTTTGAAATGAAGGACTTGGGTATGATGCATTATTTTCTAGGTATGGAGGTGCGGTAGAGTGTAGATGGAATCTTCCTTGGACAAGGGAAGTATGCAGTAGAGATCCTGAAGAGGTTTGGGATGATGGCCTGCAAGGCTATGGCCACACCTATGGCATCAAACCTAAAGCTATTAAGTGATGCTTCATCAGAATCGGTTGATGCTATGATGTATCATCAGATGATTGAGTCATTGATGTACCTGACTAACACGAGACTAGACATTTGCTTTGCTGTGAACACCTTGAGCCAATTATTGACAGATTCGAGAAATGTTCACTTGATTGCTGTAAAGCATATGTTGAGGTACCTGAGGGGTATAGTTGATTATGGGATCAAGTACGATGTGAATCAGAAGATTAACCTAGAGGGTTATGTTGATTCAGATTGGGCAGGCAGTGCCATCGATAGGAAGAGCACTTCAGGGTGTTGCTTTAGTATGGGATCGGGTGTGATCTCTTGGTTTAGCAAGAAGAAATCATGTGTGGCACTGATTACAACTGAAGCAGAGTATGTCGCAGCTTGTTCAGCTAGTTGTGAGGCAGTATGGCTGAGGAAGCTACTGTCTGATTTATTTGATCTCCAGTTGGATGCTACTTGTATACATTGTGACAACCAGAGTTGTGTGAATTTGTCATAGAATCCAGTGTTCCATGACAATTCAAAGCATATCGAGATCAAGTATCACTATATCAGGGATATGGTGCAGAGGGGAGAAATGAAGCTCCAGTATGTTGCGACGGATGATCAGATATCTGATGTGTTGACGAAGCCATTAGCTAGAGTGAAGTTTGAGTGCTTCAGGGAGAAGCTTGGTATTCTCCAGATCGAGGTCCCTTCCAAGGGGAAGTGATGAGTCTGGAAGCCATTCTGACGAGTAGGTCAGATCTAAGGGATGAGCCATTTTGTCATAGTGAGAGGATTTGGTTCCTTCCATGTCATATATGAGTGTTGAGATCCATAGCCATTCTGAAGAGCATGTCAGATATAAGGGCTGAGCCATTCTGTCATGGTGAGAGGATTTCATTCCTTCCATGTCATATATGGGTGTTGAATTCCATTCTGGGAATGGAGGTACCTGGTCAGTTACCAAGAACACTCAGTCCGGGACTGAGAGAGCCATTTTGATGAGCAGGTCAGATATAAGGGTTGATCCATTCTGTCATGGCTAAAGGATTAAGTTCCTTTCATGTCAGATATGAGTGCTGGCCATTCTGACGAGTAGGTCAGATGGAAGTGCAACTGCCACTCTCTAGGAGAGTGGAGGAAATTGGTCTGCTACCAAGTAGCTCAGTCTAGGACTGGGGGCCATTCTGGAGAGGGTGTAGGATTTGGTTCCTACTAGGTCAGATGTGAGTGCAGGCCATTCTGGCGAAGGTGTAGGATTTGGTTCCTACCAGGTCAGATATAAGGGCAACTGCCATTCTCCAGGAGAATGGAGGCACCTGGTCCATTACTAGGTAGCTCAGTCTGGGACTGGGGGCCATTCTGGTGAGGGTGTAGGATTTAGTTCCTACTAGGTCAGATGTGAGTGCAAGCCTTTCTGACGAGGGTGTAGGATTTGGTTCCTACCACGTTAGATATAAGTGCTGAAGCCTTTTCACAGATGATAGTGATGTCCAATCATGCTGGTGAATGTGAGTGATGGGCCTTTCTGATGTTATTGTAGGCTTATACATGATCAAATGTGAGTGTTGGCCATGCCTTTCTGACGAGTAGGTCAGATGTAAGTACTGGGTGGGACATTTTGATGAGTAGGTCAGATATAAGCGCTGAAGAAGACCTACTTGATGGCTAGGCCTACAACCAACATGAAAGAAGGATGGCTTTATATAACTTCCTATGACGAGAAGAATCATGAGATAGCATAGATGACGATGACCAAAGATGATCCAGATCGAGCTATGATCTAGATCCAGTTATGATGACTCCGAGAGATCCAGATCAAGTGATGATCTAGATCTAGCAGTGATGATCCAGATCGAGTGATGATCGACATCCAGTGATGATGTCCAGTGATGATCCAAATCGAGTATGATCCAGTGACAGTGATCCATATAGAGAGATGATCCAGATCCAGATGAAGATGACTTGAAGATGAAGATGAATTGAAGATGCAGATGACGAGAAGATCTAGAGAAGAAGACCAGTGATGAAAATTGTGTCGAGAGAATACCTTCCTAGTTAAGAGGGAGTGTTGATGTAATTGTAACTTCGAAATGTATTCACTTGTATTTCTTATCTATTGTAACCCGATGTTTATTTAGAGATGTTATCATGTTATGTCATACCCCAATGTTCCGATCGGGAGAATCAATAATGTAAACAAGTCATGTCAAGTCATTGTGGGCAACCCTCTGATTGTCTAAGGGTTAAAGTCTCCAAAGTTCTGGGGCACTAGGGTTATTAGACTCTCCAAGTAGAGGTCGGCCCTAGTAGGGTTTTAGTCATGTCAAGAATAGTATAAATAGAGAGTTGGACTCTCTATTTAGAACACATCACTCACACACTCAAGTGTAGTGCATAGTTGAGGAATGAGAAGACACTGGGGCTAGACAAGAAGAAGGTTATTGCTGTCGAGAGTGCATCTTACTATTTTGGGGTTTTACCTTTTGTGCTGATTCTATCTCTGAGGAAGTTGAGGGGTTTTCTCCATTTATGGTTTCCTCGATGAAAAACATTGTGTCCATTGTCTCTTGTGTTTGATTGATGTACTTGTTGTTCTCTCAGTTAAAGATCCTAACATAATGCTAGCTTGAATGTTGAAAAACTAACACAACATAGGAAACTAGTGATTTTCTTCCTTGGAAATTATTTGACTTTTAGCATCCATTTGACAACTTTCATGAATATGGAAAATGTGATTTTTCCATTATGACCCAATGCAAAATTTGGGACATTACAGAGACACGTTGGGCCTTCTATACTTTTTATCAATAAGTACTTTTAACTACGATTTTAATTCATTTAGTTCTAATATATTCATTCGATAAGGGGATTTTGTGCTGGGAACTGTACCAGGTACCAACTCAATAGTGAAGTCTAACTCCCTTTTCGAAGGCAGTCTCGAAATTTCTTCCGGAAATACATCCGGATACCCCCTTAAGATTGGAATATCTTCAAGTTTTAGTTTATCTTCATTATTAATATGTTCTTCGTTAACTACAGTTACAACAAAGGATTTACAACCCTTCCGAACAACTCTCTTTAATTGCAAAGCAGAGATTTGTCTGATAGTTGTTTTCCTAAGAATTCCTGTTATGGTTACTATTTCTCCTTCATTATTTACGCAAGTAAAAGTTTTATCAAAACAATTCAAAACTACTCTATGTTGTTCTAACTAGTCCATACCAATTAACATGTCATAAGAGCCTAAAGGAAGTACATTTAGCTTCATAGAGGTTTCAAATTGATCCATACTTCTAGTACAATCTTTTACAAAACTAATCACTTTTTTTTTTCTCCAATAACTAGTTGAACTAACCATGACTTTGCAAAATTTTCTACTAATAAATTGCATTTTTCTACTAAATCAGGAGAAATATAACTCAGGCTAGCCCCTGGGTTAATTAATATATAAACGGGCATTTGATTCAGCTTTCCTTCTACTTCCACCATGGAATTTTGATAATCAGCTTGCCTTTTTTCCAGCGCTGCGATGATCCTGGGCATCGCCCTTGCTAAGTCACCAACAATCATCTCCTCCTAGACCATATGAATGTTGCTGACAGTCTTCTTTCTATTAGGGCAGACTGAAGCATAATGAGGTCCATTGCAATGCCAACACTTTACTGGTTCTTTACATTCATTATTATTAATGTAGTTGCTGTGATTATTAGCAAGTTCGTTATTTGTAGGGTTGTTAGGGTTTGACTGTGAATTACCTTTATTTCCTTGGAAATTCTTATTAGGAAAATTACATGTGTTATTATTCCTAAAATTTCAGTTAGATATGAAACCCTTCTTCTTCTATTCAAAATTATTAGACCTCTTATCCTTCCAGTTTGACATGCTTTATTTTTTGTGGTTTAGCTCATAGAAAAAAGTTTCCTTTCTTATAGCCTCCTCCAGGGTTTTTGGATTATCATATTCAATTCTGTCTTTAATTGTGAAAAGGTAAACAACTTAGAAATCACCGCACCTTCGGCTTCTCATCCACAATGTAAGGCACATAACGTAGTAAACTTAAAAGATTATTGTTTAATTCTTTCATGTTCATAGTTCCCAATTTCAGTTCATAGAATTCCTTAGCTCGCTCTTCATAATACTATTTCGACAAAAAATTATTTTTAAAGTATTTCTTAAAGGTACTCCAGTTAATGTTTTTTTCCTTAATATATTTTACTCGTTTTAAATCCTGCCACCAGATATCTGCCTTTCCAGTTAAGTTGTAAATGGCCATCCTTGATTTTAGCTGGTTAGAGTAATTATAGTTTTGGAAATACTTCTTCATTCCAAACAGCCATGATTCAACTTCCTCTCCTTTCTCAGTTTCACCATTGAAAGTTGGTGGTTTTATCTTCTTAAATTCTCCCAAAATTTCCTCATAAGGCTTAAATTTTCTTTTCCTAGAATGGTAATTATCTTCACCTCTATCACTAGTGTACTGGCGATTCTTCCTGTGTGAGTCACAATAAATTTTAGAGGACGAACCACTTTCAATTTTTTACTATTTGGAATTTTGACTTTTATGTTGGTAGGATGTGTTTTCGGATCCTATTTGTTTATCTTTTCCTTCACTCTGAAATTTTTCCATGAGTATCTGGTTCAACTCTTCTTGAGCTTTTAGAATTATTTCATTTTCTTTTTTAATTGTTTCCATTTCAGTTCTTAATTCTTTAAAAATTTGTAATAATTATGAAGAATTGTTAGTTATTTCTTTCTGAACTGGTTCTCTTCTAGAATTACTTTGTTCATTAAACTGGGACTCTTCATTTGCATATTCCTCGAGTCTTTCCATACCTGCAATTCTAGCTCAGAAAAAATTTCTGGTAATAACATTTCAAAAGAAAAATAATAATCAGTATGCATGCATTTTATTTACTGTTTGTCTATGCAGGTTGAGCCGCATTCAGGTCTAGTGTCTGAACGTGTGCTCTGATACCACATGTAATACTCTAAAATTTCATAAAAATTTAAAATTTTTCCTATAACAATAAATGTTTACCATCGTCGCTTAAGAGGGACATTTAACTGTTAACAGTTAACATATTAAGGTCTAAACTAAAACTAGAACTAATTCCTTTATTAATTTATGTACCTGCATACTTAATTATTTTCTTTCATAATTCAGTATTAAAGATTGATTTAGCAGGTGATGATCTAAAGTAACATGAGCTGAAACAACTGTTTGTTTTCTATGTACTAAAGTTTGTTTTACTATTTGTAAACATGAAGGAACTTTAGTTCATGTCTGAGGCTTACTTAGTTTTTTAACTAATGCAGTGAAGTGATGCTTCTTGTATAGGTATTTTTATAGGTAAGATGTTTTGTAATCCAGTTTAAGGATCAAGATTAATTATTTCAACTAGCATAAATAAAATGCTAGTATATTTGTTTAGTTTATATCTTCAAGCAAAAAGGAGGTATCGTCGAAATTGTATATTCACTTTTTATTTATTTACTTATAAGCGTAAGTATTTGGAAAATTCGAGCACAAGAAAGATCTAGATGGTCTTCTACCTAGCTTTAACTATAACTTGTTCATCATACTTTCATCTATCTGTTATCATATTAGGTCCTACATACAATTCTAGAGAAAGATAAATTCGCATAGTAGGTCTTTTGATACATTATTACTCGTTACCATGGTAATTCATATGTATTTGTCTCAACATACATTCAAATGTTCAATAAACCTAAGTCTAGGCATAGTTATAGGGTATAATGGATTGACATTCATACATATATGGAACTAACGATTTAATGCAGAAAACAGTTCTACTAATTGCTTAGGTATTTTCCAGGTGGAAATGCAAAAATAAAACCCTTATATCGTTATAATGTACTATTACTGCTTTGTTTTAAGGGATGAAGAGTTCATTACCTAATGAGCCTATCTAACCCACGCCTTTGCATGACTTAGATCTCACAAAGAGATGTTATGTAATAATTATTACTTTATTTAAGCAAAACTAAACTATAATACCCTTACCCACGAATCATGCTAAGCATCTCTATACTTGCAATCTTATACTTATAATCCTTTTAACCAATGTATTATCATAGGATTTTGAAATAATCTTTTTGCATAACCTAATACACATTATATGAGTGTTTATATAAGTATACCAATATTAACAAGGTTATAAAAATCTTTTTGCAGGCTTCCTTTCATGCTTCCAAACCATAGAGAAAAAACCCACAAAATTCAAATGAGAGTGGAATACATGTGGCAACCAATTTATGGATGGGGTTTTACGTTGGAAAACCCTACTACTTAAGTTGCCAAACCCTAAAATCTCGCATTGTTTTACCCTTCCTTCATTGCTGTAAAAAAAAACGTCACGGCTCATGGCCTCATGGCCATTGATGCCATTGCTTACCTCTACATGTAAAGGTCCTTGATGCCAAACCTAACTTTGTGAGTGCCTTCCTTCGTGCGTTTTTCTAAATGTAAAATCTGTCTTGAATAGCAGTGTGGTCTCGGTTTGGGTTTCATCGTGGCCTTGGTTGTTGGCTTAAACCATCTCGTCGAAGTGTTGGCTTACTTTTTCTCCTACCCAGTTGCTAGGGTAAGAGGTTTTCACTTAGCTTGAATCGCTGTGTATCCAAACTATTGTGTGGCCGAGGGTGATTTCTTCAGGTAAGCTTAATCACTTTGCCTGCAAAAGCTTTATCATATGTTTACTGTAGCTAGGTTTTTCTTATGAATAAGAACATTATGTTTCTTTGTTTTAATGTGCAGGTTATTCTACAGGTGCTACTAGAAACTAGTGGCATAAACTGCTTCAGAAGGAAGTTCTCCATGCTACTCGACCAAATAGTAAGCCTCGGTTCTTGCTTGAGGTTCCTTTTGTGATTATGTGTGGGGTCAGATGATAAGGTCTCACCGAGTTTCAAGCTCTTAACATGTGGTTGTGTTTTGAGCATGTTGTGGTTGTGAAGGCTGTATGGCCGTAGACTATTTTACATAAAAACTTGTAAAGGCCTTTGGCCATAACTCTATTTAGTTGGATTTTAAAAAAAAATGTTTAAGCTAGGGTTTGAAATCTTATATGTTTTGTTTAAACTATAATGGATTTATTGTGTTGGAAGCCATGTGTTTAGCATCGAACGGTTTCGTGAAAATTCGATGGTAGACTTGGACTGTGGGGTTTTTTTTCCACGTTGGATAAAATTACTTTGTAAAAGTTTTAATTTAATGGAATTTTGAAATACCTTACTGCTAAATACCTGTGTCTGAGAAATGGGTTGATAAAGGATTATGGAAAAAAAATGTTGTTGTTTGAGTCCATAATTTCGATTTTCATTAGAATGAGGGAATTCTTTAGGATGTTAATATGAAAACTAATTCGGAGTTCTTCTTTGTTAGTAAAAAGATTAGTTTAAGAAAATAATTAAAAGAGAAGGATTTGTTAATACAACCCGAGCTCTACTGTGTAATTAGACTGGGAATATTTAATTTGTCTTTTCTTATATTATTTTAGTTTATACTTGATAAACAGTTTTAATATTGTTTCTGTGTAATTTTTGTTTAATTGTGTGCATTTGTAATATGGATATCATAATTGTAAAAATAAAGGGTTTGATTTAAGAGAAAGAGGGTAAAACTGTAAAAGCCCCAATCTGGGAAGAGGAAGTAAAAGAAAGCTAGTTGACAATGTTCCCTAAATTTAGGGTTTGTATTTTTTTATATGATTCAAAATCTCTGTATTTTTTTTATTGTTTAACTACAATGTGTTTAATGCTTGATTTTTACTTATAGTAGTAATGTAATTACTTATGTGTTATTTTCCAACCTAAATAATTATTAGTTACTCCTACTTATGTTATTTTTATGTTCCTGTAATGTTTAATAATTATGTGTATTTATAATAAACTAATCTTATAGCTAGTAATTATTACTGTGTTAAAAAGAACACAGTTACACAAACTGTGTACTACTTTTTAAAAGACCTTCCTTTATGATAGTTCTTGTTTATCTTTTTAACAGATGTATTTTAACTAAGGAAACTTCTGAACATTCCTATAAGGAATCTATAGAAAGTAAATAAACATAACCCTACACTCTTGATTTGATTTATCCATCATAATTTAATCTCACCTACTGTACTAGGTATTTTATTCATCAGTAAATTTGAAATTAACCTCAACCATACATTCTAATCCATATCTAATCCATAATTCATCTATCTTTCAATAGTAAAATATTTTCTCAAAGTAATTTTTATAACACATCAAACAAACATATAAATATATTATTTCCTAAATTCATTCATTCTTGTTCCTAAGCTTGCATAGAGAAATTAGAAATAACATGTAGAACCTGGTAATGCCAGAGGAGACAACAACTTAAGGAGCCCGTTCCTCCCAACCAACTCCTGAAGATAGCCGAACTACAAATCTTAGGACCCCCGAGCCTATCTAATGGTCCACATGGTTGAAAGCACTGGGCGAGAGAACTGGTTTAGAAATATTTTTGCAGGTAGTAGTAAGAACTCAGCTCAAATCAACTGCACTAGTTCATAAATTCAACACTTTTCACTCAAACACTTCTGCTTGTTAGCTCCATCGAATTTCTTGTGCACTAATTTCACTCAGAAATTTTACAAGTAAAGAATGAGCAGCCTCAGCTGAATTCAATGGGAAGGTTTATCAGCATGCCTAGGTCTTTTGGGTCAGTTTTCACTTAATGAGTCACCTGCTCTTGTTCCACTTTCTTGGGGAACATGACCACAAAATAGGGAAGTTGCCTCCTACAACAACTAGAAGTAGTTTGAGGATGCTACCACCTGTCAATCTGTTCTCAACCCAACCTATTCCACCAAGTGGCCAGTAAAACACTCATTTAATAGCCTCCTTAAGTTGTTGTCTCATCTTTCATTTATTAATCAATAAAATATTCAACAATTAAATGCAATTATCCTTGACCCCACTTGGTCATTAGTTAAGAACTTTATAATAAAATTAAAACATAATGTCTCCTAAAACATTAAATGTTTTTACAATTTGGGGTATGTGACAAAGATGGTCAAAATATAGTAGACTATTGAAACCATGAAAGAATAGCAAGACAATGCATGGATGATCTGTTTAGAAAAGCTAGAATAAATCATCAGACCTCTCCTAGAACCTTGGTTGGACAAAAAAAATAAAAAAAATGTAGAACTCGATGGAAAAATATTAGATAGATTGCAACAGACCTAGTTGCAAGAAACACATCGACAACATGATGAAACTAACTTCTTCATGTCCAATCGGTTCTACAAATTTGAAGAAAAGGATGCACAATGAATAGAATACAAAGCTAAAGAAACAAGATCATCCTTGGTATTAAACAATTGGTATACTTACTATGGGAAAATACAATTGAAATTTGATGAGGGATGCTGAACTACAACAACATAATTTTCTATCAGATATGCAAGGTGTACTAAGTAAATCCCATCACTTCAAGTTGCTCCATATCTCTTTGAGATCATAGCAATTACAATAGATATTACAACTATGCTTGTTGACTAGAACCAATTTCAAGACTGAATCGTTCTCTCAGCTCCAACAATAGTTGAAGCCCGTGTTGCTTGTATTTCTCTAGGAGAAGCATTTAGCTCCCAACAACCATACATTGATTGATTTTTATTGTAATTTTTGTTAAATTTTTGTAAAGTTTTTAAATCTCCCAATTATCTTCAGGACAAAGAAATGTTTTGGGGTGGGGGAGATGTTGGAGGTTCTAGAGAGTTATAGATTAGTCAAGATTAGTCGACTTAGTTAATCGAGTCGGTTAGACCAAATGCCTAGACAATTAAAAAATTATAACTTTATATACACACTACATAATAGATTGGTGAGCCAAAATATGTAATCCTAATTTTGTACTTGATGGCCTCATGATACAATCTACTTGTTGCTCCTATCTCGACTACTTGTATTCTTTCTCGTACCTTTATGCATGCATGCCTGATATTGTATCTTAGTATGCATTGTTGTGCTATTGGTAACCTTATGTAATCCCTTTGATTACAACAATTCCTTACTATGATTTGGTGCTTGAAAAGTTCCATTCTTTCCTAGAAATGATTTTTGATCTTCTATGTTGGTATTTTCTTATTGGTTCAAATGTGGTTAGTATTGAACCAATGTTGAAGCACTCTGAGGATGTGTTCACTCTTTGAAGGATGTGTTGACCCATTGAAATAATGTTGAAACACTCTATATGTTTATGCATGAAGAACTATGTTGAATCACTCTATATGTTGAAACAATGTTGAACAATGTACAATTTCTTCTTCACGAACTACTTCCCGAAGACCTCCGAGAGTATTGAATACTTCATATACGCAAAGAAAATAGACTGTAATGTTTTCATATTCCTTGATCTTTAGGCTCTAAAAATGACCTCTATAGGTTTGTAGCCTTGTCTTTTTCACAATGTCATCTCCTTTATAAATGCTCTAAAGTTTGTCCCATATTGTTTTTGTTGAGCTACATTGAATGACCTTTGTAAATTCTAAGTCTCCTAGGCCACTTAGTATTGCATTTTTGGCTTTTGCATTCCATTCATACAAAATTTTAATCAACGACACCAGTTGGAGGAGTGTTTGGAACTTTATAACCATTTATAACCAACCAAATATCTGTTCCAAGTGTCTGTAATATCATATCTTGAATTTATTTCAGGTTTTCTTGGGAACAAATTTGTTTGGTGATAGTGGTTATTAATTTAGAGCAAGTTAATGCCATAAGGGATGTCTTCAGTTTTGCAAATGTTTTAGTTTGGGGTATTGCATCTTTTTAGTGTATCAATATTGCTTGTTGAACTACCTGTTAAAGTTTCCCATGTTTTATAAAGTGATTCATGTTTCGAGCACCATGACATTGCTACATTTTTATAATAAAATATTCCATATTTGCTAGTATCATGGTTGTGTTATTTTTTATATTAGAACGATCTTTCTCAAGCATTTACTTTTATCATGGATGCAATTACCAATTGATGTTGAACAGTATGACATGAGCGCATAGTTAAAAGAAAGTGGATTGGAAAATGTACAATTTTAGCTTTTATCCATTTGAATTTATGTTGTTATGCTCTCAATCACATGCACATGTACAAAAATATGGGAATCGAATCACGACCACCTCTCGTTTTATAGGTTATCACGTTCTTGTCAAAATATGATGAAGAGACGCCATCAAATAAGAATATTGCAAGAGATCTCATTGACACATGGGTAATTGATAAATTAGGCAATTGTTAAATGTTATGCTCTTCTAAGACTTCAATCCCTGGTAGTTGGTTTTATTCCTAGATTATTTTCACATATAGTGTATGTTGATAATATATATTTATATAGTGGTTAACTGGATAACTTCATCCAATTTTTGTTTCACTGATGTGGCCTATCTTCCAAAAGAGCGCTTGCTTTGAATATAAGAGAAACTTTGACAAAGATAACACCTTACAGAAAACCACACCAAAAAAGTTTTAAAGAATAACTAGTATTTGTATTATATTATTATAAAGTTGATGTGCTAATTTTTGCTATCTTATTTGATTATTATTATCACAATATTATATTTAAGTTGTGTAATTCATGCCAAGATGATGTAGGTGCATTATCATCGATAAAAGGAAAGGGAATATTCACTCAGTGACCATTGTAATATTTTGAAAAGTCGTTGATAATGTAGATACTTTTAGTGTAAAGTATGGAGACATTTTTTGTTATGGACTAATATTACTCCATTCGTGGATATTTAGTTGCAAACTCATATTTATTGTAATACTTGATATTTCATATAATATAATTTATGTGGTTAAAAATTATATGTTGCTACCTGATATTATCTAGTGTTGCAATTAACTAATAGTGTGACTTTGCATGATTCACGTGTGTATTAGATGAGCATGATTATTATATGTTTTTTTTTTTAAATTTAGACATATATCAATATTACTAAAAATTTATGTTGCTTAATATAATTGGCACCATTAAAATCATTAATAAATATTGAACACATATGAATCACTAAATTGATATTTTTTATTGATTAACAATGACCACAAATAAAATGACCACAGATAACAAAATCTATATAAATGCTCACTAAAAGAGATAAATGATGAGTGGAAAAATGAGAAATAAGTGACCAAAATTTAGATAGAATTAACCAAATGACGACCACTTGTGGCAAATTAGTAGTCATTTATCACATGACAAAAAATGTAGTCATATTTAACCTGGTTGTTTATAACTTATATTGTGGCCATATTTTGGGTCATTAATTTAATTGTATATTTTGTTATTAATTTTAACAATTAAGACCAAATATATGACCACATTAATGACCAAATATGCAACCAAATATATGACCACATGATAAGCTATCAATGACCATTTATTGTTGTGTGATCAATGACTAGTAATTTGCGACCATTGGTCACTAAATCAAAAGTGGTCATTTATATACAGATTTTCATCATTTTTTGGTCATTTATTTTTCATTTTGTACTAGTGGTTGTAAAAACTAATTCAAATTAATTACAACTAATCTAAAAGAAATTGGATTCAAACTGATTACCACTCTCCAAGAACCCCTGAGTTGTGATAAATAATTTATTTTGTAGAGACTAGTAAATAATTCAGAGGTTAAATGATGATCCTCATTTTACATTTGGTCAACAATTTTAGATGATTATATTTTTTTAAAAAGAAGTTGATATTCATATATAAAAGGTTTTAACAAAATAAAAATGAAGGAAAAAAAATTTGTTTTAAATATTAGTAAATTTTGTAACATTTGATTTTGAAAAAAGACCAAATATATTGTGAATATCTATTAAATAGACTATTCAAAACATAAAACCTTTATAACATGTGATTTTGGAAAAAGACAAAATAAATTGTGGATATCTATTAAATAGACTATTCAAAACATAAAACCTACGTAGATGATATCCTTCTAACTCTATAAACTCCATTGCATTTCGAAATGTGAAAAATGGATTTATGGTTTTAAAAGAAATGGCCATTTCATGCATAAAACCTAGGTAGATGATATCCTTCTAACTCTATAAACTCCATTGCATTTCGAAATGTGAGAAATGGATTTATGGTTTTAAAAGAAATGGCCATTTCATTAAAAAGATGTAGAAGTTTAGAAACATAACCTCACCATGATGATATCATATAGATAATGACAATAGTAAGGATACATGCTTAGGAAAGGGATGATATCATATAGATAATGACAATAGTAAGGATACATGCTTAGGAAAGGGATCTATGATATCATATAGATAACGACAATAGTAAGGATACATGCTTAGGAAAGAGATGTAATTGATTAGGATTCAACATACATAGATTATATCCCCTAAATCTAAAGACCATTGTGTTTTTTGAAATGTGAAAATAGGAAAAGGGATGCAATTGATCACGATTTAGTATTCATAGATGATATCCCCTTACTTTAATCCCATATATGATATCCCCTTCCTTTGAAATGTGAAAATTAGATTCATGGTTTTAAAAGGAATTACCATTTCCCTAATAGATGTAGATGTAAAATGAGAAACCGTTACCTCACCATGATGTGATCATTTAGATGATGAAAAAGGATACATGGTCAAGGAAGGGGATGCCATTGATCACATACTTGATGGCATTAGTAAGGATACATACTTTTTTGGAATCTAATTTGTGAGGGTTAAAATATGAATAGATGTGAGAGAGCCCACTAAACAGCTTGGAAATGGAATCTAACTCTAAGGGTTTTTTTTCATTGTATTTATGTGTATATTAATTGTATTTATATACATATGGGTTTAAAAAAAGTAGTGAGCATTCATGCCTATTTTGATTGTCTCTGTACATTTTTTGTTGACCCAATTTCTTTATTTTCGAAGTGGGCAACTTAACAGTGGTTTTTGAGCCTTGGCTTGTATTAAGTCTATCTTCAATGTGATGTCCAAAACATTTTTTGCCAAGTACCTTCTAGAGTGAGGGTTGGTGCTGTGCGATTGAGCTTTTGAGGGAAGATTGTTCTAAATGGAGTAACTTAATGTTTTGATGATTTGCATTAATTTTTATGAAAATTTTGTTGTGTTGTTTCAATCACAATTTTGATTTATTGAAAAAGTATAATTGAATCTTCAAAATGTAATTGAGATTGAGAATCTATTCCTACAGCTAAAATTATAATTCCAGCAACCAAAACTGCTCAATAATTTTTATAGTTACCAAATTCCGAATGCAAATCCTCTGACCATTAGCTTACTCCGCTGGAAATTCGTTGAAAGGGTTGGAGTTGCTCCATTGTACACTCCATCTAATTGCTACGTCAAGACTCCTTTAATCGCTTAAGTGTGGAAATGGGAGAGGAATTCAACTGGGCAATCATCCTGGACTCGACCTACCAAGGAAGCTGATCATGCGACCTGTTTGGATTTATGGGAGATTCAATTGCGCCACATGAGTGTTCTTCTTTGTTGCACCACTATATCTTTTCATAATTTGACTCAGTAGTAATTATTCTGCTATTTTAAATTGTAACTGCATCTCATAAACTATTTTGCTAGTCAATATTTTGATGAAAAAGGGCTCAAATCTCCAGCCCAATGTTATGGACGCCACCTTGAAGTAGCGTCATGATTTGCATACAATGTGACTGGAATATTTCTTTGTGCTACTTGGTATTCTCACGCCTCTTTCTCACAATTTACCGGTCTGTGCAGTCTTCGAGCACCGAGCTGCTATTAGATTTCTGTATACACATGAGGAGTAACCCTCAATAAGGGTTTTCCCTGAATTTATCGTAACTATGATGGCGTGGCGATGTAAATACAAAGAACAACTTAATGGTGTTGTAATGTGATTAATTATATTTGACTTTGAATGTACACCTATATTCTTCTTCATTGCTAAGATATCATCATCAAAATTGAAGGCGAGTCGACTGCTAACGCCCATTATTTAATGCTTCAGTTAGGGATTAGTCAAAGCAGTAAGAGAACAAATTCAGAGAAACTCATCATTTTAGGGAGTAAGCTAGCTCGGGAGCAATCCTCCCTCATTGGACGGAGGAGGAGCAAAGTTAGCGTTGACTTTGCTCCTCCGCCGTCGGATGGAGGGAGGATTGCTCCTCAGCTAGCTCACTCCATCATTTTAGTGGCGGGCTATCTTTAATAGGAAAGTCAGCAAAGTCACAACCGATGACTTTGCTGTTGATCGGTCCACTGGATGGCTTGCAGGTACATGTTTTTTAAGCTCTAGCATTTTGGTGCAGTGTTGTTATCCTGTGCCTGTGTGCCTGTGTAAAAGACTAGTTGTATTCTATAACATCAGATTTTGAAGATTGGTGACTGCGTAAATTGAAAGCAGCATGAGTGCTGGTCATTCCTCCTCGTGTAGGAATCAGTGAAGACTGGTGTAAAGATTGGATTCAATCATTCTCTGAACGCCCTCTCCACTGACTACTTTGGGTATAATTGCTTGGCAAATCCTTTGAAATTCGGCTTCTATTAATATTGCAATGTGTTGCACAGATTTCCATTGAGTTTGTGGCCTTTACACCACAGCATTCAAATTCAAAGGCCTATCACAACGAAGCTAAAACATTCAATTTTCAAAAGTTTAATTCAACTTGTGGATTGTTATGAAATTTGTAACTTGCAGACTGAGTTTTGTATGTTTATTTGCACTTGAAATTATTTCCGGCTAGTCATTGTAAATGGGTGCACTCTTGGTTGAACTCGACACATCTCAAGCTGTTGAGTTTGTTTGTTGAATGTGATTGTAAAATGGTGGAGATGCAATAATCATTTTTTATTTGAGTAAATTTTTCAATTTATAAATGGAAAAAATGAAATATGGTTTGGAAGAGTTATTGAACACTCTACTTCTCTTTGTTGTTGATCACACTATTACTCATATTTGAGAGTGTGAACAGCTTGACTCATAGCTCATACGAGAAGAAAGATACTCTGAACCTGTTCATGATTTTGTTTAACCTGCACAGATTGATGCCACTTCAGAAGCACATAAGAAAATCAATGGCATCCCATCAAAAGTGAAAGAAAATAAAAAAGAAGACATACATATAGAGATTTTGTTTGTTCCTCCCAATCCCATCATCAAACCTTGGGAAGAAATCAACCATAAAAAGCACAGAACCGGTCTTGGATACGGCAAGGAAGTGATAGTTCACATTCCCAATTTTTCCAAGCCCATCCAGTTTCAGAGTGTTGGATTTTTCCATGAGAGTCCATCTTCATCCACATTAGTTCAAAGGTTGACATGTCAACATTGTGATCGAAATTTCCACATGAAAGATCATTGTTTTGATTTTCACCCTTGTCGGCATTATGGAAAACATACCCACTCTTTAGACAAATGCTTCATTCCGAATAAACATGTAAGAGAGAATATTCACTATGAGTGGATCACTTCTTGGTAATGGTTGTCAACAAGTAAGAAGATACATTTAAGTCATACTAGAGAGCTTGTTCATGAGTATTGACACATCTTGCAGTTGGGACACCCTCTTCTCCTCATAGTGTTCCTGATAGGGGGGGATGATGAATAGTTAGAAACAAGCGAGAGAGAACAAGAGAGTGGAAACAAGCGAGCTTGCACGAGGCCCATAACCTTGATCCTTCCTCACTCAAAGATATAGCCAGAGACATAGCCATGACTATTGAGTTAGTGGCATACATTTGATTTTACTAGCATGTTAGAATGTTCCAAGAACCTCTGAGCCTTCGAGCCAAGTTCGAGAGTTTGTGGTCAGCTTAAAACTACTTAGTCAACATAAGATATTTAACTTCTACTAGCATTTTGGAATGCTCCAAGAACCTCTGAGCCTTCAAGTCAAGTTCCAGAGTTTGTGGTCAACCTTAAACCACATTCATGGTTCATGATTTTATAGCTGCTAAGATCGAGAATTTGTGGTTAGCTTTAAACCACACACATAGTAGAAGACTTCACTGTTATGTTATCCCTGTTTGGTTGGTGGTCAACCAAAACCACCACTTCAGAGAGCACTTTCACTTAGTAGGAGAAGTCATGTTCTGCTAACTTTCCTAGCATAGTCTAATTGTTAAGTTGGAGATGTCAAACTGTTTGCAGCCATCTTTCTCTAGATTTCAACTCTCTTTTCTTGGACTCATATACACTCCTTCGAATTAAGGGGGGGTTTGTTGGAATCTAATCAGTCGAGGTTGGAATTTAAATAGATGCGAGGGAGTCCAAGAGACATCTTTGGAATTTGGAACCCAAGCGTCCTTTCTGATTATATTTATATGCATATTGGCTAATGATAAATCATTGAGCATTCATGCCTATTCTAATTGTCTTTGTGTTTGTGCATCTTGTGTAGTTGGCCTTCTACTATCTTAATGATAAGTAAGATAACCACCTCAACTATGATAATAAAGAGGATCTAAACTATTGCATCCTTATAAGATGGACTCCAAGGAGCATTATTTATTCCAATTTGTAATTATTAATATAAAGGTGGGTAAAGGCATCTAAAACGAAGTTTCCATGGATTAAGAAAATGTATGCCAAGATCGAGACACCTTACACCCTTCTCAGAGTTAATTAAAATGAATATAGTATTAAGTCTTAAACATTGGTTCTACTCTAAATTGTGACAATGTTTTCTAGAATGAATCACCCTCTAATGAGTTAGTTTTTTCTTGATGAATAAGGTTAGGCATAATATTATCAATCGACATGGTTGAGGATTTAGCTATAATTTTATAAGAGACATCTAAGAGAGTGATTTCCCTCATTTGGTAATGAGATATTGCCCCCCTATATTAGGAATAAAATAAATCATTCTTTTATTGATGCTAGCCTCAAAAATTATTTTTAATAGCTTCCTTGCACACCTATATCAAATTTTACCCAAAAAAATATGATGTGACTTTATGGAATTTGTACATAAGCCATGCAATCTAGGTGACTTAAATCCTCAACCATATCAGGGAAACCATTGACTCATACAATATCAACAATTGTCCACATGTATTTTTCTAGGAATTAGAAAGTCTATGTGGGACCACGTCAAAATGAGTCTACACAACTACCTTACTTTCTTGTGTGACCCGTACTAGATGAAAAAATCCCCAATGATTTGCTCTTGCTTGGTGAGTATCCAATGGGAGTCTTAAGCACCAAAATATTTTTGGATGTTTCTTCCTTGGAAGAAAGGGATTTGAACAAATCATTAGTTAGTTAGTGCCCAACACAAATCCAATGTATACATGCTCTTAATTAATCACCCCTCATGTGATGATATTTCTCATCTTTCAAAAGATGTTGACCTTGAAGGTCATGGCTTAAGTAACTTCATAGAAATAATGGGTCGTTTTATAATCACTGATTAATTTATTGGAGCCTCTCTTTAACAAATTTGTGATGTTTCCTTTCTCCTATCTCTTTGGAAATAATCCAACCATTCTTACATTTTCGTTTAGGTAAGAAGTTCCAAATCTTTATAATACAATTCATGCATTTCTATTTTATCAAGTAAGAACATTCGACAAAAAATTGAACCTCAAGCATTTTCATTTTTATCATTCCCTCATAAATAAAAATAAGTTAATGGTGGTATGCTTAATAAACATAATTGATATATCCTTTTGATGACCATTTCATTGTCATTTTAAAACTTACATAAAGTAAATTATAACTAAATAAAACCATTTTCCATTTATTTGAGTCATAAAATATAAGTCTAATCTCAAAAAGGACATTTTGAGTTATGGTCTTATCATAACGATTCTTACATGCAACATTTCTTCCGTATCTTCTTATACATTTAAGTATCCACAAGCAATCCCTCTTCATGGATTTTGTCCTCCATCCATGTCAAATAACGTTTCTTCCTATATATATCTAATATGTAAATATTAATATATCTTAATAATTATTAATCTATATTCAACCTAATAAATATATCAAAGTAAAAATCATTTAATAAAAAAATAAATTGAGTTAACATAAAAGACACAACCTTACATTCTCCCTCTTTACTCATAGATATGAAAATAATCACATTTAACCGTTTGCATTTTTTTCAGCAAATATCCACAATTTAAAAAAACTAATTAAGTTATCCTAAAAACACAACTTTACATTTTGCCTCTTTATTTATAAATGTGAAAAATATTCACATTTACCCACCTACAACCTTACATTTTCCCTCTTTATTTATAGAAGTGAAAAATAGTCACATTTAACCACCTGCCGTTGATTTCGTCTTTTTACAGGCTTCTGTCAAGGGAATATAACATCCAAGAAAACAAGAAATATAACCACGAAAGAGTTTTCAACTAATACTTTTTATCTTTTTGACAAAATTCTATTTAGAAATAACTATTAATGAATATACTCAGGCAGCGGTAGGGATCCGTGGCGCAATGGTAGCGCGTCTGACTCCAGATCAGAAGGTTGCGTGTTCGATTCACGTCGGGTTCAGAATTTATAATTCAAATTCTACGAAGTCTTAATTGCAGGATACTTTTTAAAGAATATTGGTATACTTTTCACTAAATTAAGTATTTACATATTTTTTGGTTTAAATGGTACAAAATGTATATACTTTTCAAAATATTGCTATACTTTTCAATAGATTAAGTATTTAATGACAGAATATTGGTATACTTTTCACTAAATTAAGTATTTACATATTTTTTGGTTTAAATGGTACAAAATGTATATAGACTATTAATTGGCATACTTTTCATACTTTTCATTAGATTAAGTATTTAATGACCGAAATATTGATATACTTTTCAATAAATTAAGTATTTCCATATTTTTTGGTTTAAATGGTACAAAATGTATAGACTTAACATTGGCAAACTTTTTAAGACTAAGTATTGCCATAGAGATTTAAAGTTTCGAATTTGAATCGTATAAAATGTTCTAGCATACTTTTTAAAATATTGCTATACTTTTCAATAGATTAAGTATTTAATGACCGAATATTGGTATATTTTTCAATAAATTAAGTATTTCCATATTTTTTTGAGTATTTAATGACTGAATATTGGTATACTTTTCAATAAATTAAGTATTTCCATATTTTTTGGTTTAAATGGTACAAAATGTAGACTAAATATTGGCATACTTTTTAAGACTAAGTATCATAGAGATTTAAAGTTTCTAATTCGAATTGTATAAAATGTTCTATATTAATTATTTTATGGATTTTTTATATACTAAGTATTGTCATAATTTTTATAAACTAAGTATAATCAAGAATTTTAAACTTTATATTTTTGTTAGACTAAATATTGACATACTTGTATACTTTTCAATAGACTAAGTATTGCCATAAAGATTTAAAGTTTATAATTTGAATTGTATAAAATGTTCCTAAATGTTCTATATTAATTATTTTATGGATTTTTTATATACTAAATATTGCCATAATTTTTATAAACTAAGTATAATCAAGAATTTTAAACTTTATATTTTTTTTATAGACTAAATATTGACATACTTGTATACTTTTCAATAGATTAAGTATTTCCATATTTTTGGGTTTAAATAGTACAAAATATATAGACTAAATATTGGCATACTTTTAAGACTAAGTATTGCCATAAAGATTTAAAGTTTATAATTCAATTTGTATAAAATGTTCCATATTAATTATTTTATGGATTTTTTATATACTAAGTATTGTCATAATTTTTTAAAATTAAGTATAATCAAGAAGTATAAGCTTTATATTTTTTTTATAGACTAAATATTGGCATACTTCATGGTTTAAAGTTTGTAATTCCAACCATATAAAATGTCTTGTATTAACCATTTTATGGATTTTTTTATAGACTTCATGGACTTTTTATAGACTAAGTATTGTCATAGACCAAGTATAGGCATACATTTTCATAGACTAAGTATTCCTATACTTTCGGGTTTAAAGTTTATAATTCGAATTGTACAAAATTTATAGACTAAAAAGTATTGGTATACTACTTTAGGGTTTAAAGTTTATAATTTGAAATGGTACACAATTTATAGACTAAAAAGTATTGGTATGCTTTTCAATAGACTAAGTATTGTAATACTTTAGGGTTTAAAGTTTGTAATTCGAATGGTACAAAATGACCCATATTAACTATTTTATGGACTTTTATGGACTTTTTATAGACGATATTGTCCTTCTGGCAAGGTGTTCTTCTGACCTTGATAAACAACTTCGTCTTCTTAAATATTTCTGCTCTACAATGGGTATGACGGTTAACACTGACAAAACAAAAGTTATGATTATCAAATCCAAGAAGGACACATACGCTAATTTTGTGTATGACAATAGTAACTTGGAGGAAGTGTCTTCTTACAAGTACCTAGGAATTGATATTCATCACAAGCTCAACTAGAACTATAGCATTGAGAAAAGGATTAATGCAGGGTCGAAAGCTTACTTTGGTCTTGAAAATAACTGTAAAGCTGCAAACCTCGTGATGTGGGATAAAAAGAAGCTCCTCTTTGAAACTCTAGTCACTCCTGTTATCTTGTATGGGTGTGAGGTTTGGGGTTGCAGCATCTCTAGAGAATCTTGGAGAAAGATCGAGCAAATCCAGAAGCGTTTTCTAACTTACAACCTCAAAATAAAAAACAATACACCCTATCCTATTCTCCTTATAGAAGTGGGTATTTCCCCCATCGAGAGCCTAGCCATGGCTAGACTCCTGTTGTACAAGAACAAAATCAATAACATGGGAGACCATAGACTCCCTAAGTTAGCTTTAAACTCCAGCCAAAATCACCTAAGGCTCAAGCGTGGGTGGGATAAAGATACCAGGTCTTAGTTAAATCACTGGAAGAGCGATGAAAATGTTGCATTGCAAAATATTAATAACATTAAAAATATTATTGCTTCTAAGTTTAAAGAAAAATTGTGGTGTGAGAAAGATTTAGGGGCCAAAAGAAAATTAAGATATTATAAGGAGGTCATCAACCCTACTCTTGAAGATCAAAACTATCTCTCTGTTTTAATCAGTCCTAAGAAAAAAATTAATATAGCTAAGATAAGAATGAACTCACATGAGCTCCACAGCGAAACTGGTCGTTGGATAGTCCCTAAAACTGCTTGGGTAGAAAGGATCTACCACCTTTGTGAGAGTAAGAACATTGAAGATGAAAATCACTTCCTCTTAGAGTGCCCTGCATACACCCACATTAGATCGCAGTTTCATAATCTTTGTTGCAATACCGACATTCCTAGCCTTTTAGCTTGTCAAAATTATAGTAAGCTCGGGACGCTTCTCTCCAAGCTCTTTGAGCATAGAAATATCACTTTAAAACAAACTAATTAATTTTCTTCTTCAGGGTCCGATAGACCAAATTTTGGTCTCAGGGGACGTTAACCATCATCATGATCATCATCAAGAATTATGGACTTTATACTTTTTATAGACTAAGTATTGCCATACTTTCGGGTTCAAAGTTTATAATGACGGTATAAAATGTCCTATATTAACCATTTTATGGACTTTTTATAGACTAAGTATTGTCATACTTTTTATAAACTAAGTATGGTCAATAATTATAGACTTTATACTTTTTATAAGCTAAGTATTGTCTTATTTTCGGATTCAAAGTTTATAATTCCAATTGTAAAAAATGGACTTTCTATAAACTAAGTAATGCAAATATTTATTTCATAATAAAATTAAATTCTAAGTATTATCAAGATTTATTTTATAGTTTAATTTATTTTATAGTCTAAGTATTTTCAAGAATTATGGACATTTATAGATTAAGTATTGCCAATATTTATTTCATAATTAAATTAAATTCTAGATATGGTTTTTTTTGTTGGCAAAGTGGTGGAACCCCCTTGACTAGCAGGGTTTCCATTGGCTAAGAAACCATGAACCAGGGACATCTAAGCCGTCAAAATCACCTAGGGATCGCACCTGGGAACAATGTATTCCATGGGCATGACGGCTTCTTGCCCATAAACCAATCGGAAAGGTGTATGGCCTGTCAACCTTTTGCAAGTAGTTCTGTAAGCCCATAGCACTGCTGGAATGCGAAGGTCCCAATCATTTCTGTTAGCATTACAAATCTTTGTCAAAGCATGCTCCAGGATCTTATTAAAAGCTTCGACAGTCCCATTTTCTTGTGGATGATAGGCTGTACTTTTCTGATGGTATACTTGAAATTCTTCAGTCAGCACTGCAATAGTTTTATTTAAGAAATGTGATCCTTGATCGCTCATAAGGACGCGAGGACACTCAAACCTGGACAAGATGTGATCGAAGATGAATTGCGCAGCTGCTGTAGCAACGCTACAGTTCTTGACCGGTTGGGATTTATCCCAATGGGTAAGGTAGTCAGTTGCTGTAATAATATATCTCGCGCCAGACTTCTTCGCAGGGGGGTTGATGGGGCTGACAAAGTCAATAGCCCATTTGTCAAAAGCTTGTAAGGTTACCTGCGGAACTAGGGGCATTTCATCCCGCCGAGATGGTTTTCCTGTCCTCTGATAGACGTCGCAGCTGTGGCAATATTCTCTTGCATCCTTGTGAACGGTGAGCCACCATAAGCCGGCTGTCAAAATCTTCTATGCGGTAGCTTTCCCTGCATAATGACCTCCTTTTGCGCCAGAATGTGCCTCGGCCAGAATCAGGGGTCGTTCATGCTCCAAAACACACCTGCACAGTATTTCATCTGGTCCCATCTTGTACAGCTGGCCGGCTGTTAGGGTAAAGTCTGCTGCTCGCACTACGAGCTGCTTTTTCTGTTGTGTTGTCATTTCAGCAGGTGGAAACCCTGTAGACAAGTACTGAGCAATATCCTGGAAGTAGTCATCGACTATCTGGATGGCAAACAGCTGCGCGTCAGGGAGGCCCTCATCCAAATTGGTGGGTTCTTCGCCCGACTCGAGCCTCGACAAGTGGTCAGGTCCTAGGTTCAGTATCCCAGGCTTAACTATGATTTCGAAGTCATATTCTTGGAACAGAATCAGCCATCTGCATATTCTTCCTCCTAGCACAGGCTTATTAACCAAATATTTCAAAGCAGAATGGTCAATAAACATCTTAAAATGAGATCCTAACAGATAATGTCGAAACTTCTATAGTGCATACACCATAGCAAGGCCTTTCTGCTCGGTTGTAGTATAATTTTTCTCTGCAGTGGATAATTTTCTACTGGCAAAAGAAATAGGGTGGTCGATCTGACCTGCGCCTGGTTGAGCCAATACCACCCCTAGAGCAATGGAGGATGCATCGACATGCACATGAAATTCTTTGTTCAAGTCAGGAAATACCAGAATAGGAGCAGTGACCATTTTTTCCTTCAAAATATCTAAGCTTGCCTGGCACTCCGGTGTCCATTCGAACTTATTATCTTTCTTCAACTGCCTTTCCATCGGAGTGGTAATTTGAGCATATCCTTGGATGAATTTCTTGTAGTAACCAGTGTGACCGAGTGTCGTGCGCAGTTGTTTGACGGACTTCGAGGGTGGCAGATTTACAATAATAGCTATCTTCATAGGATCCATCATCAATCCCTGCTTACAGACAACATGACCAAGGAGAATTCCAAAAGGGGCACAAAAGATACAGTTTTTTAGATTCAAAGCAATCTGGTGCTGTCTACACTTGTTTAACATAAGTCTCAAACTAGTGAGGTGGTCTTTTACTAGCCCAAAAATAGTCCAATCATCAAAATAAACTTCTAAGAATTTATGTATATATTCCTTAAACGCAGAGATGACGACTCTAGAAAATATAGCAGGTGCATTCTTCAGCCCAAAGGGCATGACAGTATACTGAAAGGATCCCATTTCGGTAGCAAATGTTGTCTTATGTCGGTCTTCTGGAGCAATTCGGATATGATGGTAGCCAGAAAACCCATCAGTGAAAGAGTATATTTCTTGACCTCCCACATTGTCGAGCACTTCATCTGTAAAGGGGGTAGGAAAGGGATCATGCAGACAGGAATCATTTAATTTCCTGAGGTCGACACAGATGCGGATTTCACCCTTAGTCTTCTTCTCCTGGACCACCATAGGACTGACTCACTCAGATTCTTCAACATGCTCAATTATTCCTGCGGTGAGCATCTTATCCAGCTCTGCCTTAACCTTTTCTTTATACTTCAGATTCAATCTATAAGGCCGCTGTTTCACAGGTTTTGCATCAGGTTTCAAAGGGATCTTCATTACGCCAATATCACCCAAGATACCCTTCATTTCGGAAAACTTTGTTGGAAAGAGATCTTGGTACTCGTGGAGAAGTTGGGTTACCTTGCTGACCATTTCATCATCCCAATAGTCACCGATTGTGGCGAGCTTAGGCTGTTCTTCGGATCCAATGTTAACTGTGTGTGTCTTCAGGGGCTGATTTACTTCCGGGGCTTTGATGGCTGGTCCTTGTACATCGCAGCATCCTTCTGACTAAGGGATAGCAATATTGCGTAGGTCCTCCTCCTCCTCAATGGTGAAGTTATAACATTCTAGTGCGTGGGCTTCCTGCACTGTCCAATCCGGTCGCTGTTCTACTAGTTCTCTGTCATCAAAGACCTTGGTATGGATGATCCTGATAGCTGCATCTAGAGCTGGGCAGACATCATTAGTAGAAAAAGTATGTATAAAACTATGGGCAAGACAGTCCCAACTTACAGTATCTAGGCGGAGCTCAGCTTCCTCCTACCAGGTCTGAGCTATCGGTGCCAGTGTATGGACGAATCTATGTGCCCATTCGTTCTGAGGTACATACCTCCACGCCTCATAGCAGTTTGCCAAATGTGCTTGTGGACTAGATTTTCCATCAAACTTGCTTCGCACCTCCTCAGGTTGGTCCTTAAATCTCAGCCGAAGGAGCCTCTGACAGGCTTCCCAGCTAGGAATCTACGGCTTATGGCTCTTCCACCATCTAGCTGCTGTGACTCTGAGTGCTGACTCCAGAGAAGTCATTTTCTATGACTCAGGTATCTGACCTGAGAATTGTATGATAAATGGGTCAGGGTCTGTCGAACCATCAAAAGTAGGGAGAGCGCTTGGTTGTGAGCTGAGCCATCTGAGGGATTTAGTAGGTCTGGTACTGCTATGTCCATGGAGCTCATATAATCGGTTCTGCCAACTCTCTAAGTCATCCTCCGAGTTGGTCATATAGGAGCTACCAGACTCCCAACCTGCGGTAGGAGGATCCTCATAACCTCTGTCCTGCGCGGTGATAGTGTAGATGGGCTCCACATCATCCTGATCCTTTTATCCGAGTGGTTCTGTGTACTGTTCCCCTTGTGAGGGATCCAAGGGTAGGATGACTCTCAAGTCTTTCCCTTCGAAGATCATCTGTCTCTCTTTTAGGTTAATAACTGCAGTATTTTCCATTGCCCATTCAATTCCTAACAAGGCTGGGTAGGGGTCACTGTCATCAATGATCTCAATTACTTCGAAGTCCACGATAGTACTGACCCCGGCAATATCTATTTGGACACTCAGGAAACTTCCTAGAGGCACAATCCTTTGCTGGTTGGCTAGCTGCAACTGGGTAGGGGACCAGGCGAGGGGGGGTTTTCCCATGTGTTCCCAGGTTTGTTTAGTTTACGCATTTACGTCGGACCCTAAGTCCAAGATACATCAGTTAGATTATATGCCCCTATCTGAGCATTCAATCTCATTTCCCTGCCGGTTCTGTTCACTCTATGAACAGTTTTGTCTTGAGCAGAGCTGTGCTGAGGTCCGTAGGAAGAAATGACTTTCTTTAGCTCAGTCAGAGCATCTTGATCTCTTAACAGTTTGAGGCAACTCTGTAAAAAGGAGGATAGGGTACTTACGTTATCCCATGGGGCTTCCTGGGGCTGCGAAGATAGTTGCTGAGGTTGTGCAGGTGCAACGGATGTGCTAGGGCCAACAAAATCTTTCTTAACTTCCATAAATGTCTCTCTTTCTCTTGTGATATCAAATGCTGGGATTTTCACAGGAGCCTTACGAACTCGAGCGTTGGCAGGCTGTGTTTCTATATCCTGTGGGTGTGTCATAGATCCACTCCGTGTGACGACATTGATATTTGTGGCAGGTCTGGGCTCAACTGAAATCATTTGGATATTCTGCGTAGGGGCACTCTGTCGTGCCTGAATCTTAGCTATGAGCTGCGGGCACTGCTCAATCACATGATCTACCGCGCGGCAGTACTGACATGTCGTAGTGGGGTTCCGACAGTCGCGAGCCAAATGCCCAACTTGGTTACAATTGTAACATACCAACTGGCCTCGGCCTCTTCTGGCCATACCACCACGGCCTCCAGAAGAACCTCTACGAGAGGCACCCCCCTGGTAACCGTAGCTATCACTACTTGGGCCTTCATTGCGCACCCGGTAGGCGTCATAGGTGCGGCATGCATCCTCATTATGACCTACGGACTTGCAGAAATTACAGTAGGGGTTCTTAGGTCCCTGTCCATACCGTTGCAGCAGGTAACAGTTCTCGGGTCGGTGCTGACCTGTTGTTCTGCAAAGCTCACAATATAGGACTTATGGTGGAAATGGGTCCGGCGCACCTGTATGTAGGTACTTGCTTACCAGAGGGCACCGTTCCTTGTTGTGACCGTCAGTCCGACATTGCGTACACCAAACCTCTTCGCGATCGAGTTTTCCCTTCTTCATCTCGCGAAGTTCCAGGGCCATCGCTGCTAGCTGCACTTGGATTTGAGCAATACCAGAATAATCTCCGACGGGGGCAGTCTCCAACTTCATTGCGATTTCCAGAGCCTCTTGTTGGTCAGCAACCTTCTGTTGCATGAGTAGAGTTCTGATATGTGGTAATAATGCCGCGATAAACAATTTCTTATGCTGCGCAGGACTAATGGTAAAGCTGACTTGGTTTAGGAGAAGTTTGAATCTCTGGTCAAAGTCCCACACAGATTCGCCGCGCCGCTGTTGAATCTCTTTGAGTTCGGTGATGCTCTGCGATTCCGATTTAGGCTTTTTAAATTCTTTGGTTATGGCTGCCTTAATCTCATCTAACGTAGGGCTCTGAGTACTGGAGAACTTCATGAACCAGGTCAAAGCCCGGTCCTGGAAAGAAGTAATGAGCTGTGCGGCTCTCACATCTAGGTCTGTAATTTTCTTCGCATTCCATACTGCTTCACATAAAAACCAGAACTGTTCGGGGTCCTCTGATCCCATGCCTTTGAAGATGGGGAGCTTAATGTCATCAACCAGGTGGGCCATGGCGGTTCTGGGAGGGGGACAGGACGTTGATGGGGAGGGATTTACAGGGACAGACTGGCCTGAATACTTGGACTTGGTTTCCAAGTGAAGGGATTTCTTCAGAGCCTGACTCTTCAGAATTTACGGGGGAAGACGCGGTAGCTTGACCTAAGGAATAGGAGTCAAAATCTCTTTTGTACCTTTTTCCACTTCGCAGCAAACCACTTTGCTCGTCGAAGGTATTATCACTTGCAAACATATGTTAGTACTACAAAGCTGGCAGTCTGATTCAAACCACAATATCCCCTTTTCAGCCAATAGTATTTTAATCCGCAAGCTTAATGAATTCAAAAACTTACCACGGGGACCTTTGAAGAACTGCCGTTCAGCTTCGCTGAAGGAGGTACTTGTGTCAATGGCAAACTCTGTCACGAAGGCTTCCAATGTGCGCGTCATCCAGAAATCAACAGCGCGGGATACCTCATTTTTCACGTGTTGTACAAGATTGACCCTTGTGGGGGTCCACGTGGGAACCCGTCGAGCTTGGCAGTTCGTCCTTCTTGCTGTTAACCTAGACAACCACTGGTGCAACTCTATGTGGATACTACCAAAGAAAATTTCATAAGCATCACAAAAAACATACCTTTGTAAAAAGTCACATGCGCTACAATGCGGATTTGTGTTCTCTTGTTGCGTGAATTGCAGATAAGTCTCAGCAAACCAATCACCGATTTCTGTCACAGAGGGCCTCCAGAACATAGCCCTCGAGGTACGACGTAAACCCCTCTTGAGTAGATACTGAGTTCAATTGGCAACGGAACCAATTTGTTGGGCAATAGGGCAGACCCAGGTTTAATCCTTTTATGTCGCACCAACAAAAGACCCACAGTGTTGGCCCTTTCGGCAACAACCTGCGCATAGGTTGCAGTCTCACCCGAAACAACAATGGGGTGCCGCACAATCAGGTTTCTGCAAGCAGAGAGGGATATTACTGTACCTTAGCTTTTAATAAACTTATTAATCAACAGTTACACAGATTGTCGTTTACTTATATACAATTTCGCAGATAGATAAACAACCGTGACTTGCTTAACCCACTACAGGGAATTCACAGCGAAGCTTGTTATTAGCAGTGATCTAAGTTATCAAATGTATACAGTTATTAATGCATAAAAGACAACAGAAATAGAAACAACACAAGAAACCACAACACCAGATATAACGTGGTTCACCCCCAGTGTAGGGGTTACGTCCACAAACTGTGTTTTATTCAACTTGCTACAAAACCACAGTTTGATCTGCGCACTCAGCTGCAGATCCCTTCAGTCCTTAACAGCCGCGCACACAGCAGCAGGCCTCTGCGCACACAGCTGCAGATCTTTCCTTAATCTTCTTACAAAACCCTCTGCGCACACAGCTGCAGATCTTTCCTTAATCTTCTTACAAAACCCTCTGCGCACACAGCTACAGAGGTCGTCCACGCACACAGCTGGGACTTAACCTTTCCTTACAAAATCAGCCTTAGCCTCGCCTTAATCTTTCTTACATCAGAAAACCTCACCTTTCTTATTTACACAAGTGCCTATTTATAACGCACTGTTTACAAAAACATGGATTCAATACCATGGGCACCCAAAACCCTAAACCATGGTCTTAAGCCGTGGGTTTATTACAATAGAGGACTTTGACTCAACCCCCGATACCCCTAAGACTATTTTGAGTCAAACCCGCGGAGTTACCCATCTTAAGGACGTTGAGGTGTGTGCCCTAACAGAGAGTGTGAACAACTTGAGTCATAGCTCATACGAGAAGAAAGACACTATGAACCTGTTCATGATTTTGTTTAACATCCTGCACAGATTGATGCCACTTCAGAAGCACATAAGAAAATCAATGGCATCCCTTCAAAAGTGAAAGAAAATAAAAAAGAAGACATACATATAGAGATTTTGTTTGTTCCTCCCAATCCCATCATTAAACCTTGGGAAGAAATCAACCATAGAAAGCACAGAACCGGTCTTGGATACGACAAAGAAGTGATAGTTCACATTCCCAATTTTTCCAAGCCCATCCAGTTTCAGAGTGTTGGATTTCTCCATGAGAGTCCATCTTCATCCACATTAGTTCAAAGGTTGACATGTCAATATTGTGATCGAAATTTCCACATGAAAGATCATTGTTTTGATTTTCACCCTTGTCGGCATTATGGAAAACATACCCACTCTTTAGACAGATGCTTCATTCCGAATAAACATGTAAGAGAGAATATTCACTACAAGTGGATCACTTCTTGGTAATGGTTTTCAACAAGTAAGAAGATACATTTAAGTCATACTAGAGAGCTTGTTCATGAGTATTGACACATCTTGCAGTTGGGACACCCTCTTCTCCTCATAGTGTTCATTTGAGAGTGTGAACAACTTGAGTCATAGCTCATATGAGAAGAAAGACACTATGAACCTGTTCATGATTTTGTTTAACAGCCTGCACAGATTGATGCCACTTCAGAAGCACATAACAAAATCAATGGAATCCCATCAAAAGTGAAAGAAAATAAAAAAGAAGACATACATATAGAGATTTTGTTTGTTCCTCCCAATCCCATCATCAAACCTTGGGAAGAAATCAACCATAGAAAGCACAGAACTGGTCTTGGATATGGCAAAGAAGTGATAGTTCATATTCCCAATTTTTCCAAGCCCATCCAGTTTTAGAGTGTTGGACTTCTCCATGAGAGTCCATCTTCATCCACATTAGTTCAAAGGTTGACATGTCAATATTGTGATCGAAATTTCCACATGAAATATCATTGTTTTGATTTTCACCCTTGCCGGCATTATGGAAAACATACCCACTCTTTAGATAGATGCTTCATTCCGAATAAACATGTAAGAGAGAATATTCACTACAGGTGGATCACTTCTTGGTAATGGTTGTCAACAAGTAAGAAGATACATTTAAGTCATACTAGAGAGCTTGTTCATGAGTATTGACACATCTTGCAGTTGGGACACCCTCTTCTCCTCATAGTGTTCCTGATAGGGGGGGATGATGAATAGTTAGAAACAAGCGAGAGAGAACAAGAGAGTGGAAACAAGCGAGGCTGCACGAGACCCATAACCTTGATCCTTCCTCACTCAAAGATATAGCCAGAGACATAGCCATGACTATTGAGTTAGTAGCATACATTTGATTTTACTAGCATGTTAGAATGTTCCAAGAACCTCTGAGCCTTCGAGCCAAGTTCGAGAGTTTCTAGTCAGCTGAAAACTACTTAGTCAACATAAGATATTTAACTTCTACTAGCATTTTGGAATGCTCCAAGAACCTCTGAGCCTTCAAGCCAAGTTCCAGAGTTTGTGGTCAACCTTAAACCACATTCATGGTTCATGATTTTATAGCTGCTAAGATCGAGAATTTGTGGTTAGCTTTAAACCACACACATAGTAGAAGACTTCACTATTATGTTATCCCTATTTGGTTGGTGGTTAGCCAAAACCATCACTTTAGAGAGCACTTTCACTTAGTAGGAGAAGTCATGTTCTGCTAACTTGCTTAGCATAGTCTAATTGTTAAGTTGGAGATGTCAAACCGTTTGCAGCCATCTTTCTCTAGATTTCAACTCTCTTTTCTTGGACTCATATACACTCCTTCGAATTAAGGGGGGGTTTGTTGGAATCTAATCCGTCGGGGTTGGAATTTAAATAGATGCGAGGGAGTCCAAGAGACATCTTTGGAATTTGGAACCCAAGCGTCCTTTCTGATTATATTTATATGCATATTGGCTAATGATAAAGCATTGAGCATTCATGCCTATTCTAATTGTCTTTGTGTTTGTGCATCTTGTGTAATTGGCCTACTATCTTAATGATAAGTAAGATAACCATCTCAACTATGATAATAAAGAGGATCTAAACTATTGCATCCTTATAAGATGGGCTCCAAGGAGCATTATTTATTCCAATTTGTAATTATTAATATAAAGGTGGGTAAAGGCCTCTAAAACGAAGTTTCCATGGATTAAGAAAATGTATGCCAAGATCTAGACACCTTACACCCTTCTCAGAGTTAATTAAAATGAATATAGTATTAAGTCTTAAACATTGGTTCTACTCTAAATTGTGACAATGTTTTTTAGAATGAATCACCCTCTAATGAGTTAGTTTTTTCTTGATGAATAAAGTTAGGCATAATATTATCAATCGATATGGTTGAGGATTTAGCTATAATTTTATAGGAGACATTTAAGAGAGTGATTTCCTTCATTTGGTAATGAGATATTGCCCCCCTATATTAGGAATAAAATAAATCATTCTTTTATTGATGCTAGCCTCAAAAATTATTTTTAATAGCTTCCTTGCACACCTATATCAAATTTGACCCTAAAAAATATGATGTGACTTTATGGAATTTGCACATAAGCCATGCAATCTAGGTGACTTAAATCCTCAACCATATCAGGGAAACCATTGACTCATACAATATCAACGATTGTCCACACGCATTTTTCTAGGAATTAGAAAGTCTATGTGGGACCACGTCAAAATGAGTCTACACAACTACCTTACATTCTTGTGTGAAGTGTACTAGATGAAAAAATCCCCAATGATCTCCTCTTGCTTGGTGAGTATCCAATGGGAGTCTTAAGCACCAAAATATTTTTGGATGTTTCTTCCTTGGAAGAAAGGGATTTGAACAGATCATTAGTTAGTTAGTGCCCAACACAAATCCAATGGATACATACTCTTAATTAATCACCCCTCATGTGATGATATTTCTCATCTTTCAAAAGATGTTGACCTTGAAGGTCATGGCTTAAGTAACTTCATAGAAATAGTGGGTCGTTTTATAATCACTGATTAACTTATTGGAGCCCCTCTTTAACAAATTTGTGATGTTTCCTTTCTCCTATCTCTTTGGAAATAATCCAACCATTCTTACATTTTCGTTTAGGTAAGAAGTTCCAAATCTTTATAATACAATTCATGCATTTCTAATTTATCAAGTAAGAACATTCGACAAAAAATTGAACCTCAAGCATTTTCATTTTTATCATTCCCTCATAAATAAAAATAGGTTAATGGTGGTATGCTTAATAAACATAATTGATATATCTTTTGATGACCATTTCATTGTCATTTTAAAACTTACATAAAGTAAATTATAACTAAATAAAACCATTTTCCATTTATTTGAGTCATAAAATATAAGTCTAATCTCAAAAAGGACATTTTGAGTTATGGTCTTATCATAACGATTCTTACATGCAACATTTCTTCCGTATCTTCTTAGACATTTAAGTATCCACAAGCAATTCCTCTTCATGGATTTTGTCCTCCATCCATGTCAAATAAAGTTTCTTTCTATATATCTAATGTGTAAATATTAATATATCTTAACAATTATTAATCTATATTCAACCTAATAAATATATCAAAGTAAAAATCATTTAATAAAAAATAAATTGAGTTAACATAAAAGACACAACCTTACATTCTCCCTCTTTACTCATAGATGTGAAAATAATCACATTTAACCGTTTGCATTTTTTCAGTTAATATCCACAATTAAAAAAAAACTAATTAAATTATCCTAAAAACACAACTTTGCATTTTGCCTCTTTATTTATAAATGTGAAAAATATTTACATATACCCACCTACAACCTTACATTTTCCCTCTTTATTTATAGATGTGAAAAATAGTCACATTTAACCACCTGCCGCTTTTTACATGCTTCCGTCAAGGGAATATAACATCCAAGAAAACAAGAAATATAACCTCGAAAGAGTTTTCAACTGTTACTTTCATCTTTTTGACAAAATTCTATTTAGAAATAATCATTAGTAAAGATACATAAAGAGCGATAGGGATCCGTGGCGCAATGGTAGCGCGTCTGACTCCAGATCAGAAGGTTGCGTGTTCGATTCACGTCGGGTTCAGAATTTATAATTTAAATTCTACAAAATTTTAATGGCGGGCATACTTTTTAAAATATTGCTATACTTTTCAATAGATTAAGTATTTAATGAGAATATTGGTATACTTTTCCCTAAATTAAGTATTTACTTATTTTTTTGGTTTAAATGGTACAAAATGTATAGACTAAATATTGGCATACTTTTCACTAGATTAAGTATTTAATGACGGAATATTGGTATACTTTTCAATAAATTAAGTATTTCCATATTTTTTGGTTTAAATGGTATAAAATGTATAGACTAAATATTGGCATACTTTTTAAGACTAAGTATTGCCATAGAGATTTAAAGTTTCTAATTCCAATTGTATAAAATGTTTCAGGCATACTTTTTAAAATATTGCTATCCTTTTCAATAGATTAAGTATTTAATGACCTAATATTGGTATACTTTTCAATAAATTAAGTATTTCCATATTTTTTGGTTTAAATGGTACAAAATGTATAGACTAAATATTGGCATACTTTTTAAGACTAAGTATCATAGAGATTTAAAGTTTCCAATTCGAATTGTATAAAATGTTCTATATTAATTATTTTATGGATTTTTTATATACCGTATTGTCATAATTTTTATAAACCAAGTATAATCAAGAATTTTAAACTTTATATTTTTGTTAAACTAAACATTGACATACTTGTATACTTTTCAATAGACTAAGTATTGCCATAAAGATTTAAAGTTTATAATTGGAATTTTATAAAATGTTCCTAAATGTTCTATATTAATTATTTTATGGATTTTTTATATACTAAATATTGTTATAATTTTTATAATTTTTATAAACTAAGTATAATAAAAAATTTTAAACTTTATATTTCTTTTATAGACTAAATATTGACATACGTATATACTTTTCAATAGATTAAGTATTTCCATATTTTTCGATTTAAATAGTACAAAATATATAGACTAAATATTGGCATACTTTTAAGAACAAGTATTGCCATAGAGATTTAAAGTTTATAATTCAATTTGTATAAAATGTTCCATATTAACTATTTTATATGGAATTTTTATATACTAAGTATTGTCATAAATTTTTTAAATTAAGTATAATCAAGAATTATAAGCTTTATATTTTTTTTATAGACTAAATATTGGCATACTTCACGGTTTAAAGTTTCTAATTCCAACCATATAAAATGTCTTGTATTAATCATTTTATCGATTTTTTTTATAGACTTCATGGAATTTTTATAAACTAAGTATTGTCATACAGTAAGTATAGGCATACATTTTCATAGACTAAGTATTCCTATACTTTCGGGTTTAAAGTTTATAATTTGAATTGTACAAAATCTATAGACTAAAAAGTATTGGTATACTACTTTCCAGTTTAAAGTTTATAATTCGAATGGTACAAAATTTATAGACTAAAAAGTATTGGTATACATTTTAATAGACTAAGTATTGTAATACTTTAGGGTTTAAACTTTATAATTCGAATGGTACAAAATGACCCATATTAACTATTTTATGGACTTTTTATAAACTAAGTATTGTCATACTTTTTATAAACTAAGTATGGTCAATAATTATAGACTTTAAACTTTTTATAAGCTAAGTATTCTCTTATTTTTGGATTCAAAGTTTATAATTCCAATTGTAAAAAATGGACTTTCTATAAACTAAGTATTAAGGGCGGCCGGGGAAAGATTAAGTTTGCCATTTTTCCAACAGCTTAGATTTAGATAAGTTGTTACCTCACGTGATTTCAATATGTTACCCAAGTTTGTGCCATACGCAAGAAGCTCCGCTCCCCCAAGTTCGCCCACTTATCAGATTACGAGGTTACTTAACTGATGAGGTGCGCCATCAAATGCTGAGAGGAGTTGTTTCAATACAGGACCAGAACACAATTACCCCTGAATCCCTGCCCTATTAACGCACGAGGAACAGAGCACTTCTTACCCACGGCCCATACGCTAGAGTAGAGAGAGGCCTAGACACGTACTGGGTTTTAGTCCACCGCAAAAGAAGAAACAGGGCCCACTTCAACATTTGACCTGGCGCCTTAATCCGGGACTTAGTCAACTGGATTTGCGACTTTAGATACTGCTCCAACTTATAGCTCCAGATCTGGCCCTGCAACTGGCTATGCTTTTATCGCGGATATATATGCTATTGATTATGCTCCTGTAACCAGGTAAACTACTTTTGGATCTGGATCTTCAAATCACACTTTCTTTCAGATGTGGGGGGTACCACTTTCACTATTATTGTCCCGAACGTTGCCTGGCCGGATACGATTCGGCTTACGGAACAGTTGTTGAACGCCCGTGACCAATGCTCTCTCATTTATTGACCATCATCCATCAATGTTGCTGCAAGCGAGAGTGGATTTAAAATAAGCACTCGCAAGCACCGGTCCCACCCCACACACGCAAGCAAGACGAACCCTCCCACACGAGCGAAAGCAAGAGCCGGAAATGACTCTATGAATCTGGTGGCATCGTGGCTGTTCCATGCTTCGAATCGGTGGTGATAACGACTTCTTAGGTTCCACGCGTGCTTTCAAATTACGGGTGATCAGGGTCCGTGATAGTGTTTTTTTTTTTCGGATGTGGGCTAACGGGTAAGTTACAACCATGCATCGTAGATGATTTTATGTCATCTTCGGACATATAAACTAAGTATTGTAAATATTTATTTCATAATAAAATTAAATTCTAAGTATTATCAAGATTTATTTTATAGTTTAATTTATTTTATAGTGTAAGTATTCTCAAGAATTATGGACATTTTATAGATTAAGTATTGCCAATATTTATTTCATAATTAAATTAAATTCTAGATATTGTTTTTTTTTGTTGGCAAAGTGGTGGAACTCCCTTGACTAGCAGGGTTGCGATTGGCTAAGAAACCACGAACACGAACTAGGGGCATCTAAGCCGTCAAAATCACCCGGGGATCGCACCTGGCCTGGACAGCACCAACCCTTAACATGGTTGGATTTTTTGGTATCCGACGGGATTAGAACCAGCGACCTTTCAGCTTAGGGGGGCGTCTTAACCATACCCCACCACCAACTGTTCTACATCTCGCGGATTTTAAATTCTAGATATGGTTAAAATTTATTTCATAATTTAATTTATTTTATGAAAACTTTTTAAAATTTAAAATAAATAATTATAAAAAATATATATATTAAAATATCTTAATTTACATGTTTGTTTCTTAGATTTTAAAATGTTTTATATAAATAAGTATCATCAAGATTTATTTTATTTTATAAATATTTATAAAAAATATATATTAAAAATATAACATTTCATTTATAATTAAGACATGGATAATTTAATAACATTTAACTTGTGATTTATCAATGTCCATCAATCACAAATTTAATTGTTTTTGTGAAAGAGCTGAAACTGCATTAATGCAGTTTCCACTCTTTCACAAAAACAATTATGCAGTTTCCACTCTTGCACAAAAACAATTCACTGCATATGGCTGTTTTTTCACAAATTTAATTGTGTTAATATTATTTACTATATTTAAATAAAAATTATCAACCATCCCAACAAATACATAAAATAAGTACAAATGCTTAATAAAATTATTACTACATGAATTTGGTATTTCTATACATCACGCTTATATTTTTGGCACATATGATAAAAGCCATTCATATATATGAGGCTTGTTTTGTATTAGGTTCCAAATTCATTTCACAATAACTCCATCTTCTTAAATGTCTAGTTCTCATAGTTGAAGAACATTTCAGAAAGGAAAATTTTGTTATTGATTTCCTCCGGATCCATTTTTCATGCTACAAGAAACAGATTTCCACATTCAAGATATATTATCTTGAGCCTACCTCAAAATCAACTTTGGAGAACATTTTCAAATATTAAATTGAGCATGGGAGAAGGAGAGGCTGAGCATGGGAGAAGTTGGGATTCCTGTTGATTGGTGTTTACCAGTGTGTTGTTTTAAATTGTCTCTAAACCATTCAGTCTCCCTCATAATATCCACATAACGGTTGTGAAGTCAACACCTTAGATAGATACAATAAATTTTGGAGCAACTTAGAGTGTCATACTATAAAAACATATGGAAAATGCTTATACAGTAAGGAAGCCATTATAACTATTTGTCAAAAGAAAATCATATATATTCTTGAAAAACATAAATTAATTTATTTCCAATATTAAACACCTTGCCTATATATCTTTGCTACAATTTTAATCTTCAATAACTTTTAACTTTTAACTTGTGAAAACTAAACAGATTTAGGAACGTTCTTTTTTGAGCTTTTTAATCACAGGAATCAAATTTTGCATATATTCAAATAATTTCTTTCTTTTTTCTTGGTCCGAAAGACCAAATGGGTCTCATTAGCCGTTAATCTTCTTCATCATCATCATCATCATATGTAGCTAATTAATAAATCCATACATATGGAAAATGCTAAAATACACTAAGGAATGCATTAGAATGATTTGTCTAAGGAAAATCATATATATTTGAACAATATAAACTAATTTATTTCAATATTAAACACCATGTCCATATATAAAAGGAATTAATAGATCCACAATAAATTATAAATTAACATAGCCACTTAACTTGTGGCCAGTAAACATGGATAGGTCACAAGTTAAGTGTCAAGAATTGCTTGTTATCCATGTCTTAACTACTAGTTATTACCGAGATGGATCCAAAAGGGTTGGATAATCGAGATGGATCTAAAAAGTCCAAGCATTCTAGAGGAAAGTCTACAGAAGAAAATACACCCTAGATGTAGATGAACGAGACCTAATACGTTTAGATGGACTCCCAAAAGGATCATTAATTTGGAATTCTTCCTGGAAGGGTAGAAATATATTACAAAACCAAAGTTTCTAGGAAATTAGGGACATCCACTCTTCCCTCTTTTGGAAATATGCCCAGCAAAAAAGACCCAAGCTCAATAAGCATCAACATGGTGAAGAGTTACAAAATTTCTATAGGCTTTCAACAAAACATACATCTATCAGTATTGGTACATTAGCACACATTTCAATAATTGGAGGCAATGGGAGCCATAGGAACATTGGCCATGGTCTCCAAAAGGATTTAATTTAGATGAATGCTTGCAAGATCTTTAGTCTAGGAAGATTCATCTCTATCCGGGATAAGATAAATTGCAATGGGGACACAAAGAAGGGGGGACACTTTTTGTTAAAAAGAGACATGTAAGATCCATTCTAGGAATCTAGAGGGAGCAAAGATCTGGGGGAAATATGCCAACAAAACATATGGCCAAAGGTTCCCACCTTCCTTTGGTAGGTCACTTGGGGAAAATCCATCACTTCAGATCAACTGGTTAAGTAAGGATTTGAAGGTATGATTGCAATGCTACCTCTATCGAGAGGTTATAAAAATATGGAACATCTCTTCAACCGGTTCCCCTTCATATCTACTCTTTGGGACAAAGGAACCACTATATTCAGGATATTGGATAGAACTTGGTAGCTCTTCTTGGGCTTCTTGTTATGGGAAACCTAGAAGGAAAGAAACTAAAGTGTTTTCAAAGATGAAATCAGTAGAAACAACAATGTATGGAGAAAAATTTAATCCAATATTCAAGAAACCATAAAGTTCAACAACTAGGAAGACAAGGAATGATCATGCTTAAATCTAGAGCGGCTTATAATGTAGGCTTGGGGGATTGACATCATTAAATTCAACAAGAAACCAATATGAAGGCCATAATTTCCATCCTTCAAAGGTGCTCCCCCGAGGGATTCTTCAAACTGAATTTTGATGAAGCAAGAAAAGGAAACCTAGGGCCAATAGGATTTAGAGGAATATTCCAAAAATCCCAAGGTGATATCCTCTACATCTATGTAGGATCACTTGGTTAGGAATGTAAAAATGCATACGAATTGTATGGTTTAGCACATGGGATACAAATATCGCTCAAGGATAACTTATCCAAATTGATTGTAGAAGGGTATTTGCAAGTCATAATCAAAATTCTTAAGTGTCTCCAAAATGGACCCCTTATAGGTATAAGATATCTAAAAACGAGTGTCTAGAAGTGAAACTTAAATGGTTAAGCATCCTTGTTTCTAAAGCCAATGTTTTCATCCCCTCTCATGTTAGACATGTTGAAAACAAAGTAGTTGACATGCTATCCAATGAGGGAGTCACTGGCAATAGTGAGGACATAAAAAATGCGTGGGAAGCTCTCCCTCCTTCACAACTTAAGACACAGAGCCTAATCCTATCCTTGTTTGACTTCCATCTGCCACAATGGGTGAGTAGGGATGTGACAACGACTCACATGATCCCATAATAACCCACTTGGACAAATTGACAATTGGTTCATGGTTTGGGACAAATGGAGTTATAGGGATACATGGCATGTGGAGCAACCCTTGCACACCAAGCATGGTAGTTATGGAAATACAAACTAGCAGAGGGTTTGGTGTTTGGAAAAAGGGGTAGGGAAAGTTAGTAATCTAAGATGCCATAATGAACTGGTTCCTCCCACCCATTCTCATTATTACATTTTTACACCTCAATTCTAGATACATCTATGTTAGTTGTGAAACGTATCAATGGGAAATGGCTTAGAACGTTGTATACAAGGACAAGCATGAGACACAGTAGCAAGTTACTACTCAATTCAGGGAATGAAGGTATATCTGGGAGGTTCTCAATGCCTACATCGATGATGATTCAAGTCAAATAAGCTTATTCCCTAAGGGTCCTTCTTTTTGGAAAATTGAGTAATATTTTTTTGATTAGTGGTGTATATGGGATGGGATCCAGGTCTACAATAAATTTCAATGGTAAATAACAGGATATGCCTATGTGGGATAAGTGGCTAGGGAAATTCCCATATGTCGTGTGTGATACAAGAGATAAATGTGACCAAGGTTTTCTATAAAATGGTTGTCTATAAGTGTTGAGCAGGTTCAAGATGACACTCATTTGAACATAATTCATGGTGAGGTCCACCAATTGGTTGAGGATGTAGGAACACATTTCACTCAGTACACCAAGTTGATGAAGAAAATAGCTCTTTAATGAAATATGAAAATGATCATGGGAAAATTCATCATGAACAACATTGAAGGAAAGAAGGAGAACCCCCTTCAACTGGACGAAAATCAAGGTCATATTAGTAAGGTGGAGGCCACTCTAAAGTTGATAGAAAGGGCACAAGTTGAGATGGGAGCCAAAATAAAAGTCGTAGCTAAGGAAACCATAAAGATGGCGTTTAAGAAGCATGAGCCCCCGAGACAAGGCTCCAATGGTGCCAAAGGTTCCCTCCATTGCTACTATTTATGATTATGTTTAATCCTAGTCTATATAGGTTCGTATTGTCTGTTGGTTTTGATTGCCATCCTATTGGATGGACCTGTCATGGTATTCATATTGACATATGTAATAAAATAGACAAGCACAACTCTTGTTTAACCAAGGAACATGATAAGTTTACTTATTTCTATATATAGTCTATCTAGCTTTTATATTTTAAGCCTCTTAAAACAATGGATGTAAACATTACTTCTATGGTTCGTCTTCTTTCCCTAGTGGCAGACCAACCATAAAAGACTTATATGCATTTTCTTTCTTTTATGATAATATAATTATAACATAGCTTACATGAAAAAACATGTTTTTCTTAATTTCAATGAGCTTGTATTGCAATGTTAATATATCCCTAGTTGGGAGGTTACATGGTGTACTCCATTCCTTAGTTGGTGCTTGAAAAGATTCATTATTTCCTACAAAATAATTATTATATTATATTATTAACAATATTTTCTTAATGGTTCAAGTATGGTTAGCATCGAAGCAATGGTAAAGTACTCCAAAGATGTGTTGACTCTCTGAAGGATAGAATTTATCCTCCAATTTTAATGGCATTACTAATTCCCAATGTTTTTATTTATTATGTTTAGAGATGAATTTTATAACTCGAATGATGATGTCTTCATTTGTGAAATTCTTCAATTCCTTGAAGTGAGGTGATCATGTTTTAGTCTCCATTTATGATCCGCCCAACCTCCAAAAAGAATCCCAATATCTAAAGTAAATCCATGAGCGAGGGTTTTGACGCTACAACAAAGGGACCATAGACATTCCTTATGATTCCCAAATATGCAGATTTGGTTTATGTGAATCTTGTTGAGATAAGTTTGGTTTCTTCTATGATATCCCATAGAAATAATTTATAAGGGTTCCACATAATAGTCAAACCCATTGAAAATCCATCCACACTAATTGCCAGTGTTTCACAGCCTTTCTAGCATCACTAGTTGTTGAAATCATAGTGTTACTACCACATTTTGTTCCTTGAATCATCACAATAATAAGTTTTTTTAATTATTCGATTCTTTAATATCATCTACTTTCCTTTCACGTTCACTCCCTGAATATTCCAAGATATAATATCCATGTCAAAATTAGGTTGTGAGACAATGTACTTGGATGATAGAATGCTTGTCCTAAGTGAAGAAGATGTGGCTCTACTTCATCATTTTTTTGTTTCCATGTCTTTATTCCTCTTTCCTTTTCTTCCCCTCCCATTTTATTTTTATTTTTTAGAGAAATCATCCTAATTCCTAGGGTAACTGATTGCCCTTGGTTTTGTCTTATAATTCCCGTTCATAAATGCCTTTCACATGTTCCTTTTGAAGTTGTTAGAGTTGGCCTTCTATTAGGTTTGTCAAATGTTGATCACCATATTTTTCTATCATGTTGGAATGCTTAGTTCCAACATTTTTGTAGAAACTATAGGATCCATATACTCTAACTCTAATTCCAATCCCTATTGTTTTGTATATATACCTAACTCATTTTATATTTTTAGGGACTCCCTTGTATCTTAGTTTCCTAACTCTATGTTCGTTCTTTTGTATCTCCTTTTGGGATCTCTTTATAGTCTTCTTGTTAAGTTGGAAATTTACCATCATCTAAGCCTTGGATTATGAAGTGGTTCTTTTTAGGTGTAGGAGGTTCCATATGTATGGTCATTTTTCCAATTCATGCAAGGTACCTTTCAAACCAAGGAACATGAGCATGGATTCCAGTGATTGATCAAAAAGGGGTTTGATCCCTAATTAGAGGGATAAATGGGGTCCATCAATAAAAGTGGAAGAGTGGAGGAAAGTATTCCCAAGAGGGGATACATGCAGAAGGAAGGTGGAACTAGTTAACCCCAAATCAAGTGAAGGCTGTGAATTTGTTAGGAATATTAATACTCCCTTGGTCAAATGTCTATTAGATTAATTATTTCCTAACTTAGGAACCTTAAGTAATTAATTGGGTCCACTAGTACAATTGGGTCCACTTGGCCTAATGGGGCCACATGTACCAGTCATTGGAGTGTGGGGAACACTACTAGAGGTTAATTTCCACTTACTGTATGTGCGTGCATCGGTTTGGGCACGTCCTAGATAAATACCTGCATTTTAGGAGCCACTGGGAGTCCTGGCACCAACATACTTCAGTTAGTTGGTGTTAGTACTAGTTAGTCTTAGTTAGACCCTAGTTACATTCAAGTATTTCACAGTCAGTTAAGCTAGTGCTACCAATGCATGGATAATGCATGGTTGCATGGGGAGGAGTGCTTTTGCTACCTACCCCACTCTCAGTTGCACTGAGTTAACTAGTTGTCACTGGTTGTTGGATTTATTGGTCATCAGGGAGTTGTCTATTTGGACTCTGATATTGATTGGGAGACCTTTAGTTAGAGATTCAGTTAGATACAATAATATCCACTTGGAGGATTCGAATTCATATCCCATGCATTTGAATTCTACCTATGTAAACTATTGTAACACCATATATCATTATTGTGAATGATACCGTAAATTTCTAAGCAATACTTGTCCATTTCCTGTGTGGTTTGTCTTGTTCAGTTTATATCTTCATTCTCTATTTGCTCCAAACATTATTAGAACTATCTTCTTGAAGATATAAATGACATCAAATTATAATATGGTATCAGAGCCTTCTGAGGCAGGTTTCATGCTTGTTTCTTCCCATCGAACATCATAAGCAACTAGGTTTCCACAGAAGTCCCCTATGATAATTTGCTAGCTCTGGATTTATTCAGAGTAGTGGATAGGGTGTGACGGACCCTGGAAACATGTTCATGCCGAGAGGAAAAGCACGATTCTAACAATTCATATGTTTTAGTGTGTTATTGCAGTGAAATTGATAGGTTCTACGTAGCTTGTGAGAAGTATTTGCTGTCTTCCAGCCGGAGCAATTATGAGTTCTCAAACTCCTGGACCATGGATCCTCATAATTTCCAATTACCTTGATTGGAGGATTGATATGCAGTTGGCCTTTTGAAAGCATGGATACCACAGGATCATACATGGATGGGAGGCTGAGCCTCATCAGCTGCTAGAGCAGAACAAGTTCCTAAACAATTGTGATGAAGCATTCAGGTACTTATGTACTTATATTTCTAGAGATCTCCTCTTCCATCTAGAATGATTGAGGACTCCTAGAGAATCATGGGAGAAGCTTGATATCTTGTTTAAAAAACAATATGAGCTTCAGGGACACATTCTAGAGAATGAGTTGGTATATTTACATCGCATCAGCTTCGAGACTATTGAGAAATTCTTCTCTAAATTCAAGTCTCTAGTGCTCTAATGAAGATAGTGTGGAATAGAGAAAAAGGATGAGCATAATTTACTTTCCATACTCAGCAAACTAGGCCTTGAGAGTACTCTATATATGTCTCTATGTTTAATTCCAAGCAGGAAGGCTTTCATGATTGGAAACTTCCCTCTTTAGATTCTTTCTTCAAGTCCTTAATCAAGGAACAAGAAAAAATGATTCGAATGGGAGTCATCTAGGCCTCCAAATATCAAGCTCTCTTGGTTACTAACTCTTCCAAAGCGCAAGAAAATGGGAAATCAAAGAAGATGGAGCCAAAGGAAACTGATTCAAAGCCTAAACAAAATCAACAAGCTTTCGAACAAAAATAAATTTGAAAAGAAGTTATGTCCTTATTGTGAAAAGGGATACCATCTTGAATATCAGTGTATGAGGAAGCAACTTGATGAGATGCCCGCTCTTCTTAAGCAAAAAACATTGGTCCTCCAAGAGAAAAGAAGCTCGATGAAGAAGCACTGACAAAAGATACCGAAAGGTGTCATGCTTTGAAAGAAACTCTCTCTCCATCCTTGACATGCATTATAGATTCTGGAGCCTCCAACCACATGGTTTCCTCCAAAGAATCATTCTCTACTCTTTCACTATTAAAGGGGCCTAACATTCACATGGGAGATGATTCCCATATTCCAGCAGAAGGAAGGGGCTCAGTGAGAGTGAAGATGGTGAATTCAAGAATGTCTTATATGTGAGCTCCCTTGTTGCTAACTTGTTATCTGTTTACCAGATGACTTATACAGGCTCTACTAAGAGGGTCACATTTTATTTAGACTCAGTTGAGATCATGGAAAAATCCAATAGAAATATTGTATCGAAAGGTATTCCAAATCACTCTACCAAATATTATGAGTTTTCACATTTCTTACCTATTTCTCCTCCTACAACTTTATTGTCTCATGCTAACAACACCAACAACATTTGGCATGAGATATTTGGCCATCTCAATTTCAAATATCTGAAGTAGCTCCACAATGATAATATGGTTGAAGGTTTTCCCTCTATCCAAACTTCCGATGGAGTATGTGCTGGGTGCTTGGTAGGTAAGCATCCAGAAAACAAGTATGATGTTGGGAAGGCACATAGAGTTGTCTCTACACTTGGTTTGACACACAGTGATGTAGCTGGACCTATGCCCACAAAATCCATTAATGGTTGCAGGTATTTCCTAACCTTTATTGATGATTGTTATAGGTACTGCTAGATATACTTCATGAAACTAAAATCAGAAGTTCTTGAAACCTTTAAAAGTTTTAAATCTATGGTTGAGAACAGTTTCAATAAGAGTATCAAGTCAATAAGATATGATGGAGGAGGAGAATATGTCAAAAGAGATTTCCAAAATTTCTGTGAATCAGAGGGGATTTGAATGGAACACTTAGTTCCATACACACCACAACAAAATGGTGTGTCTAAGAGGAAGAACATATCACTGAAAGAGATGGAAACATGCCTTCTCCATGCTAAGAATATACCTCCTTCTCTTTGGGCTGAAGCAGTAAACTGTTCTTAGTATTACAAAATAGGGTGCCCCATAAGTCAGTGGTTGGTGTGACTCCATTCGAAGCATTGCATGGGTATAAGCCTATTGTATCACATCTGAGAGTTTTTGGCTCCAAAGCTTGGGCCAGAATACCACTTGATAAGAGGAAGGACTTCCAAGCCCAAAGTAGCAAATGCATTCTGATGGGATATGCAGAAGATGTAAAAGCTTACAAACTGATGGAGGTTGGTACTAGAAGATGCTTCATTGATAGAAGTGTCTAGTTCGAAGAAGATCAACTGCATGATACTCCTCCAGCAGCACATGAAGGTATAACTATTTCTCCACCTATTTTTGACGACGATGATGTGCTACAGGTTTCAGATTCAGATGAAGAAGATCACATACAACATGATCCTATTATTGAGACTGAATCTCAAGATATTCTAGATCCACATCCAGTACCCATTCCTAATCAGAAGCCTAAACCCAGATGGGCTCAAAATATTCTTGATGCAGCTGTAAGTGGTGCTAGAGTTCCAGAAGACAGAAGAAGAAAAAGGTCCTAGTATCAGAATGGACATGCTGCACTATCCCTCACAGATTCACTCTCTACAGAATGGTGTAGCAAATTTCTAGGTCGATCCTACTTGATGATGGCGAATGATCAGCTACATGACCCACATAAGCAAATATTTTATCACCTCAAGGTTGATTAACAAATGTAACAGTGTCAGGAAATGGATTGGGATGCGAGGAGATGTAGACCACAATGCCATTTATCTATATTTTAGTAATGGGAGAGATAAAAATCCAAGACATTTTAAATTTAACTCAAGATGGATAAAGGATGAGGAGTTCAAGGAACCTATGGTAGAAGTTTGGTATCTCACTGATCTAGGATCTCAAAGATTAGATTCAATGCAATTTTCAAATAATGTGAAGGAATGGAAACATGCCACGGTGAAATGAGATAATATAAAGCACATTAAATATGAAAAAGATCTCCGAAGAGTAGAAGAAAGCGTCCATACTATCTATGAATAAGAAGGAAGAGGTCTAGAAATAGAAGAATCAAAAGGAGTTTAATCCAATTAGAGAAATCATGAAGAAACTACTTGCGGATCAAGAGGAGGTTTGGAGATTGAAAATTCGAGCAATTGGATAAATAATGGGGATGAGAACACTAAATTATTCCATGTTGCTACAAAAGGTCACAAAATCAGAAACTTTATATGGGGGATGTTAAATTAGGATGGTCAAGAGGTCAAATATTTTAAGGGATTTGATAAAATAGGGAAGGAAAAATGATCTTCCTTATCCAAGTATCAGGAAATAGATTTGATTCTATAAGTTCTTAGGATTTCACAATCCTCCCCAACTTTGTAAACAAGGAGAGTAATAGAGAGCTGATGGAAGAAGTCTCATCAGATGAGTAATTGGAAGTTCTTCATAGATTCCAAAAATAAAAGAGTGCAGGTCCAAATGTATGGTTGGTGGAGTTCTTCATGGAATCATTCATTGACTTCAGACCCATCTCACTATGTTACTAGGGAAATCTACCTTATGACTTGGGGAAAAAGGGTGATCAACATATTGTCGGTATGAATTAGAGACAACTAGGCTTTAGAAACATATAACAAATAATTAGAGATAATAGGACATGCAACTTATTTTGGATGGCTGATCCAAGGTTGAACTCTTCCTCTCCAATGCTCCAAGATTTCTGATCTTCAACACTTGCAACAATGATTATATTTCCTCACAGTATATTCTATTGTTATATAAAGAGACACGAACATATATCAATTGCATTTGAAAGAAAATATATCATAAATCATAACAATAAAATCATGCATCAAGACAATGATGGAATGGAAGCAGTGTTTATTGATGAAGTTCAGGAAACATTACAAAACCATGTCTAAGCAAGGATTATTTTGCACACCAAGACCTGAGTCCTCCTTTCTCCTCTCGCCAAGAGAATCCTCCAGCAAATCTTGCTCTCAAAATTCTCTTTTCCATCCTCTACCATTCCCTTCCTTTTATACTTGTTTGGAGAGAAGTATTTCGAGGCTTGAGATGACTAGGGAAGTTGGGGAGGTTACCAAACCAAGCCCAACTTCCTCAACCTAATCATGCTTTTATTTTTAAACTCATCTTAATGAAACTTGCAGGTTTATGTGGAGCAACTTGTGAGTGATGCATGAGTTTCTTGAAGGAAAGTCACGATCACAACTTCTTAGAGATAACTTGTAGGTTGCACATATGGTGACCCACGAGTAACACATGAGTTGTTATAAGAGAACCCTATAGTTCAAGGTAATTTCATCTTCAAAAAGGGTTAATTATGAAATAATGAGTATGTATCAAGGATCACATCCATATATAAGGTTAGGGTCACTTCGATCCATCTATCCTTTTGTATACATACCTATGTGGGGTCATTACTCAAACGAAGAAGTTCCATTTCATGGTATAACAAATTCCCCCTAATTTGTGAGGTCAGAGGGTAGCGATGGCTGAAATACATTACAATATTTTAACTCAGAGGACTCAGAGTCAAGGTCACAAAGAAGTACCTGAAATAGACAAATCAAGGTCATTTACAATATCATCACTAAGGATGTCATGTTCAATAATGTGGAACACTATCTCCTTTACGGGATAAATATACATCATATACTACATACAATGAATCGACGTATTTTTTACAAAGGTGAATCATAGCCACATGAGTACAATAGTAGATCTTCAATACATGGAAATAATTCTATGAGGTATGGCACAATCTTGCACAACTTAGGTTATATATGCTGTAACCCAAGGTCTTCATGCAAATCCATAGAAACTAGTACAAATCCTTCCATGTGAATACATGAGTTGAAGTCAAACATTAAAGGATACCATCAGAGTGTTAATTAAAAAGATGTACTGAAAATCAATGCAGATGATTCCACCAAGATGGGAAAGGGATCCTAAGGTACTATCTTTGAATTTCTAGGTCTTCTTCTGCATGAGGTACTGTTCGGAAGCCATTTTGCGAAGAGGAAGGCATTGAACCCTTCAACATGTCACATGAGTAACTAGTAGAATAGAAGAGGGAAGATATACATAGGATGAACTCAAAGATGAAAGTGATAGGGATAAGGATGAACAGACATAGGGTAAATATCATTGAACAGTGAGCATGCCATAGAGATGCCACAAGGAAACTTTAAAATTTTAATGGAACAACTAGACCTATCTTCCATGTAGGAGACATTAAAAGATTCCCCATGTATTTAGCACAAGTGTAGGAGTAGTGACTCAAAGTGTTAGTTGAACTGGGAAGTAAAAAAATGGAACATGGGTATTGAGAGACTCAAACTAGTGCTTTGTTCGAGGATGACTTGCTGGAAACAAAATTATAATCAAAGAGTGCATTTCCTTCCTTCCTTTCCTGCTAAATTTTAAGGACTCCAAGAAATAAAACTCGAGTCTTTCTTCATTTTTGAGAAATCTTGAAGAAAAGAGAGAATAGTTCTTGATATGCTACTGATCTGTGGATTTTACAAGCCTGAATTAGTGAATTATTGTCAGTGTTTTCATAGTTTTGAAAGTCCGAAAATTCCAAAGAAGACTCTAGGGGGGTGCTTTTTCATAAATTTAGTCTCCTGAGTCCGAAAAAGTATAAAACAATCAAATAAAGAACTCTCTTAGCTTGCGAAGAACTAAGGTATATATTTTTTGTACTTAGTTGGCAAGGTCCAAAAAAGGGGTGAACTATCACCGAACTGAAGCTCCTTCAAAAGCAAGCATGTAGCCTTAGTTTAACAATTGTGAAGGAAGGCAAGATCACTTAGGATTTTCCATTTATTTACGAGAATGGGACAAACAATAATAAAATTGATGCTTTGTACTAAAATTTAATGAGCATGACAATGGCATAAAGAACGCTCAGAATATTTTTCATGGTTTGATCCATAGCACTAAAAGAAAAAAGTAAGCTCAAACAGGTTCCTTTTTCATAATTTTAGTCCTCCATGCCCCAAAAAGAGATAAACCTATACCTTAAGATACTCTTATAGGTTCCGACGAAATAGAGTATTCATTTTTCATAAATAATTCCTAGGGTACAGAAAATGGTTAAACTTATACTACGATGGATGATCCTTCATTTCCTTTAACCAATCTGAATGAACAAGTAACTCAACTATCTAGTCATGTTTAAGGAGTTAGACCAGGGCTTGAAGAGAACTCCATATGACAAGAGTCTTATTAATAAGGGTAGTTTAGCAAAAGGTACGATATGAGGTTCATTTTCATGTGAAAAACAACTACGAAGGCTCCCACAACCTAGAAATATGTGGCATGGGTACCAAAATCAGCAAGAAGTGTTCTAGCTAGGGTAACCCATGTGAGGTAAGCTCTAAACCATGGAAGAAAAATTATGTTTGAAGGGAAAAAGTGGTTTCATATCGCAGTCCATAGATAAAAAAATGAGATCCTAGGTTTTGTCAAGGCATACGGTATAGATGCACAATGCAAAGGTACCAAATCCTATCCTACATGCAGAGGAAATATGCTCCAAATTCATCCAAAAACAATAAACATTAGTCCAAATAAAAATAAATTGACAAATACTATATTAATATGGGTAAAAAATTTGAAAATTTTCTTATAAATAGTAAAAAATTGGTCAAAACACAATTCATTTGTTTTTTACCACAAATAATGCAAAATTTACTTTGATCTTGAAACGACTCGTGTTCTGAAACCAGTGGATGGATTTACAAACCGTAAGTTGCAAGTAGACTACCTCTTCTTTCTCTTTCATTTCATGCTTTCAATTTTTTTATTTTTATGCAAATTTGATGTCTTTTGGTAAGTTTGTATGGGAACCACGTGGGTATCTCATTAAAAAATAACGAGTTCATGATGTAACCATGGGTTTGCAATGGGAAACCCATGAGTGACATGTGCTGTCACCACTAGACATTCCCGAGTCCTGCGGATTGGATGTTTTAATGTAACTAATGGCCAAAAAACTTTCTTTTGCATGCAAAATCGTACTATAATGGAGGGAAAGGGAGCATGAAGACATGAATAGAGTAGCATTGAGGGAGCCTATGATATTAAATTTCCTATGAAGGTGTGGGTTATTTAATTTTTACCGAACATCAAACATGTGATCCCAATTTTGAATTTTGGAAATGTTGGTGCAGTTATGGGACCTCGATCTAGGTATGTTTGACCTTCATGGTGAGACACTGGAGATGACTGCCGAGGACATATATTTTTTCACAAGTTTATCTCATCGAGGGGCGGCAGTTAACTTGGGTGGCATCAACCGTGGGGGTGATCCCCTTAGCGTGTAAGATTATGTGAATACATATTGTCTTCCAGGTACATAGAAGTTGAGAACTCATATCCCGATTGCACAGATCACAAGCTTTCTGCTCAAAGTACTTATGAGCACTATTGTCCATGTGGCAGGTACATACGCACTGCATTTTGCCACACGAACCCATATGCGTATAGCGGTGGAATGTCCACAAGGTGTAGTATTTGAATGGTGCTTCGGGTTGATCATAAGTATGAAAAAACAATTATCAGACTGTATGTTAGGGAAGAAGAAGAATTTGGTTATGCTAGTATCTTGGTAGCCTTCTTTTTCGAGAGAGTGTCTACTCTGATTCCTAGGCTGAGACTTATGCCTTCACCTCCACGTGAGCCTAGGATCACATGATGGGGGGATGTATTTGTTTTCCGGGGTGGTGGTGAAATACAGGGTGGATACAACAATGACTTCTATGCATGGTGGAGCCTCAATGTGACTGCTTTATGGAAGTTACCTTATGCAAGTTTGTATTTTTGTGGATATATCGAGTCAATTATTCCTCCAGGACAAGCATGGGGAGAGATTGGTGAATTTTTTCTTTTCAAATATTTAAATTTTTATGATTTTTTCTTCATAAGTGTTATATACATATATATGTTATTCAATTCTAAGAATTCTTTTATATGATGCATATATTGGGCCTATTCAGCCAGACATTCATCCTAGGAATTTTGTTCAACCCGTAGACAGATCCAGGGATGAAGCCATTCTTTGTATTGTAGAGGGAAACCTGTCCAAGCTCACTCATGATGTGTCGACTCTAAGGATGGAGAAGATCTTTATTTCCATGTAGGAGCATATCTTGGGAGTACCGTCATCCTAGTTACACCTACTTTAGAAGGTGTTCAGGGTTGTGCTGTGTTACTGAGAGGCTAGGGCAGAGGAAGCCGCAGCTGATGAGGCTGAAGAGCCTCCATATATCTTAGCATGTTGAGGATTATGATCCTCTTTTTGTATATTTTATGTACTTATTTACTGGATCCTCAGACCAAAACTCAATGTATATGAACCTATTTGGCGCGCACACACACACACACACACACACACATATGACGTGTTATTTACACTTGTTTCTATGCATATCTGTGTATTCTTTTACAATGTGTGTGAAAAATGTTAGTCTAGTATGTAATTAACATATGCGTTAGTAATTATGTTTTGATTTCTTGGAATGTGTTGATACATAATATGCTCAAAATTTCTTTCAAGTAACCTAATCCTAAAAAACTGATGTAATAGTGTAGGATGTCTCACCTAATAGACTCCATTGAGTTTAGAGACCACTAACTGAGAGTCAAGTTTGAATTCCAGGAAGGTAATACCATGTGATATAAAATCCAAAAGAATATCAATAACAACATTGCACTCGGTTATATTGCTAATTGCAGGCCTTAAGAAAGCAACCCTCGAGGAAACTAGTTGTCATGTGGGTGCATAAATGACCCAAGCAACTGAAGCCAGGTTGCAAGTATGAAGGATTGCACCATCAATGAACCCTATGAACCACTCCAAAGACATTTGAAACAAAACCATACTACATAAGAAACACTAACCACGAATGACCATTTACAAAATTATACAACTATAATAAAAGAAAAAGCAAAATGCCTAAGTGTAATACTTCTTCACGTAGATCCCATTTTGGGGCTTAGGAAGCTTGTTACCATCGTAATAAAATAACTTTTACACACCCTTCTTTAGAATCTTGGACGCAATGTATGGGCCTAAAGACAACTATTTGAACTTGCCTACCCCCAGGGGTTCCTTATCCTGGTTGTAGACCAATACAAAGTCTCCTTTGGATAAAACCCTAGATTTGACCACTTTGTCATATTGGTTCTTTACCTGTTTTTTATGTGCTTCATTTGTTGTAAGCGCATATATGGACTGTTCATCTAGATGTTCCAGATGAAACAAACATTCCTCTAAATAAGAAGTATCAGGGAGCACGCGAATTGCAATCTTTAGAGATGGTATTTTTCATTCCACCGGTGTGACTGCTTCCACCCCATGAATGAGTTGGAAGGGTGAAAACCCTGTGGTAGTATTAACATTCATTTGATATGCCCAAAGCGTAGGATACAATGATATGCCATTTTTATCTACTCACATTAATAGTTCGCTTCAGAATGGTTTTCAAAGTTTTGTTAATGACTTCTACTTTCCCATTCTTCTGCGGGTAAAAGGAAGATGAGTGGTCTTGTCTGAAACCTAGCATAGCAGTCAACTCTATCATCATCTTTTTCTGAAAGTGACTTCCATGGTTAGTGACAATATGCTTTGGAATACCAAACTTGGAGATGATTTGATTGAATATGAAGTACGCTGCTGTCTCACCATTGAGTTTAAAGGTAGGCATTTCTTCTTCCCACTTCGTAAATGAGTCTACAATGAAGATGGTATACTTATGCCCACCATCAGACACTGGGTTGCAGGGCATGGAGTCCACCCCCCACTTGGTGAAGGGCCCTACTGCGATAATGGAAAATATAGGAGTAGAATGCGACTACATATTTCTGGTGTATAGTTGGTAGATATGACATCATTTCATAGCTTCAACGCAATTTTTAAAGATGCCAGGCCAGAAATAACCAGCACGCAAGATCTTCAGGGCCGTTACTAACCCAAATAAATGATCCCCACATGCTCCACTATGAGAATCATTCAGGACAAGCTCATCCTCTTTATGGGTGAGGCATCGATGTAAGATGGATTCTACACCTCTTCTATATAATGTATCTCCGATTATGGGGTAGTTTTTAGCGTTTAATTCTACTAAATTTAATGACCATCATACTTTTTAAAATATTGGTATACGTTTCAATAGATTAAGTATTTAATGACTGACATGCATTTAAAAAAATTGGTATACTTTTCAATAGATTAAGTATTTCCATATTTTTGGGTTTAAATGGTACAAAGTGTATAGACTAAATATTGGCATACTTTTTAAGACTAAGTATTTTCATAGAGATTTAAAGTTTATAATTCGAATTGTATAAAATGTTCTATATTAACTATTTTATGGATTTTTTATATACTAAATATTGTCATAATTTTTAAAAACTAAGTATAATAAAGAATTATAAGCTTTATACTTTTTTTTATAGACTAAATATTGGCATACTTTACGGTTTAAAGTTCATAATTCCAATTATATAAAATGTCCCGTATTAACCATTTTATGGGTTTTTTTTATAGACTTTATGGACATTTTTTAGACTAAGTATTGTCATAAACTAAGTATAGGCATACATTTTCATAGACTAAGTATTCCCATACTTTTGGGTTTAAATGGTACAAAATGTATAGACTAAATATTGACATACTTTTTAAGACTAAGTATTGCGATAGAGATTTAAAGTTTATAATTCGAATTGTATAAAATGTTCATATTAACTATTTTATGGATTTTTTATACACTAAGTATTGTCATAATTTCTATAAACTAAGTATAATCAAGAATTATAAGCTTTATACATTTTCATAGACTAAATATTGACATACTTTACGGTTTAAAGTTTATATAATTGTCCTATGTATTAACCACTTTATGGGTTTTTTTTTAGACTTTATGGACTTTTTATAGACTAAGTATTGTCATAGACTAAGTATTCCCATACTTTCAGGTTTGAAGTTTATAATTCGAATTGTACAAAATTTATAGACTAAACAGTATTGGTATATTTTAATAGAGTAAGTATTGTTATACTTAGGGTTTAAAGTTTATAATTCGAATTGTAAAAAATGACCCATATTAACTATTTTATGGACTTTTTATATGGTCAAGAATTATGGACTTTTTATAAACTAAGTATTGTAAATATTTATTTCATAATTAAATTAAATTCTAAGTATTATCAAGATTTATTTCATAGTTTAATTTATTTTATAGTCTAAGTATTCTCAAGAATTATAGAAAGTTTATAGATTAAGTATTGCCAAAATTTATTTCATAATTAAATTAAATTCTAAATATGATTAAGATTTATTTCATAATTTAATCTATTTTATGAGAACTTTTTAAAATTTGGAATAAATAATAAATATATATNATTAAGACATGGATAATTTAGTAACACTTAACTTGTGACTTATCAATGTTCACCAATCACAAGTTTAATTGTGTTAATATTATTTACTATATTTAAATAAAGATTATCGACCATCCCAACAAATACATAAGATAAGTACAAATGCATAATAAAATTATTATTACATGAGTTTGATATTTCTATACACCACACTTATATTTTTGGCACATATGATAAAATCCCATTCATATATATATGAGGCTTGTTTTGTGTTAGGTTTCCAAATTCATAATCAAGATGCATATAGTATTTCGGAGGCCCATCTTATTTTCACGATGGATGTAATCTGTCATTTTGTGTATAAATACAAGATAGATGCAATCCATTAAATTTCGTTATTTGGTAGGCAACCTAGGTTGAAAATAGGATGTAATCCATTATAGGGTATGCAACAATTATGTTGAAAATATAATGACAAAAATCACCCATGCCTTGTGAGATTTGAGTATGAATTTTCACAGGGACAGTTCATAATTTTCCTTTTTTTTTTAATTTTCACATAGAAAACGCATACTTAAAAACTCAATTGCTCGTTAAATCCATAAACATAATTAAATAAATGTAGAATTGAAAACATATCACAACAACTCCATCTTCTTAAATGTATAGGTCCATAGTTAAAGAACATTTCAGAAAGGAAAATTTTGTTATTGATTTCCTCCATATCCATTTTTCATACTACGAGAAATAGAGAAAGGAAAATTTTGTTATTGATTTCCTCCATATCCATTTTTCACACTACGAGAAATATATTTCCACATTTAGGATATATTATCTTGATCCTACCTCAAAATCAACTTTAGAGAACATTTTCAAATATTATAAATGCTTCACTTGTAGAAGGAGAGGTTGAGCATGGGAGAAGTTGGGATTCGTGTTGATTGGCATTTACTAGTTTGTTGTTTTAAATTGTCTCTAAACCATTCAGTCACCCTCATAATATCCTCATAATGGTCGTGAAGTCAACACCTTAGATAGATGCAATAAATTTTGGAGCAACTAAGAGTGTCATACTATAAAAACATATGGAAAATGCACAACTTAGGAACATTCTTTTCTCAGCTTTTTAATCACAGGAATCAAATTTTACATATATTCAAATAATTTCTTTCTTTTTTCTTGGTCCGATAGACCAAATGTGTATCATTAGGCGTTAATACTCATCATCATCATATACAACTAATTAATAGATCCATACATATGGAAAATGCTTAAATACACTAAGGAATGCATTAGAATGATTTGTCCAAGGAAAATCATATATATTTTTTGAACAATATAGACTAATTTATTTTAATATTAAACACCATGTCCATATATAAAAGGAATTAATACATCCACAATAAATTATAAATTAACATAGGCACTTAACTTGTGGCAAGTAAGCATGGATAGGTCACAAGTTAAGTGTCAACAATTGCTTGTTATCCATGTCTTAACCACTAGTTATTACCTAGATGGATCCAAAAGGGTTGGATAATCGAGCCAGATCTAAAAAGTTCAAGCATTCCAGAGTAAAGTCCGCAGAAGAAAATACATCCCAGATATAGATGAACGAGACCTAATACGCTTAGATGGACTCCCAAAAGGATCATTAATCTGGAATTCTTCCCGGTAGGGTATCAATCTATTACAAAACCAAAGTTTCTAGGAAATTAGGGACAACCACTCTTCCCTCTTTTGAAATATGCCCAACAAAAAAGACCCAAGCTCAATGAGCACCAACATGGTGAAGAGTTACAAAATTTCTATAGGCTTTCAACAAAACATACATCTATTAATATTGGTACATTAACATGCATTTCAATAATTGGAGGCAATGGGAGCCATAGGAACATTGGCCATGCCCTCCAAAAGGATTTAATTTAGATGAATGGTTGCAAGATCTTTAGTTTAGGAAGATTCATCCCTATTTGGGACAATATAAATTGCAATGGGGACATAAAGAAGGGGGACACTTTTTGTTAAAAAGAGACATGTAAGATCCATTTTAGGAATCTAGAGGCAGCAAAGATATGGGGGAAATATGCTAACAATTTAACATATGGCCAAAGGTGCCCACCTTCATTTGGCAGGTCGCTTGGGGAAAATCCATCACTTCAGATCATTTGTTTAACTGGGGCTTTGAAGGTCCATTGAAATGCTACCTCTATTGAGAGGCTATCAAAAATATGGAACATCTCTTCAACCAGTTCCAATTCATATATACTCTTTGGAATAGAGGAACCACTATATTCAGGATATTGGATAGAACTTGGTAGCTCTTTTTTGTCTTCTTGTTATGGGAAACCTAGAAGGAAAGAAACTAAAGTGTTTTCAAAGATGAAATCAATAGAAACAACAATGTATGGACAAAAATTTAATCCAATATTCAAGAAACCATACAGTCACAACAACTAGGAAGACAAGGAATGATAATGTTCAAATCTAGAGCAGGTTATAATTTAGGCTTGGGGGATTGACATCATTAAATTCAACAAGAAAACAATATGAAGGCCATAATTTCCATCCTTCAAAGGTGCCCCCCCTCGAGGGATTCTTCATACTGAATTTTGATGAAGCAACAAAAGGAAACCTAGGGCCAATAGGATTTGGAGGAATATTCCAAAACTCCCAAGGTGATATCCTCTACATCTATGTAGGATCACTCAGTTAGGAATGTAAAAATGCATATGAATTGCATGGTTTAGCATATGGGATACAAATATCTCTCAAGGAGAACTTTTCCAAATTGATTATAGAAGAGTAGTTGCAAGTCCTAATCAAAATTCTTAAGTGTCTCCAAAATGGACCCCTTATAGGTTTAAGATATCTAAAAATGATTGTCTAGAAGTGAAATGTAAATGGTTAAGCATCGTTGTTTTTAAAGCCATTGTTTTCATCCCCTCTCATGTTAGACATGATGAAAACAAAGTAGTTGACATGCTAGCCAATGAGGGATTCACTAGCAATAGTGAGGACACAAAAAATGCGTGGGAAGCTCTCCCTCATTCACAACTTAAGACAAAGAGCATAATCCTATCCTTGTTTGATTTCTATCTGCCACAATGGGTGAGTAGGGATGTGACAACGACTCACATGATCCTGTAATAACCCACTTGGACAAACTGACAATTGGTTCATGGTTTGGGACAAATGGAGTTATAGGGATACATGGAATGTGGAGAAACCCTTGCACACCAAGCAGGGTAGTTATGGAAATACAATCTAGAAGAGGGTTTGGTGTTTGAAAAAAGGGGTAGGGAAAGTTAGTAATCTAAGATGCCATAATGAACTAGCTCCTCCCACCCATTCTCATTATTCCATTTTTACACCTCAATTATAGATACATGGAGGTTAATTTTGAAATGTATCAAAGGGAAATGGATTAGATCGTTGTATACAAGGATGGGCATGAGACGCAACAACAAGTTACTGCTCAATTTGTGGAATGAAGGTATATCTGGGAGGTTCTCAATGACTACATCGGTGATGATTCAGGTCAAATAAGCTTATTCCCTAGGGGTATTTCTTTTTGGACAACTGAGTAATTGTTTTTGCATTAGTGGCGCATATGGGATGGGATCGAGGTCTACAATAAATTTCAATGGTAAATAATAGGAGATGCTGAGGTGGGATAAGTGGCTAGGGAAATTCCCATATGTCGTGTGTGATACAAGAGATAAATGTGACCAAGGTTGTCTATAAAATGGTTGTCTATAAGTGTTGAGCAGGATCAAGATGATACTCATTTGAACATAATTCATGGTGAGGTCCACCAATTGGTTGAGGATTTAGGAACACATTTCACTCAATACACCAAGTTGATGAAAAAAATAGCTATTTAATGAAATATGAAAACCATCATGGGAAAAGTCATCATGAAAAACAATGAAGAAAAGAAGGAGAACACCCTTCAATTGGATGGAAATCAAGGTCATATTAGTAAGGTGGAGACCACTCTAAAGTTGATAGCAAGGGCACAAGTTGAGATGGGAGCCAAAATAAAACTTGTCCTAGCTAAGGAAACCATAACGACGGTGTTTAAGAAGCATGAGCCCCTGATACAAGGCTCCAATGGTTCCCTCCATTGCTACTATTTATGATTATGTTTAATCCTAGTCTATATAGGTTTGTATTTCCTGTTGGTTTTGATTTCCATCCTATTGGATGGACCTGTCATGGTATTCATATTGACATATGTAATAACATAGACAAGCACAACTCTTGTTTAACCAAGGAACATGATAAGTTTACTTATTTCTCTAAATAGTCTGTCTAGCTTTTATATTTTGAGCCTCTTAAAACAATGGATGCAAATTTTAGTTCTATGGTTCGTCTTCTTTCCCTAGTGGTAGACCAACCATAAAAGACTTATATGTATTTTTTTTCTTTTATGATAATATAATTATAACACGGCTTACATGAAAAAACATGTTTTTCTAATGTCGATGATATTGTAGTACAATGTTAATATATCCTTAGTTGGGAGGTTACATGGTGTACTCCATTCCTTATTTGGTGCTCGAAAAGTTTCATTATTTCCTACAAAATAATTATTATATTATGTTATTAAGAATATTTTAATAATGGTCCAATTATGGTTAGCATCGAAGCAATGATAAAGTACTCCAAAGATGTGTTGACTCTTTGAAGGATAAAGTACTCCAAATAGGCTCCCAATATCTAAAGTAAATCCATGAACGAGGGTTTTGACGCTACAAGAAAGGGACCATAGACATTCCTTATGATTCCCAAATATGCAGATTTGGTTTATGTGAATCTTGTTGAGATAATTTTGGTTTCTTATATGATATCCCATAGAAGTAATTTATAAGGGTTCCACATAATAGTTAAAACCCATTGAAAATCCATCCACACTAATTGCCAATGTTTCATAGCCTTTCCAACATAACTTTGTTGTTGAAATCATAGTGTCACTACCACATTTTGTTCCTTGAATCATCACAATAATAAGTTTTTATTAATTATTCGATTCTTTAATATCATCTACTTTCCTTTCACGTTCACTCCCCGAATATTCCAGGATATAATATTCATGTCAAAATTAGGTTGTGAGACACTGTACTTGGATGATAGAATGCTTGTCCTAAGTGAAGAAGATGTGGCTCTACTTCATCATTTTTTTGTTTCCATGTCTTTATCCCTCTTTTCTTTTCTTCCCCTCCCATTTTATTTTTATTTTTGAGAGAAATCATCCTAATTCCTAGGGTAACTGATTGTCCTTGGTTTTGTATGATAATTCCCATTCATAAATGTGTTTCACATGTTCCTTTTGAAGTTGTTAGAGTTGGCCTTCTATTAGGTTTGTCAAATGTCAATCACCATATTTTTCTATGTTGGAATGCTTAGTTCCAACATTTTTGTAAAAACTATAGGATCCATATAATCTAACTCTAATTCCAACCATTCCTACTCTTTTGTCTATATGCCTAACTCATTTTATATTTTTAGGGACTCCCTTGTATCTTGGTTTCCTAACTCTAAGTTCGTTCTTTTGTATCTCCTTTTCAGGTCTCTTTATAGTCTTCTTGTTAAGTTGGAAATTTACCATCATCTAAGCCTTGGATTATGAAGTGGTTCTTTTTAGGTTTAGGAGGTTCCATATGTATGGTCATTTTTTCGATTCATGCAAGGTACCTTTCAAACTAAGGAACACGAGCATGGATTCCACTGATTCATCAAAAATGGGTTTGATCCCTAATTAGAGGGATAAATGGGGCCCATCAATAAAAGGTGTAAGAGTGGAGGAAAGTATTCCCAAGAGGGGATACATGAAGAAGGAAGGTGGAACTAGTTAATCCCAAATCAAGCGAAGGTTACGAATGTGTTATGATTATTAATCCTCCCTTGGTCAAATGTCTATTAGATTAATTATTTCCTACCTTAGGAACCTTAATTAATTAATTGGGTCCACTAGTACAATTGGGTCCACTTTTCCTAATGGGGCCACATGTACCAGTCACTGGAGTGTGGGGAACACTGCTGGAGGTTAATTGCCACTTACTCCATGTGCATGCATTGGTTTGGGCGCCTCCTAGACCAATCCCTACATTTAGGAGCCACTGGGAGTCCCGACACCAACCTACTTCAGTTAGTTGGTGTTAGTACTAGTTAGTATTAGTTAGCCCCTAGTTACATTTAGTTAGTTCATAGTCAGTTAAGCTAGCGCTACCAATGCATGGACAATGCATGGTTGCATGGGGAGGAGCGCTTTTGCCACCTACCTTACTCTTAGTTGCATTGAGTTAACTAGTTGTCACTGGTTGTTAGAGTTATTGTTCATCAGGGAGTTATCTATTTGGGCTCCAATATTGATTGGGATACCTTTAGTTAGAGATTCAGTTAGATACAGTCATATCTAGTTGGAGTATTCAAATTCATATCCCATGCATTGTGAATGATACTGTAAATTTCTGAGCAATACTTGTCAGTTTCTTGTGTGGTTTGTCTTGTTTAGTTTGTATCTTCATTCTCGATTTGATGCAAAAATTATCATAACTATCTACTGTAAGATCTAAATGACATTCAAATTCTAATATGGTATCAGAGCCGTCTCAGGTAGGTTTCCTGCTTGTTTATCCCCATCAAACATCAGAAGCAGCTGATTTTGCACATAATTCCCCTATGAAAATTTGCTAGCTCTGGATTTATTCAGAGTAGTGGATAGGGCGTGACGGACCCTGAAAACATGTTCATGCTGGGAGGAAAAACATGATTCTAATAGTTCATATGTTTTAGTGTGTTATTGCAGTGAAATTGACAGGTGCTACGTAGCTTGTGAGAAGTATTTGCAGTCTTCCAGCTAAAGCAATTATGAGTTCTCAAACTCTTGAACCACGGATCCTCACAACTTCCAATTACCTTGATTAGAAGATTGTTATGCAGTTGGCCTTGCGCAAGCATGGATACCACAGGATCATACATGGATGGGAGGTTGAGCCTCATCAACCGGTAGAGAGAAACACGTTCCTAAACCGTTGTGATGAAGCATTCGGGTAATTATGTACTTATATTTCCAAATATCTCCTCTTCCATATAGAATGATTGAGGACTCCTAGAGAATCCTGGGAGAAGCTTGATAGCTTGTTTAACAAACAAGATGAGCTTTGGGGAAACATTCTGGAGAATGAGCTGGTATCTTTACATCCCAGCAATTTTGAGACTATTGAGCAATTCTTATCTAAATTCAAGTCTCTAGTGCTCCAATGAAGACAGTGTGGAATAGAGAAGAAGGATGAGCAGAATGTCCTATCCATACTTAGCAAAATAGGCCCTGAGTACTCTGTATATGTCTCTATGTTTCATTCCAAGCAAGAAAGCTTTGCTGATTGGAAAATTGCCTCTTTATATTATTCCTTCGAGTCCTTAATCAAGGAACATGACAAGTTGATTCGAATGGGAGTCATCTAGACCTCCAGAGATCAAGCTCTCTTGGTTACTAACTATTCCAAAGTGCAAGTAAAGGGGAAATCAAAGAATAGGGAGCCAAAGGCAGCTGATTCGAAGCCTCAATAAAATCAACAAGCTTTCGAAGAAGAATAAATTTGAAAGGAAGTTATGTCCTTACTGTGAAAAGGGATACCATCTTGAAGATCAGTGTATTAGGAATCAACTTGATGAGATGTGCACTCTTCTCAAGCAAAAAAACATTGCTCCTCTAAGAGAAAATAAGCCTGATGAAGAAGCACTGAAAAAATATACCGAAAGGTGTCATGCTTTGAAAGAAACTCTCTCTCCATCCTCAACATACATTATAGATTCTGGAACCTCCAACCACATTGTTTCCTCCAAAGAATCCTTCTCTACTCTTTCACTATCAAAGCGACCTAACATTCACATGGGAGATGATTCCCAGATTGCAGCAGAAGGAAGGGGCTCAGTCAGAGCGAAGCATGGTGAGTTCAATAATGTCTTATATGTGCCCTCCCTTGTTTCTAACATGTTATCTGTTTACCGGATGACTCATACAGGCTCTCCCAAGAGGATCACATTTGATTCAAACTTAGTGGAGATCACGGAAAAATACACTGGAAAGCTTATCGTGAAAGGTATTGCAAATCACTCTACCAAATATTATGAGTTTTCCCATTTCTTACCTATTTCTCCTCCTACAACTTTGTTGACTCATGCTAACAACACTAGCAAGATTTGGCATGAGATATTTGGCCATCTCAATTTCAAATATCTGAAGTAGCTCCACAATGATAACATGGTTGAAGGTTTTCCCTCCATCCAAACTTCTGATGGAGTATGTGCTGGGTGCTTGGTAGGTAAGCATCCAGAAAAGAAGTATGATGTTCGGAAGGCACATAGAGTTGTCTCTACACTTGATTTGTGTAGCATCCTTGACCCCCCTTCGGACCGGCGAAGAGGATGCTACCATGGCGTTAACCATCCAGGCTAAGAGCCCCATGAACATGTACATTCATAAAATGGTGAAATGTTGAAATAGAATGATTTGAACTATAACATACACAGACGCAATTATTTATCATACACAATGGAAGCAACATGCATTCATACAAGCATTCAACATGTTCATCATGATCACTAACAGTAAATAGGATTGCAGAAATAAAATAGACAAGATTACTTATCTTATAAAAAGCTCGTTCCACAACCAGCTACGTCGCTGCAACGTTCCACCCAACCTTAGGCTAGCACGCTCCTAAATATCTCAGCAATGCTGCCACCCCCGAGCCAGGAATGACTCCCCAAGGAATAAGGAACTAACAGGATTACACATAGCCAAGGGTAACAACACCACAAGGGTACACAGTTCAGCCAAGCCAACACGGTTGGGTTTATCAGGAGAATAGTAGATCAGCCAAGCCAATAGAGTTGGGTTTATCAGGCCATCCAGGAGCTAGGAAAGGCTAATTCTAAGCTGGTGAGCTCAGTGAAGAGATGCAGACACCAACACCAGAACCAGCCTGGATTCTAGAACACCCACACAAACCAAACACAAGGAAGTCAGTCCCTTCTCTACAACGTAGTCCCTCAGGCCCTGATCTTCCCTCTAGTGCTCTTCAGGGGTTGTGGAGAAGAAATATAGCTTAGTATATTTGTCCATGTGGTTCTCAACCCACCAGGTTTATCAAGCACCTCAGGCCCTCATTCACTAACCAAAAATAGTCCAGGGACAAATCCACTGCATGCAAGCAGCCAAACAACTATTCAAGTGTTTACAGGGAAAAAAATAGTCAAACCATCATGGCAAACAATAGTTAACAAACTCACATGAACCCACAACAAACCAATCTTCAATACCATCGGTGCGATACTTACAAAGACCAGAAAATGGTTAAAAAGACACGGCCAACATTCACAGCTCAGCATGGATTCGCAGGAAAAATCACCCCGATCTTCTCCCAATGCCGCATTGTAGGTAACTCAGTCAACAATGTGTGGGGAAAACCGCACCCATCAATCAGTGGGAGAAAATCCCAATAATTTCCGCTCACGATCCGCTATGATGGATGAAAAACAATACACAGTCCAATGCGTGGAGGTAGAAGTTAGTTCTCTGTGTGGATGGAAAGAACAGAACTACAAACCAACAATTAGTGCTAGAGAGGGGAGGCGAACCCCAACACAATGGATGGTAAAACATTTTATCCCCGTCCTACATGAGGAAGATGAACAACCATGATCCGAGGGAGTGGGCAGAATGATCCCTACGTCGTGGAGAGGAGAGAAAGCATGGGCATGGTAGTGGTCTTCCTGCCAGCCAATCACTACCTCAACTAACAAAAAGGAAAATAATTGAGGGAGGTGGTGACACATAGTTTTCCCTTGTGACTCAATGTTCCACATCCCCCCTTTCCTTATCCTTTGGAATCATGCCCCTTCTCAATTTAGTTGTTGCAAACATAGCTGGTTGGGTTATTTGATTAAAATGCGTGTTTACATGATGCCATAATTAAATATATGCCACATGTCTCGATATACCATTGGTGACCATTCCTAATCAGAAACACAACATAACCAAATCTATGGTGGGGCCTTGGCCTTTAGCTTCACACCAATATTATTTACAACATATGTATCCTATGTACTTTAATGCAAGCGGGGTTTAAAACGGGGTATTACAATTCGATACATAGTGATGTAGTTGGACCCATGCCCACAAAATCCATTAATGGTTGCAGGTATTTCCTAAACTTTATTGATGATTGTTCTAGGTACTGCTGGATCTACTTCATGAAACTAAAATCAGAAGTTTTTGAAACCTTTAAAATTTTTAAAGCTATGGTTGAGAATAGTTTCAATAAGAATATCAAGTCAATAAGATATGATGGAGGAGGAGAATATGTCAAAAGAGATTTCCATAATTTCTGTGAATCAGAGGGGATTCAAATGGAACACTCGGTTCCATACACACCACAACAAAATGGTGCGTCTGAGAGGAAGAATAGATCACTGAAAGAGATGGCAACATGCCTTCTCCATTCTAAGAATCTACCTCCTTCTCTTTGGGCTGAAGCAGTAAACTGTGCTTCGTATTTGCAGAATAGGGTGCCCCACAAGTCAGTGGTTGGGGTGACTCCATTCAAAGCACTGCATGGGTATAATCCCAATGTCTCACATCTGAGAGTTTTTGGCTCCAAATATTGGGCCATAATACCACTTGATAAGAGGAAGGCCTTCCAAGCCCAAACTAGCGAATGCATTCTGCTGGGATATGCAGAAGATGCAAAAGCTTATAAACTGATGGAGGTTGGTACCAGAAGATGCTTCATTGAAAGAAGTGTCTAGTTTGAAGAAGATCAACTGCATGATACTCCTCCAACAACATACGAAGGTAGAACTCTTTCTCCACCTATTTTTGATGATGATGATGTGCTACAGGTTTCAGATTCAAATGAAGAAGATCATATACAACATGATCCTATTATTGAGACTGAAGCTCAAGAGATTCTATATCCAAATCCAATACTCATTCCTAATCAAAATCCTAAACCTAGATGGGCTCAAAATCTTCTTGATGCAGCTGGAAGTGGTGTTGGAGTTCCAGAAGATAGAAGAAGAACAAGGTCCCAATATCAGAATGAACATGCTGCACTATCCCTCACAGATTCACTCTCTACGGTATGGTGCAACAAAGTTATAGGTCGGTGCTACTTGATGATGTCGAATGATCAACTACATGACCCACATAAGAAAAGATTTGATCATTCCCTACCTTCACCATCCAGCAGAAACAAGCAGAGTCACCAGTTTAGAAGCACATTGAGAGGTCCACTGATGGACCATGCTGTGCATAGAGCTATAATTTTTGCAGCAGTGTTTTTTCTTAAGTTATTTTTCTAAGGAGGAGGCTTCTTTATTCTAAATATAGCTTGTAGATTGCTAATTTCCTGCTGATTTTTGAGGGGGAGTTTTCCCATGATGTTTTCCCCTGTTTCCTTAGTTGTATTAAGCCACATTTTATTATTATCTTCTAGATTGTATTTGGGTGACCTATGGTATTGTTACCAGGGCCAAAATTAGTCTAATTTAGGATTCAGGGGGGTTTTAGGATTATTAATCCTCCCTGTCAAATGCCTATTAGATTAATTATTGCCTAACTTAGGAACCTAAACTAATTAATTGGGTCCACTAGTATAATTGGGTCCACTTGGCCTAATGGGGCCACATGTACCAGCCATTGGAGTGTGGGGAACACTGCTAGAGGTTAAATGCCACTTACTACATGTGCATGCATGAGTTCGGGCACCTCCTAGACCAATCCCTACATTTTAGGAGCCATTGGGAGTCTTAGCACCAACCTACTTCAGTCAGTTGGTGTTAGTACTAGTTAGTCTTATTTAGCCCCTAGTTATGTTCAGTTAGTTCACAGTCATTTAATATAGCTCTACCAATGCATGGATAATGCATGGTTGCATGGGGAGGAGCGCTTTTGCTACCTACCTCACTCTTAGTTGCACTGAGTTAACTAGTTGTCATTGGTTGTTGGAGTTATTGGTCATCAGGGAGTTGTGTATTTGGACTCCGATATTTATTGGGAGACCTTTAGTTAGAGATTCATCTAGATATAGTCATATCCACTTGGAGGATTCGAATTCATATTCCATGAATTCAAATTCTACCTATTTAAACTATTGTAACACCAGATATTATTATTGTGAATGATACTGTAAATTTCTGAGCAATACTTGTCTGTTTCTTGTGTGGTTTGTCTTGTCCAGTTTGTATCTTCATTCTATATTTGCTGCAAACATTATTAGAACTATCTACTTGAAGATATAAATGGCATTCAAATTCTAATAGAATTAAGAACGGGGGAAGGAGTTGATTCAGAGATTTATCCATGTAAAGGAAAAGGAATTTCCTGGGTTCCCTACACATCAAGCTACTTCTTTCACAGGTATCCATGACTATATTTCTCAGAAATCCCCCTCTTGGTCTCCATTACAAGGTTCTCCTTGTAATTTGAGTATTGATGCATCTTCTATGTTGAACTTAATTGCATCCCTTACTATCGATAATCCCAATCCTTATTCCCTCTACTCAGAATCTTGGGCTGAAACTTCATATTCCTCTCCAAGGGTTATTGAAAATTTTGAGTCATGAGTCATCTATGGACTTGAAGAAACACAGATCCATATATGAATTTAGACCAAGACCACCCAAGGACTGTGTTACAGAGAGAAATTCCTATGGCTTGGGGTACCACAATAGATAACTTTGACTCCAGAAATCAATCTTTCCCAATATGCAATAGAAATAAAATGTCTAACACTAAAGGATCAGACCTCGTACCTTATTCTGGACGGTTGAAATAGATCCCCGTTGAGCTTTCCAATCTTCAACTTGAATTGATATAATACTTCCTCAACAACAAGTAAAAAATACAAGCATACTATATATCATGGTGTTAGATCTATTCTAGCATATATAATCCATAATGTAAAAGCATTTGACATATTCCAATGGATACAATATTCAATAAAATACACATCCTTGGACAGGAAAAGATAGTTCTTATTAATATAAATAAGAGATTACAAGATAGATACAACCTCTGATGGCACGTCTGCGAACCGGAGAAACTGAATCCCCCACTTGGGCCTCCACCACCTCAATCCTCCATCTCACGATAACAAGCTCACTAGCAAAAGGCAAGCTTAGGAAGAACACAAAAGTGCTCCAAAGGGACAAAGGGATGCAGACTCAACCATAAATTCCGGAAACAATGGACTATAGTTTCGTTGCTTCAATCTCTCTATATGCCTTCAATGTACCAAGGGGTTCCTTATATAGCTTCACAAGGGATAATGAAGGGTCGAATCCGAGCGATCTCAAGGCATATGGAAGGCCAGGAGTCAAATGAGTCAGATCCATGTCAAGGAAAACTCCAAAAGGATTTGGACTATGCACACATCTCGATGTACGTGGTTATAGGAGTCAAACCCGTGTATGTACGTGGTTATCGGGTACAAAGACGCGTATATCATTTTTTATATAGTTTTAGGGATGATCAAGGAAACATCAAATGATAAAATATGGTCCATGGGGTCTAAAGAGTCTGCAGCAGGATAGGGGAAGGCCATACAAAGTGTGATTCACTTGGAGTGGTGAAATCTGCTATAACAGATGCCCCCTAATGTGTGAGGTCAGAGGGGTCATACGATGGCCGAAATACATTATAAGTCCATCCCAGAAGTGGAGTGATGAAGGATCCCAAATGGAAGACCAGCCACCCAATCAGCATAGTACAATGATACAACTCTGCATATAATTGCAAGTACATATAGCAGTCCTGGATACATAAGAGTACAATTGCCATGAACAGGCATAATACATGATATCACATATGTGGTCATCTCCACGTACAATATACATAGATCAGAATCTCCATGATGAATATATACAAAGGACCATGATCTCCAAAATGGCTGAAGATATACACTAGATCAAAATCTCCATAGTGGCTGGAAATGTCTGACATACACTAGAATCAAGTCACGAGAGCTGAAATCTCATGAACACTGGCACGATCAAGGAGGTAGCATATAAGAGATGCCACCAGTCTGGAAGGTTTTCTACACAAACCACTACGAGTACATGTCCTACTATGTGAATAGAGGTGTCGAGGTCAAACATAGTAGTCCATCGTCTGATTACCGGTCATTGATGTATACCATTAACAGACGCGAGATTACCCACCGATAATGAAAATGGGAATCAAGGTGCTAGAGTGCAAACTAACAAGTGTGAATAGATGTGTTGAGGTCAAACACTTGAGAGAATCCATCGATCAGGGGACATTGATGTATTCCCAAGAAACTGTCGATGGCGAGAGAACCTGCCACTGATGACTGCAAGTATCAAGGCACTCAAAAGGACTCTAGATTCCAATCCTAGAATAAATGATCTGAAGTCGATGGGATGAAATCCGCTGTAGGAGGGAATTAAGGCATCCCCCATCATCCAACATGAGGTACTCAACAAAGCTGTCTAATGTGGAAGGACTCGATCATAAAGTGCATGAACCAGTAACGGTACCGGGAATGGCCGACATGCAAAGTCAAGAGAACTGAGGAATGGCCTACACAAGTTGCAACTTCCTTCGAACAAGAGCATAACGATGTATGGTGACTGAATGAAGGAAGCATAGACTCGATATACAAACTGGGACATCTCTGTGACACAGGAGGCATCAACAGAGGCTCCATAGGGACTGGAAGCTTAACCAGTCAGTGGAGATAAACTCAGATAAATGAGTACAGCTCCTAAGTCAAACTATAACCCAACCAATGGATGTGATATACAGTGCTCTGTTCAAAGGCGACATGACTCGACAGCTGCCAAGGATAACATCTTTCCTTGTCCGGCTTTTTGGTTTTTTGATTTTTTTGGACTTTTTCAGTTATTTGAAAACCTTGAAAAAAGAATAAACTAGCTTTATAGTTACAAACTAGGAGGAGACGAGTGTCATCAGGGCAAACAAACTAGTTCCAAGCAGTGGAACATACCTATGCTCAATGCAAGGATGCATGTGTAGGATATCGACACTCGGGGGAAAATCCCCTCCTGGTAAAAAGGGAAATCAAGATGCAAAGGATATATAAAATGGCTCTGCATGGCTAGAAATGAGACAAGCTTGGGCTATATGGCTGAAACACAATGTCAGGGTAGCCAGCATAAAGCTCAATAAGGCAGGAAAAGCTCATGATAAAGCATTCACAACTTGACATAGGGAGAGTCTGGAGGGAAATAAGCCAGCATAAGATTCAAGAGGAGTATGAAGCTCTTACTCAAGGACATGGTGGGACTAAAAGGGAATCCCAGACCTAAGAGAGGACTCACAGCATGGGTACCAAATGAAAAAGGGAGCTAACTAGGGCACCCATGTATAGGAAACCTCTACCATTCACATAGTACCACTTCTAACAGCAGCATGAAGGTTCTGTGATACCATGGAATGGGTTCGTACCTAAGGTTAAGATGGAACGGTCATAAGGAAATGCATAAGTGCAAGCGGATGTGAAATCCTAACCTATATGCCAGTTCACACATAATACCTGTGATAGGAACGAACAGGTCGAAACCTCAGAGAGAGTGTACAAAAACTGGACCCTATATGACAACCATATTAGTTCAACACAACCCAAAATAGTCAATAAAGAATCCAAACTATAGGGAATAGGGAGGAATGGTCATGGCAAATTCCCCCAAAGGAAACAATGCGATGAACGATGAGACATAAAAAGGAAAGTAAGGTGTAGACACAACGTTCATGCATCCATTACCACCCCATGAGGGTGAACACTGGTGTAAAGACCGAGCAAAGGGAATAAAAATCCTCCACAAATGGAGTAGAGGATGGAATATGACCATTCCCAAATCTATGAGCACAGTAAGGGGCTGTGATGCCCCCAAGTATGACACCAGGGTCTGTACTAGGACCAAGGATGGGTGATAAGATACCAGGCATCCCAAAAATAAAAGGACCCGAACTCAAGAGAGCATAAATATACTCAAGTAACCGTGATCCCAAAGGCCAACTAGCGCACAAAGAGCACACTCCTAAGAAAATATACAACCAAAATACAAGCAAACTAAGGGGAGGATATGTGAGCTCCCGAATGCAGTAGGTATGTCTCACCTAGGAGAGGCTCGAAACTCCCATACACTACAAGCAGAGGTACGTAACCAATTATAGTGGCCCTCAGCTTCAACGCATATAGAGACTGTGCTGTCCGACCTCTACCTGGCTGGGACACCTGCAGAATAACCTCTACAAGTACCCCCTCTATATCCTAGGTAAGGTCACTAAGGTCACCTCAATATAATCAAAGCTCAGGCGGACAGTCGCAGGCGGGATTGACTGTATGGGCAGGGTAGCAAAGCCCAAAACTCTCGAAAGAGCCCCCAGATACGAATACAATCCTGGAAATATCTCTGGTGCTACTTAGTTATGACTAGGGGTCATCCCAATCAATAACCACTCACACTGCCTCGTGCTTAACTCCCGTTTGAGAGGAGGATCCTGAGAACGATGGTTATACCAAGGATTTCACACACTCCCTGGACAAACACCTAGATGTTGTTGTTTAGTGATCTTGGAGAATTGACTTACAATGAACTATTCCAAGATCCTAAAACCTAAGCTTGTTGGTGCACCCTATAAAGAAAAGAGTGTAGTTCTTTTTAATTAAGCGCTGATTTTATTTGGCTGTAATTAATCAAAGGGAAATGGTCATGCAACTAATGAAATTATGACTCAGCAGTGAAGTAAATATGCACACCATAACAAACAATGCTAAGTGCAATATTTGTGAAATGAAAAATAGGGTATACCACTACATGAGATGCATAAATATATATTCCTTTCCGAATGCCGATGCAATCCTTCCTATATGAAAGCCTAAACACAACTCTCATCCAAGCAATCCAATGCAAGTACCTCCTCAAATCCATATCTAAGATGCAACTAAGAGTGCAACTACTTCGTATTTTTCAATATAAAAGAATGAAAAATGCAATAAAAGTCATCTAAAATTTTCAGTCTCTGCAGCAAGTATAAAAGACAAGCCCAACAAGACACCAAGACAAAAAGAGTAATGCACTAATGGAAAAACAAAAAGGAAAAATGACTAAAATTACTTTCACAGAAAAATCAATGAAAAAGCGGTCTCTGGTCACAAAAGAAGCATCCAACAGACAACATCAGACCCAAGGAAGACCCAACCACACTCACAACGCACCCAACAACTTCCCATAACATCAAACTCACCAAAAGGGAGGATGTACGCGATTGTTTAAAGAACAGCTGCGTATATACGTGACTTTTGGCCAAAAACCTGAGTGTATATGCGTATTTTGGCCAAAAACCTGCGTGTATACGTGACTTTTGGCCAAAAACCCACGTATGTACATGACTTTTGGCCAAAAACCTATGTATACAGAGAAGGAAATGGTAAAAAGCAGGCCAAGGGTCAAACCAATAAAGGGGAGTGTCAATGGATGAACATACTATAAAATGCAACCCAGAAACAAGGAGAGACAAAGAGCAAATCAATAATATCAAGCCCATTATGCCCGCAAACCCCAAATAAAAACAAGGAACATCCCCAATGGAGTCGCCAATTCTGTTACGGAGAGAAATTCCCATGTCTTGGGGTACCACAAAAGACAGCTTTGACTCCAAAAATCAATCTTTCCCAATATGCAATAGAAATACAATGTCTAACACTAAAGGATCAGACCTCGTACCTTATTCCGGACGGTTGAAGTAGATCCCCATTGAGCTTTCCAATCTTTAGCTTGAATTGATATAATACTTCCTCAACAACAAGTAAACAATACAAGCATACTATATATCATAGTGTTAGATCTATTCTAGCATATATAATCCATAATGTAAAAGCATTTGACATATTCCAATGGATACAATATTCAATCAAATACACATCATTGGACAGGAAAATATAGTTCTTATTAATATAAATCAGAGATTACAAGATAGATACAATCCATGACGGCATGTTTGCGAACTGGAGAAATTGAATCCCCCACTTGGGCCTCCACTACCTCAATCCTCCATCTCATGATAGCAAGCTCACTGGCAAAAGGCAAGCTTAGGAAGAACACAAAAGTGCTCCAAAGGGACAAAGGGATGCAGACTCAAGCATAAATTCCGGCAATAATGGACTATAGTTTCGTTGCTTCAATCTCTCTATATGCCTTCAATGTACCAAGGGGTTCCTTATATAGCTTCACAAGGGATAATGAAGGGTCGAATCTAAGTGATCTCAAGGCATATGGAAGTCTAGGAGTCAAATGAGTCGGATCCATGTCAAGGAAAACTCCAAAAGGATTTGGACTATGCACACATCCCGATGTACGCGGTTATAGGAGTCAAACCCACGTATGTATGTGGTTATCGGGTACAAAGCCGCGTATATCATTTTTTATATAGTTTTAGGGATGATCAAGGAAACATCAAAGGATAAAATATGGTCCATGGGGTCTAAAGAGTCTACAGCGGGACAGGGGAAGGCCATACAAAGTGTGATTCACCTAGAGTGGTGAAATCCGCTATAACAGACTGTTATAGGGAAGGTGGTTTAGGTATGATTAAAAATATTGTTGGATCAAGGAGAGGTTGAGGCAGGAAATCTAGCATTCATAAGTAATATGAACACACAATTATTGACGTAGCAATGAGTAAACAAACATCCATTATTAGGGATATTGGAACAACATGAACCTTGGAAGGGGTTCAAGAATTAAAATTCTCTCATTCAATTGTAGAGGTTTGGTGAACACATCCAAAAAATTGCTAGTCAAGAGGGTGGTTATTACCATTTATCTAGATATCCTTGTTCTGTAGGAAAATTTAGGGGAGGGATAAATGGTTGAAAAAAATATAATAGTCTTGTTTAAAAGGTGGAGCTTCCTAGCATTGGATGTGAGAGGGAGGTCGGTGGGATTAACCATTGGATGTAAATTTTCTACTATTCATGTGAGGGACAACTAGGGTTGAAAATAACTATTGGTGATAGATATATTGGCTGAAGCAAGTGGTATATGTTTAACAGTAGTAAATTTCTATATTCCATATGAGAAAATGAAATTTTTTTGGGATTCTTTAGTAGTTAAAGATCTTTTATAGGTCTCAAATCTCATCATTAGAGGAGACCTAAATTTCACAGTTGGGGTGATAGAAATTTTGGGGTCGAAGGATTTCCATGATCCAAAAGATGCATATTTTCTTCATCAGTTTGAGGACAAAGGGATAATTGATATTTGAGCTATAGAAAATGAGGCCTACCTAAACAACATAAGAGTCGGTAATGATCACATTGCCAAAAGACTGAATATTTTCTTATCACCTCAAGGTTGATTAACAAATGTAACAGTGTGAGGAAATGGATTGGGATGTGAGGAGATGTATACCACAACGCCATTTATCTAGAATTTAGTAATGAGAGGGATAAAACTCCAAGAAATTTTAAATTTAACTCAATATGGATAAAGGATGAGAAGTTCAAGGCACTTGTGGCAGACGTTTGGTATCTCACTGATCTGGGATCTCAAAGATGAGATTCGATGCAAGTTTAAAAATATGTGAAGGAATTGAAACATGCCACAGTGAAATGAGATCATATAAAGCACACTAAATATGAAAAATATCTCAGAAGAGTAGAAGAAAGTGTCCATACTATCTATGAATAAGAAGGAAGAGGTCTAGAAATAGAAGAATCAAAAGGAATTTAGTCCAATTAGAAAAATCATGAAGAAACTACTTGCAGATCAAGAGGAGGTTTGGAGACTGAAAGTTTGAGGAATTGGATAATTAACAGGGATGAAAACACTAAATTATTCCATGTTGCTACAAAAGGTCACAAAATCAGAAACTTTATATGGGGGATGTCAAATTAGGATGGTTAAGAGGTCAAATATTTTAAGGGATTTGATAGAATAGGGAAGGAAAAATTATCTTCGTTATCCAAGTATTAGGAAAGAGATTTGATTCTATAAATTCTTAGGATTTCACAGTCCTTCCCCAACTTTGTAAACAAGGAGGGTAATAGAGATCTTATGAAGAAGTCTCACCAGATGAGTAACTAGAAGTTCTTCATAGCTTCCAAAAAGAAAAGAGTGCAGGGCCAAATGTATGGTTGGTGGAGTTCTTCATGGAATCATTCGACGCCTTGGAGGTTGAACTTCTGAAGGTGGCATAAGTGTTGATGTATTTGTAACTTCAGAATGTATTCATCTATGTATCTTATGTATTGTAACCCGATGTTTATTCCGAGATGTATCTATTATGTAATTGAGTCATGTTGTCATGCCTCGATGTTCTGATCGGGAGAATCAATAATGTAAACAAGTCATGTCAAGTCATAGTGGGTAACCCTCCGATTGTGTAAGGGTTAAAGTCCCTACATTTTTGGGGCACTAGGGTTATTAAACTCTCCTAGTAGAGGTCGGCCCTAGTAGGGTTTTAGTCATGTCGAGATTAGTATACATAGAGAGCTGGGGTCTCTATTTAGCTGTAATGCCCCGGTTTTGACCCCGTTACATTAGATGTATATGATGTATATATTGTAATGATCATGGTGTGGAGCTAAAGGCCAAGGCCCCACCATTGATTGGTAATGCTATGTTTTGGATTTAATTGTCACCGAAGATCTATCGCGGCATGCGACATATAATATGTTGGCCGTCATGTAAATATGCATCATAATTAATTAATGGACACAACCAGCTATGGTCACGGCAACTAAATCAAATGGGGCATGATTTTCTAAGGATAAGGGGGGTGAAATATTTAGCCTATGGGCCAATGGGGAAAAGCCAAATTTCTATGAGAAAACCCATCAAGCTGTCAACTACCTTTCTTGTCTTTTTCTCCAATCATTTATTTCTGCCAGAATGTGGTTGAGTTAGTTATTGCATGGATGGGAAGAGTATGGGCAACCAAAAATTCGAATTGGGTAGAGAACCATTTTTGAAAAACGTGTTCTGACTTCCTTGGCAAGGAAAATGCCCAAAAATGTATGCCATTTTTCTAGGCATTCACGTTTTTCAGTTTCCTCACGTTTTGGGAGCAGTTGGAGTTTTTCCTGTGTTTTTCTTTCCACGATTTTGGCTGTTAGCTTCATTTTTCCCATGGATGGGAGGTCATTTTTGTAATGCCAGGGCCTGGGTTGTCTTCCTCACGTTTTGGGAGTTGCCGGTGCATTTTTCCATTCACGTTTTTGTGATTTCATGTGTTTTTACCATGGCTGTGAAGGGCCATTCATGTTTTTGACTGTCTCAGCGACTAATGGCCTCCCGCACAGGCTATTTGGGGCATTTTTCCTCTGCTGTGAGTTGGTCTCCCTGATAAACTTCAGGACTGTGTGTTTTCCCTCATGTTGTGAGCCGTTTTTGCTGTTACGTATGGGGCTGTGTAATTCGTTTTTACTGTTCAAGCTGTGTTAGCTAAATTGATTACCTGAGTGCAACGGTTGGTCTTTGGACTGTGTGAGGAGTAAGGAATTTGGCTTGGTTGCTTGATAAACCTGGTGCTAGAAACCACACAGACAAAACTAGAGGGCTGTCCTTCTTCTCCATCACCCCTGAATAGCACTGGAAGGGAATGCAGGGCCTGAGGGACTGTGTAGCAGAGAAGGGACTGATTCCTTGTGTTGGGTGTGGATGGGTGTCTTAGAGGTCAGGCTAGTTTTGGTGTAGGTGTTCTTGGCTTTGTAATGAGCTCACCAGCTTAGCAATTTTCCTTCTCCAGCTCCTTAATGGCCTGATAAACCCAACTCTGTTGGCTTGGCTGTGTGTTTGGACATCCCTGGCTATGTGTAAGCCTGCTAGTTCCCTTATTCCTGGGAGAATCATGCCCAGCTCGGGGGTGGTAGCATTGCTGAGAGATTAAGGAGCACGCTGGCCTATGGTTGGGTGGAACGTTGCAGTGACGTAGCTGGTTGCGGAGCAAGGCGTTCATAAGATAAGTGATCTTGTGTATTTTACCTCTGCAACTATATCTCTATTAATGAAAATAATGAACATGTTGAAGAATGCTTGTCTAGATGCATGTTAATTCCGCTGTGCAAGGATAATTAATCATAGCTGTGCATAATCTACAATTGTAGTTGTGTATGTTAAATGAATTGCATTTAGGCATGTTATACTGCAGTGCATTCTCTCTTTCAGCATTTTGTTTTATGAAATTTTTAAGCCTGTACATGTTCATGGGCACTTAGCCCGGTCTGATAAAGCTCGTAGATCGCGTCCTCTTTGCCGGTCAGAGGCTTGGGGACGTGACATTAGCACACACCACTCACACACTCAAGTGTAGCGCATAGTTGAGGAAGGAGAAGACACTAGGGATAGACAAGAAGAATATTACTACTGTCAGGAGTGCATCTTACTATTTTGGGGTTTTACATATTGTGCTAATTCTATCTCTGAGGAAGTTGCAGGGTTTTCTCCATTTATGGTTTCCTCGATGAAAAACACTATGTCCATTGTCTCTTGTGTTTGATTGCTGTACTTGTTATTCTCTCAGTAAAGATCCTAACATAATGCTAGCTTAATGTTGAAAAAATAACATGGTATAAGAGCTAACCTGAGAAGAAGACACTGTGTAGCTGCGGGAACTAGGGCTTCCTAGTTTGTGGATCTTCCTCCATATATTTTCAGCAAAAGTAAGGTGGAATAACTCTCCTCCTTAGGGCACATCTTTCTATCGAAGTAGAATCCAATTCTGAGGTTTTTCAGTTTTGGACCTGTCACTACTGTTGGAAATTAGGGCTTTTCACAGAAGAGGAATTTTTCAGTGAGCCCAGGCCTATATTGATATCCTCCCCAAAATCAAAGTTAGGGACAAATTTCAAGGCATTTGGGTGGACAGAACTTTGAAAAAGAAAAACCCTAATTTTCCCTTGAACCAGCTCTGCAGGATTTTAGCTCAAGTTTTAGATCCGACATCTTGAACCTGGTAAGATCTAAAATATTTTGTATTTCCATTTGAGGTTCTCAGTTAATATGTCTCATCATACCAAGCTTGATGAAAAGCTTGAGGGAGCTGATAAATTCTGAGCTTGGAAGTATAGGATCTCCCTAGTCCTAGAAGAAAATGAATTAGACTCCTACATCCATGAGCAGGTTCCATGTCACATGCCCCAATTTTGTAAAATAATGTTATCTTATTTTGATATTATTCCCAAACATTATGTTAAATTTAATACTAAGTGGAAACTGATGACTGAACAGAGTCAAGGATGTGGAATGTAATTCTAAATATTTATTTTTTACTAAATAAAAATGGAGACAACATAATGGGAGAGCTATTAAAAAGAGTGTTACTGGTCAAGTGGTGGAAGGAACTAGGTGGAGAGCAAAAAGACAAGTGGCAGCATCCTCAAACACTTCCTATGTTGTAGGTGGCAACTTCCCTACATTTGGGGTCATGATCCCCCAAGAAAGTGGGATCAGAGCAGGTGGCTCAATTAATGACAATTAACCCAAAAAGAACTAGGCAATCTTATTAAAAAGTGCCCAATGTAGAGAGCTGGGGGGATGCTCATTTTTCCAGGAGAAGAATCATTCAAGTGAATGCACTTCAAGGAATTTATTGGGAAAGGGAAAATTGAAGGAGGGTGTTTGAGGGGTAAACTGTAGGAAGTTTATCTAGTGCAGCTTGCAGCTGAAGATTTTACTGGAGCATGCAAAGTTGGTATTGAGTCTCGGGACTAGTACCTTGTTGATTGCCCCACCTAGTTCCAGCCAAGCAGACCAGAACGGGCTCAGGGGTTTTGAGAAGTCACTGTTTGAGTGCTCTCCAGGATTTGGTAGGGAGGAACGGCCTCCCATTGTTGTTGTCGTCCAACTTTTTAAACAGGTTTTATTATCTTTTAATTCCTGTATTATGGCTATTTTCTATGTATGGTCAGTAAATGAATGATGTTATGATATGCTTTGTTAAAAATTCTTAGTCATTCTAGATTGAATCTGTATTGTGAATGAAAGATAAACCCCACTTGTGTTTTTCCCCATCTGAAGTAATCCAGATCGTACTCTAGCACATGTAGCTTGTTTAAGTAAATAAAGTATGATAAGATTATAATGAATTGAATATTCATGTTCAACGGAATGTTACTTTTCAGTAGATAGATGCTTTCTAAAATATTGTAATTTGTTTGCAGACATGTCTTTAGAAATAGACTGTGCAAATAGTAGGTTAATACAAAATTTTACTTATAGTATTGACTGATAACAGTAGGTAAATTTTTTATCAATTCTTTTCTACGCAGTCTTTATTTACATAAACTGTACCTTACTTGGAAATAGAAGACTTAGATTTGTCAACTGGGTATTAATAGTTCATACTATGCATAAGTATAAATATATTACTGATAGCTTTCCCCTTTAGTAATATTAAATTTTCCTGTATCTATTGGAATTATAATTAAAAAAATATGATAAGGATTTCAGTAGTCCTCACCAAGCTTAATAGTTTTAGGATAAAAGTAAGTTAGGGTTAAGTAAATTACTGTAAAACTATATTATGATTTTGTAGAACAGTATAAACATAAAGAAAATGATATAATTAATAACTTAAGAGTAATTTTAACCGAGTCAGGGTTTTACAGATTAAACCCTAACCCTTTGAAATTCATCAAAATATTCAAGATTTCCATCACGGCTGAGAGTACAGCCTTTAATTTTAAACATATCAAAACCAAATAAATACTCACACAGAGTTATCTTCATAAATTCTCAAAATGGGTATAAACCCTAATTCTTTACAGAGTGTGGCTCAACGACCAGCTATCAAATACTTATTGCAGCGAATCTATTTTCACTAGCATACTTCCAAAACTGGTAGAGAAGCTAAGCTTCAACCAAAATTACTACACTCATAGAGTGCTATCACCCTGTCAAGGGTCGATTTTAAAGATACAAAATATAATAACCTGTAAACAGCTCAAACATCACAATTTAACTTGTGGCGAAACAAGAAAGGGTATTCAAACCCTGGAAAGGACCAACGACCACCTTAACTGCTTCTAAGGTGAGAACCTATCTTTCAAACCACGGGGCTTACCCGAAATGAAGCCATGAGCCATGACTGGTGCAAGGTTAGACTTGTATTTCTGTACAAGTTACACCTCTTTGTTTACCTGCAGCAAAAATGCAAATCCCTTGTCAGGATTCTTTTACTTGTGAAAAGATTAAAATAATAACTGTAAATAAATAAAAAAAACTTGTTGAGTGTAAAATAATGGGTATAAAAATCATACCTGTCGAGGAGTAAAAGTGAGCTGGGTCGCAAGCATCATCACCTACCAATGACACAACGGAGAACCTATTAACCCTTGAAAACCTCACACAGCAGCAACTACAAAGAGCCGGAAAGAAATATGAAGTTTAACAACTACACAGCCATTGGGGAAAAGGTTTCAGGTAGCAAAAGAAATTTCAGCGAAGGAAGAACAGCTCCACGAATGACAAAGGAGTTTTTAACAATCAAAGCCACTTGTGAGAGAACGGAAACAACATAAAAGCAAGGTTTCGGGTGGAAACAATCCAGGAAACACCGGTGGCCATGGAAGGCGAGCCCTGGAGTAGCGTGAATGGCGAGATAACTACGCCTTAGGTGAAGTATTTGGGTGTTTCATATGCCTTACACTTGGACAGGATCGCTCCATGTATCTTGAGAATTATTTCACATTCGAGGGTCGTGTTTCCATAGTTCTTTTGCATGAGAATTACGTTATTACGCGGGGTAAAAACCTTATCAACTGCCCAATAGTATGAAGTCAAACCCTAATCATCATCATAACAAATCATTAACACTTAATCACAAATCATTAACGTTGATTAGTTTACGTTGATAAAGCTTGAACCATGTGTATTTACGAGTTTAAAACCCGACGTGGATTATGCCAAACCCTCACCACTTTAATTCATATTGTTATGTTATACTTTATCTTAACGTGTCGAGTGTTGGCATACTCACTCTCTAGCTTAGTTTAATAAGTTAGATAGCATAGGATACGTGTTAAGATTGTAGATTTAGACTTGGTTAAGTCTTTATTATGGTTTCCAAGAATGCTTGTTAACTATTACAAGACGTTGGCAACTCTAGTAAAAGGCTCAAGTCCCACGAGTTATGCCTTGAAACTTGAACTCATTATAGTCTAGTATGTAAATGCATGGTAAGTTAACCTTTATTAAACCACTCCTTATTAGAGTTTGGGTTAAATAGACCCTTTTGTTTTAAGTCTAACTTTTGTATAAATATCTTATATAAATGCCAAGAAGTTAAGGCTAATTTCGATTTTGTGATATTAATAGACTTTTGTAAATTATTGGCTCATCAAACAAGTTATTATAAACATTTAAGAATGATAAATGAGTTGATAACTCCTATAGCAGTGAAAACTATGGAGTAGTACATTTTTAAAGATATTGGTTTTATCACAAGAATATGTCGCAAAGTTATACGGCATTACTTGTTAACAAATGGGAACACTTCATTTTGGTTTTATGTTCATCAATTTATCTAGTGGATAGTAACATGGTTATATAGATAAAACTAATGTTATGATAAAAAGCGATCCTTTTTACATTTTTAGAAGTAAGTAAAATTCAGAGTGAAACTATAGGAACAAAGTATGGGTAGCTCTAAGCTCTTACAGAGAAAAGCTTGATGGTCTTAGTTTCTTAATTTAAAAGTTATTATTATTAATGAGATATTTGGCTATGAGTATCCTAAAAATAAAAATAAATATAATAACTTTCAAGGGCAATGATTATCCAAGCCAGACCAGATAATATTGCAAAAATATTGTAAAATAGAATAATTGCTTATGAGTATGTTCAAACACTTAGACCAAAGAAGAATTCACATATCTAATAGTCTAATGTTAAAGTCATAATTATACTATACCAACATTATACTTCTTTTAAGCTTGATTATCTGTACAAAGGATGTAAGTCAAATGATTTTACCTTGTAGTAGATGTCTAGTATTTAACAGCTTAATGTACTAAGCTTCTTAATTTGCAATTTAATTACTGCTGACATTAATAAATATTTAAAAAATATATATATATATATATATATATATATATATATATATATATACTCAATCGATCATACCTGTAAAAACCTGTAAGAAACAATATTCATCTGCATTAGCATGAATGCTAAGTAAGCCCTGGATCTAAAAGTAAATTCCACCTACTGACATGAAGAGCTAATCAGTAATCTGAAACATATATTACACAAAAATATTTTTATTCTTCTATGAAAAACTAAATTGTTAAGAAACCACTTACTTGACTAATATTGAGGTTAACTGTTAGTTGTTAGTACAACTGCAGGTTTTAACATTTATTGTTAACTCGAAAATTTTTAAATTTTTGCAAAATTTTGGGGTTGTGACATTCCAGTTCCAGAGGGAGATGAGGAAAAGGCCTTACATAAGAAGAAGATGGTTATGGAAAAGAGGATCATTGCTGATTCTATCAAGGATCACCTTATCCCACATGTGTCCTCTCTCAAGACACCTAAAGCTATGTTTGATGCCCTAACCAAATTGTTTGAAGGGAAGAACATAAATCGGAAGATGAACCTGAGAAACCAACTGAAGAATGTGAAGATTCATAATGCAGAAAAAATTCAGTATTACTTCACAAGGGTTTCTCAGATCAAAGAGAAACTAGAAGCAGTTGATGAAGAAGCGGAAAATGCAGAAATTGTAATGACTACATTGAATGGCCTTCCTAGGTCATGGGATTCTTTCATCCAAGGAATCTGTGCTAGAAAGAAGTTAGTCAAGTTCAGCAGACTATGGGAAGAGTGCTCTCAAGAAGAAGCTCGGATAGCAGTTCGAGAAGAGAAGATGGGAAGTGAAGACCAAGCTCTCACAGTACACTCCATGTCTCACTCCAAGTCAAGCAAAAGAAGACCTCATAGCTCCATAACTAAGCACTCTCACAAAGATAACACTAGAAAAGATGCATCTAGGATCATATGCTATACATGTGATGAAGAAGGACACTATGCAAGGAATCGTCCTAAAAAATAGAAGATAGTAAAGAAGATCAACAAAAGAAGACATCATGCTCATGCTGCAGAGGATGATGAACCATCCAGGAAGAGATCCAGATATGAAAGTGAAGATTCTTCAAGCGAGGATGAATATGTTCTAATATCCGCTCTCACAGGTAACATTACTCATGGAAGTGATGATTGGCTTATAGACAGTGGGTCTTCCAAACATATGATTGGATTCAAGGAATCCTTTGTGAGACTGTCAGAACATGAATCACCTCACAAGGTAAAGCTAGGAGATGACTACCAATATACAATTAAAGGTATTGGGAAATATTCATACAAGTTAGACTCTGGAAAATATCTAACAATGAAAGAAGTATTGTTTGTGCCAGGACTCAAGAAGAACCTTCTCTCCATATTAGTATTAGATGCAAAAGGAATGCGGGTAGCATTCATAGATGGTCAAGTCATCATGTGGTCAAAAGAAAAGACTATAGATGATGCGGTAGTGATTGGAGAACAAGAAGGAGGATTGTACAAATTAAGGGGCCATCCAGAACAAGCCTTGGTCCATAACATAGTAGAACCAAGTGAAATTTGGCATAGAAGGCTTGCACATGTGCATTATAGAGCACTACCTATTGCAAGCAAAGTTGTTGAAGGTCTTCCAGAAATCCAAGCAAAACATGATGGGGTCTACAAAGGATGTAGAAAAGGAAAGAATACAAAGAAGACATTTCCAAGTAGTAAGAGCAAAGCAAAAGGAATCTTGGAAATCAATCACTCTGATGTATGCGGTCCTATGTCATCAAACTCTCTAAGCGGGTATGCATAATATGTTTCTTTTATTGATGAATTTTCTAGGAAGACATGGGTTTACTTCATGAAGAACAAAGACGAAGTATTCAGTAAGTTCAAAAAATTCAAAGCCTTGATCGAGAACCATACTGAAAAGAAGATCAAGACCATTCGATCAGATAATGGCGGAGAATTCACTTCAAATGAATTCAAAGAGCTATGCAAAGAATAAGGGATTAAGAGGGAGTTGTCCACTCCTTATAATCCACAACAAAATGGGATTGCAGAATGGAAGAACATAACTATCATGGAAGCTGCAAAAGCAATGTTTCATGATCAAGACCTTCCTATGCATATTTGGGTGGAAGCTGCCAGAACAACGGTGTATGTACAGAAAGAGTACTTGAGAACAAGACTCCTGAATAAGTCTTCTTCGGCAAGAAACCAAAAGTCAGCCATCTTAGAATATTCAGCTGTCCTATGTACATCCACATTCCAAAAGAGAAGAGGACTAAATTATATCCTTCAGGAAAGAAGGGAATATTTGTGGGATACTCTAAAAGCTCGAAGGATTACAGAATATATTTCCCAGGATACAAGAAGATTGACATTAGTAGGGATGTGACATTTGATGAAGACACAGCTTACAACAAATCCAGAAAGAGACCTGCTGAAGAACCTGAAGAAGCAAAAGCACCCAGAACTCATGATACAACCATGAATGAAGAAACTCGAGAAGAAGTTCGAGAAGTTGAAGAACCACAAAGACATGTAGATCCACCTCTGGAGAAGAATCCTCATAACAGGAAACCTTCTTGGGTACGAGAACTTATCCAAGGTGCGGAAAGATATGGGGCTCCACAAGAGAATCATAGAGAAAGAAAGAGGACCAGATCCTGTTCTGGGTATGTAGCTTTACTATGTGATTTCATTGATAAAGAACCTTCCAGTAATGAAGAAACAACATAATGGAAAGAATGGAAGGATGCTATGATCGAAGAGTACCAATTGATCATGAAGAATGATGTTTGGGATGTTGCCCCAAGACCAGACGGGAAGTTAGTTGTAACTTCCAAATGGATCTACAAGATCAAACATGCTGCAGATGGTAGCATTGAAAAGTATAAGGCAAGATTTGTAGCTCAAGGTTTCTCTCAGAAAGAGGGAATAGACTATGAAGAAACCTTTGCACCTATAGCTAGATACACTTCCATCAGATCGGTACTTTCTCTGGCTGTAGTGATGAAATGGAAGATACACCAGATGGATGTCAAGACTGCCTTCTTGAATGGTGTAGTGGAAGAGGAAGTGTATGTAGAACAACCACTCGGTTTTGGGACACATGACAGGGAGTCTCATGTATGCAAATTAAAGAAAGCCATGTACGGTTTGAAACAAGCACTAGGACATGGTACGGCAGAATTGATAGCTTTCTATCCAGTTTGGGCTTTACCAAAAGTAAAGCAGATTCCAACCTTTACTACAAGGTTGAAGATGGAAACCCAGTGATGCTTCTACTATATGTAGATGATTTGTTCGTGACAGGTTTGGATGGGTTGATTACTGATATGAAGATAAAGATTGCTGCCAAGTTCGAGATGAAGGACTTGGGTATGATGCATTACTTTCTAGGTATGGAGGTGTGGTAGAGTGCAGATGGAATATTCCTTGGACAAGGGAAGTATGCAGTAGAGATCTTGAAGAGGTTTGGGATGATGGACTGCAAGACTATGGCCACACCTATGGCATCGAACCTGAAGCTATTGAGTGATGCTTCATCAGAGTCGGTTGATGCTACGATGTATCGTCAGATGATTGGGTCATTGATGTACCTGACGAACACAAGACCAGACATTTTCTTTGCTGTGAACACCTTGAGCCAGTTCTTGACAGATCTGAGAAATTTTCACTTGATTGCTGCAAAGCATATTCTGAGGTACCTGAGGGGTATAATTGATTATGGGATCAAGTACAATGCAAATCAAAAGATTAACATGGAGGGTTATGTTGATTCAGATTGGGTAGGCAGTGCCATTGATAGGAAGAGAAATTCAGGGTGTTGCTTCAGTATGGGATCAGGTGTGATCTCTTGGTTTAGCAGGAAGCAATCCTATGTGGCACTGAGTACAACCAAAGCAGAGTATGTTGCAGCTTGTTCAGCTAGTTGTGAGGCAGTATGGATGAGGAAGCTATTGTTTGATTTATTTGATCTCCAGATGGATGCTATTTGTATACATTGTGACAACCAGAGTTGCATGAAGTTGTCAGAGAATCCAGTGTTCCATGACAAGTCGAAGCACATCGAGATCAAGTATCACTATATCAGGGATATGGTGCAGAGAGGAGCAGTGAAGCTCCAGTATGTTGCGATGGAGGAACATATAGCTGATGTGTTGATGAAGCCATTGGCCAGAGTGAAGTTTGAGTACTTCAGGGAGAAGCTTGGTGTTCTCCAAATCGAGGTTTCCTCCAAGGGATAGTGATGAGTCCCAAATCCATTTTGACGAGCAGGTCAGATGTAAGGGTTGAGCCATTCTGTCATGGTGAGAGGATTCAATTCCTTCCATGTCAGATATGAGTGCTAAGATCCAAATCCATTCTGATGAGCAGGTTAGATGTAAGGGCTGAGCCATTCTGTCATGGTGAGAGGATTCAGTTCCTTCCATGTCAGATATGAGTGCTGGCCATTCTGTCGAGTAGGACAGATGTAAGGGCAACTGCCACTCTCCGGGAGAGTGGAGGCACCTGATCCATTACTAGGTAGCTCATTCTGGGACTGGGGGAATTTCTGACAAGGGTGGAGGATTTGGTTCCTTCCAAGTTAGATGTGAGTGCATGCAATTCCGTCGTGGTGAGAGGATTCAGTTCCTTCCATGGCCGATGTAAGTGCAGGCCATTCTGTCATGGTGAGAGGATTCAGTTCCTTCCATGGCCGATGTAAGAGCGGGATATTATATCATGGTGAGAGGATTCGGTTCCTTCCATGTCAGATGTAAGGGCAGGCCATTCTATCATGGTGAGAGGATTCAGTTCCTTCCATGACAGATGTGAGTGTGGGGCCTTTTTGATGTAATTTTAGTTTACTACATGATCATATGTGAGTGTTGGGTGTGCCTTTATAATGAGTAGGTCAGATGTAAGTGTTGGGTGTGCCTTTCTGATGAGTAGGTCAGATGTAAGTGCTGGAAAAAGACCTACCTGATGGATAGGCCTACAACTAGCATGAAAGAAGGCTGGCTCTGTAGAACTTCCTATGACGAGATAGCACCCACATGATGATGACCAGATGAGATCCAGATCGAGCTATGATCCAGATCCAGTTATGATGACTTTGATAGATATAGATTGAGTGATGATCTAGATCCAGCAGTGATGATCCAGATTGAGTGATGATCCAGATCTAGTGATGATGATCTAGATCGAGTGATGATCTAGATCCAGTGATGTTGATCCAGATCGAGAGATGATCCAGATCTAGTGATGATGTCCCATGATGATCCAGATCGAGAGATGATCCAGATTCGAAGAATGAAGATGAATTGAAGACAAAGATGACTTGAAGACTCATAAGACTCGAGATGCAGATGACTAGATGATCCAGTTGATATAGAGAAGAAGACTAGTGTTGAAAATTGTGTTGAAAGAATACCTTCCTAGTTAAGAGGGAGTGTTTATGTATTTGTAACTTCGGAATGTATTCATCTATGTATCTTATGTATTGTAACCCGGTGTTTATTCCAAGATGTATCTATTATGTAATTGAGTCATGCTTTCATGCCCCGATGTTTCGATTGGGAGAATCAATAATGTAAACAAGTCATGTCAAGTCATAGTGGGTAACCCTCCGATTGTGTAAGGGTTAAAGTCCCCGCAGTTCCGAGGCACTAGGGTTATTAGAATCTCCTAGTAGAGGTCGTCCCTAGTAGGGTTTTAGTTATGTCAGGATTAGTATAAATAGAGAGTTGGGGTCTCTATTTATCACACATCACTCACACACTCAAGTGTAGCACATAGTTGAGGAAGGAGAAGACACTAGGGCTAGACAAGAAGAAGATTACTACTGTTGGGAGTGCATCTTACTTTTTTGGGGTTTTACATCTTGTGCTGATTCTATCTCTGAGGAAGTTGTGGGGTTTTCTCCATTTATGGTTTCCCCGATGAAAAACACTATGTCCATTGTCTCTTTTGTTTGATTGTTGTAGTTGTTATTCTCTTAGTAAAGATCCTAACATAATGCTAGGTTATTGTTTAAAAACTAACAATAAGAGCTTAGAAAATTTGGAAAGGCCCTAGAATATCTTAACACTACTTTTATTTCCGTAATTCAAAAGTGGAAAATCCCTCAAACTTTGGTGACTTTAGACCCATCTCACTATGTTACTAGGGAAATATACCTTACGAATTGGGGAAAAAGGGTCATCAATATACTGTAGGTATGAATTGGAGACAACTAGTATGTAGAAACATATAACAAATAATTAGAGATAATAGGACATGCAACTTATTCCGAATGGATGATCCAAGCTCTAACTCCTCCTCTCCAATGCTCCAATATTTTTGATATTCAACACTTGCAACAAATATTATATTTCCTCAAAGTATATTCTATTGTTATATAAAGAGACATGAACATATATCAATTGCATTTGAAAGAAAATAGATCGTAAATCATAAAAGTAAAATCATACATCAAGACAATGATGGAAGGGAAGCAGTCTTTATTGATGAAGCTCAGGAAACATTACAAAACCATGTCTAAGCCATGATTATTTTGCACACCAAGACCTGAGTCCTCCTTGATCCTCTCTCCAAGAGAATCCTTCAACATAACCTTTCTCTCAAAATTCTCTTTTCCATCCTCTACCATTCCATTCCTTTTATACTTGTTTGGAGAGAAGGATTTCGAGGCTTGAGATGACTAGGGAAGTTGGGGAGGTTACCAAACCAAGCCCAACTGCCTCAACCTAATCATGTTTTTATTTTTAAACTCATCTTAATGAAACTTGTGGGTTTATGTGGAGCAACTTGTGAGTGATGCATGAGTTTCCTGAAGGAAAGTCACGATCACAACTTCTTAGAGATAACTTGTGGGTTGTGCATATGGTGACCCAAGAGTAACACATGAGTTGTTATAAGAGAACCCTCTAGTTCAAGGTAATTTCATCTTCAAAAAGGGGTAATTATGAAATAATGAGTATGTATCAAGGATCACATCCATATATAAGGTTAGGGTCACTTTGATCCATATGTCCTTTTGTGTACATACCTATGTGGTGTCATTACTCGAACGGAGAAGTTCCATTTCATGGTATAACAAATGCCCCCTAATGTGTGAGGTCAGAGGGTAGTGATGGCTGAAATACATTACAATATTTTAACTCAGAGGACTCAGAGTCAAGGTCACAAAGAAGTACCTGAAATAGACAAATCAAGGTCATTTACAATATCATCACTAAGGATGCCATGTTCAATAATGTGGAACACTAGGTCCTTTACAAGATAAATTTACATCATATAGTACATACAATGAGTTGACGTATTTTTTACAAAGGTGAATCATAGCCACATGAGAACAATAGTATATCTTCAATAGCTGGAAATAATTCCATGAGGTAGGGCACAGTATTGCACAATTTAGGTTATATATGCTATAACCCAAGGTCTTCATGCAAACCCATAGAAACTAGTACGAATCGTTCCATGTGAATACATGAGTTGAAGTCAAACATGGAAGGATACCATCAGAGTGTCAGTTAGAAAGTTGTACTGACAATCAATGCAAATGAGTCCACCAATATGGGAAGTGGATCCTAAGGTACTATCTTTGAAATTATAGGTCTTCTTCCGCATGAGTTAGTGTTTGGAAGCCATTTTGCCAAGAGGAAGGCACTAAATCCTTCAACAGGTCTCATGAGTAACTAATAAAATAGACAAAGGGAAGAATACATAGGATGAACTCAAAGATGAAATTGATAGGGATAAGGATGAATAGACACTGGGTAAAGATCATTGAACAGTGAGCACGACATAGATATGGCAGAAGGAAACTTTAAAATTTCAATGGAACAACTAGACCTATCTGCCATGTAGGAGACATTGAAAGATTCCCCATGTATTTAGGACAAGTGGAGGAGTAGTGATTCAAAGTGTTAGTTGAACTGGGAAGTAAAAAAATGGAACATGAGTATTTAGATACTTAAACTAGTGCATTGTTCGAGGATGACTTGCTGCAAACAAACTTATAATCAAAGAGTGCATTTCATTCCTTCCTTTTGTGTTAAATTTTAATGAGTCCAAGAAAGAAACTCAAGTCTTTCTTCATTTTTGATAAATCTTGAAGAAAAGAGAGAATAGTGCTTGATATGATACTGATCCGTGGATTTTACGGGCCCAAATTAGTGAATTATTGTCAGTGTTTTCATAGTTTTGAGAGTCTGAAAACTCCAAAGAAGTCTCTAAGAGGGTGCTTTTTCATAAATTTAGTCTCATGAGTCCGAAAAAGTATAAAACAATCAAACCGAGAACTCTCTTAGCTTGCAAAGAACTAAGGTATATATTTTTTGTACTTAGTTGGAAAGGTTTGAAAAAGGGGCAAACTATCACCAAACCGATGCTCCTTCAAAAGCAAGCATGTAGTCTTAGTTTAACGAGTGTGAAGGAAGGAAATATCACTCGGGATGTTCCATTTATTTACATGAGTGGGGAAAACAATAATAAACTCGATGCTTTGTACTAAAATTTAATGAGCATGGCAATGACATAAAGAACACTCATAATCTTTTTCATAGTTTGATCTAGAGCACAAAAAAGAAAAAAGTAAGCTCAAATAGGTTCCTTTTTCGTAATTTTAGTCCTCCATGCCCAAAAAAGAGATAAACCTATACCTAAATATACTCTTCTAGCTTCAGAAGAAATAGAGTATTCCTATTTTGTAAATAATCCATAGGGTAGAGAAAATGGTTAAACTTATACTATGATGGATGATCCTTCATTTCCTTTAATGAGTCTGAACGAACAAGTAACTCGACTATCTAGTGATGTTTAAGGAGTTAGACCAGGGATTGAAGATAACTCCATATGACAAGATTCTTATTACTAAGGGTAGTTTAGCAAAAGATACGATATGAGGTTCATTTTCATGTGAAAAACAACTATGAAGGCTCCCACAACCTAGAAATATGTGGCATGGGTACCTGAATCAACAATAAGTGTTCTATCTAGGGTAACCCATGTGAGGTAAGCTCTAAACCATGGAAGAAAAATGATGTTTGAAGGGAAAAAGTGGTTGCATATCGCAGTCCATAGATAAAAAAAAGGAGATCTTAGGGTTTGTCAAGGGATATGGTATAAATGCACAATGCAAAGGGACCGAATCCTATCCTATATGTAGAGGAAATATGCTCCAAATTCATCCAAAAATAATAAACATTAATCCAAATAAAAAGAAATTGACGAAAACTATATTAATATGGGTAAAAAATTTGAAAATTTCCTATAAATAGTGAAAAATTGGTCAAAACACAATTCATTTTGTTTTTACCAGAAATAATGAAAAATTTCCTTTGATAATGAAACAACTCATGTTTTGAAACCGGTGGATGGATTTAGAAACCGTAAGTTGCAGGTAGACGACCTCTTCTTTCTCTTTCATTTCATGCTTTCAATTTTTTATTTTTATGCAAATTTGATGTCTTTTGGTAAGTTTGTATGGGAACCATGTGAGTATCTCATTACAAAATCATGAGTTCACAATGTAACCATGGGTTTGCAATGGGAAACCCATGAGTGACATGCGCTGTCACCACTAGACATTCCCGAGTCCTGAAGATTGGATGTTTTAATGTAACTAATGGCTAAAAAACTTTGTTTGCAGGAAAAATGGTACTAGAATGGAGGGAAAGGGAGCATGCAGACATGGATAGAGTAGCATTGGGGGATCCAATGACATTAAATTCCCTATGATGGTGTGGGTTCTTTAATTTTTACCAAACATCAAACATGCGATCCCAATTTTGAATTTTGGAGATGTTGGTGCAGTTATGGGATCTCGAGCTAGGTATGTTTGACCTTCATGGTGAGACACTGGAAATGGCTACCGAGGACATATATTTTTTCACTAGTTTATCGTTTCCAGGGGTAGCAGTTTACTTGGGTGGCACCGACCGTGGGGGTGATCCCCTTAGCCTGTAAGATTATGTGAATACATATTGTCTTCTAGGTACATAGAAGTTGAGAAATCATTTCCCAATTGCACATATCACAATCTTTCTGCTCAAAGTGCTTGTGATCACTATTGTCCATGCCGAGGGTACATATGCACTACATTTGGCTGCATGAACCCATATGCTTATAGCGATGGAATATCCACTAGGTGTAGTCTTTGAATGGTGCTCTGAGTTGATCATATGTATGAAAAAACAATTATCAGACTGTAGGTTAGGGAAGAAGAAGAACTTTGGTTATGCTAGTATCTTGGTAGCCTTCTTTTTCGAGAGAGTGTCTACTCTGAGTCGCAGGGTGAGACTTATTCCTTCACCACCACGTGAGCCTAGGATCACATGATGGGGGGATGTATTCATTTTTTGGGGTGGTGGTAAGATCCAAGGTGGATAGGGCGATGAATTCTGTGCATGGTGGAGCCTCCAGGTGATTGCTTTAGAGAAGTTACCTTATGCTAGTTTGGATTTTCGTGGATATATCAAGTCAATTCTTCCTCCAGGAAAAGCATGGGGAGAGATTGGTGAATTTTTTCTTTTCAAATATTTAAAGTTTCATGATTTTTTCTTCATAAGTATTATATACATATATGTAACGTCCTCAACCCTCCAACCAACAAAGAGGAGACTACATTACATCAAATCATCCGAGAATCCATCCCCATGAACATGAACATACATACATATATTGCTGAAGCATGATACTCAAAACACAAAACATTTTATGAAGCATAATCATTCATATACACAACGGAAGAAAAACATATCAATCAGCATTCATGCATATACAGATCAACACTTAACATGTATATCATCATTCATCAATGGTAAATATAATTGCAGACACAAGTCAGGCAAGAGTACTTATCTTATAGAGAACTTGTTCCGCAACCAACTACGTCGCTGCAACATTCCACCCAACCATAGGCCCGCGTTCTCCTTAATCTCTCAGCAACGCTGCCACCCCCGAGTCGGGCATGATTCCCCAAGGAATAAGGAACTAACAGGCTTACACATAGCCAAGGATAGCAACACCACAAGGGTACACAATTCAGCCAAGCCAACACAGTTGGGTTTATCAGGCGAACAATGGATTAGCCAAGACAATAAAGTTGGGTTTATTAGGCCATCTAGGAGCTAGGAAAGGATAAATGCTAAGATAGTGAGCTCATTGAAGAGCTACAGACATCGACACCAGAACCATCCTGGCTTATAAAACACCCACACACACCCAACACAAGGAAATCATCCCTTTCTCTGCAACGCAGTCCCTCAGACCCTGATCTCCCTTCCAGTGCTATTCAGGGGTTGTGGAGAAGAAATCCAACTCAGTAGCTCTATCTATGTGGTTCTAAATCCACAAGGTTTATCAAGCACCTCAGGCCCTCATTCACCACTCCAATGCAGTCCGAGAACAAAACCATTGCATGCAAGCAACCAAACAGCCATTGAAGCTTTTACAAGGGAAAAAAAACTTTCTGAATCACATTGTAACCTACAACAGCCAAAACACTAGAAAAACATAGCCAAGAATCGTGGGCAAACAACAACTCCCAAACAACTATGAACCCACAACACCCAATTCCTCAATGTATTCGTTGGAGAAATTTACACAGACCAAAAAATGGGAAAAAGGAACATACTCCCAATCTCTGCGTGAGGGACAAAGATGCAACCCACAGAACTATTGATGCAATTATAGCCATGATTCAGCGATGGAAAACATAACATTAAGCAATCTGACAATGGTGGAAGAAGGCACAAACTCTACGTGAACGGGGAAGAAAAAATCACAGACTAGCAATCCACGAGAAAGAGGGAATGCAAACCCCCAAACAATGAATTGTGGATCTTTTAACTCAGTCCACATAAAGAAACTGAACAGAATCATGATCTGGTTAGTGGGTAGACCATCCGCACATCATGGAGAGTGAGAGCAGGTGTGGACGTGGTAGTGGTCTTCCTGCCAGCAAATCCCTGCCCCAACTAACAATGGAATAACTAAGGTGGTGGTGACCAAAAGAGAGTGGTGACACATGGCTCTTTCCCCATGACTCAATGTTCAACATTCCCATTCCTTATCCTTTGGAATCATGTCCCTTCTCAATTTAGTTGCAGTGAACATATCTAGTTGGGTTATTTAATTAAAATGCATGTTTACATGATGCCACAATTTGATATATACCATATGTCCTAATATACCATCGGTGACCATTCCAAACCTGAAACACGACATAACCAAATCGATGGTGGGGCCATGGCCTTTAGATTCACACCAAGATTATTTACAATATATGTATCATGTATATTTAATGCAAGCGGGGTTAAAACTGGGGTATTACATTCTCCTCCCCCTTCAATAGCACTGTCCTCAGTGCTTTACAAAATTTGAACAAAATGCTACACTGGTACCACCTCAGTGTTCCACAGGATTGAAAAAAAATGGATGTGCCAATCGCATGGAATCCTCCAGCTCCCACATAGCCTCTTCAAGTCCGTAGTGCTCCCATTGCACCTTGACCTACCTTATGGCTCAGTTCTGAAGCATTGTGACCTTCCTGTCGAGGATGCGCATTGGATCGATTTGGAGCTCTCCCTCGGATTCCACCTGAATCACATCCCAATTTATCACATGGTTAAGATCATGTACATATTTCTTAAGCAAAGAAACATGAAAAACATTATGTGCTCTAGTACTAGTAGGCAATGCAAGTCTATATGCAATAGGCCCTATTCTTTCAAGCACTTCAAACATCCCACAATATCTAGGTGACAGCTTGGCACAAATTCCAAGCTTCAAGGAAATTTTCTTCGCTTTCACTCTGAGGTAAACATGATCCCCAACACTGAACTCTCTGTTCATCCTATGCTTATCTGCATAGCTTTTCTATCTATCCTATGCTGCTTTCAGATTCTGCCTAATCTTTACGACCTCTTGCTCCATTTCCTTGAGCAATTCTGGTCCAAGCACAACTCTGTTCACCGGGTTATCCCAAGTCACTGGTGTCCTACACCTTCTTCCATACAAAAATTCATATGGACTCATCCCCAAGGATGCCTGCTATCCATTGCTATAAGAAAACTCTACCAAGTGTAAGTAATCTTCCCACTTGGTTGGTTTGTCCATCACATATATGCGAAGCATATCTTCAAGCACATGATTAACTCTTTCTGTTTGCCCATCTGTCTGAGGATGGTAGGCAGTGCTGAAGTCTATCTTTGTACCCAAATCCGCAAACAACCCCTTCCAAAAATTGGAAGTGAACTTGACATCTTTGTCATAAACTATTGCCTTCGGCAATCCATGTAATTTAAAAATCTCCTTCATGAAAATATTTGCAATGTCATCAGTCTTGTGCATAGAATTCACTGGTATAAAATGTGCTACTTTAGTCAACTTGTCTACTACAACCATGATGGAATCATGTTGTCTCCAAGTCATTGGCAATCCTGTAATAAAATCCATGGAAATAACTTCCCATTTCCATTCTGGAACTGGAAAGGATCGAACAAACCTGCTGGATGTTGATGCTCAACCTTTACCTGTTGACATTTCATGCACCTTGAAATGTATTCAGCCATGTCCTTTTTCATTCCTAGCCAAAAGTACTGCTTTCTAGCTGTAGCAATTGTCTTCTGATATCAAGGGTGACCAGAATACAGAGCTTGATGGATTTCATCCATAACAACTCTCCTCAAATCTTCTACATTCAGAATATAAATTCTGCCTTTATAAGTAAGAAGTCCATCTTCTTCCAATTTATATCCTTCATACTTCTTCTCAAGACTTTGCTGCTGGAATTTGTCTTTTACCTGCTCATACAATTCATCTTCGGCAACATGATTAACAATCTGCCACCTCAAATATGATTGGGAAATACTAAGAGATGCCACATGCATTTCCTGTACCTTCTGTCTGAGTGCATCAACTACCTTATTCTCCTTTCCTTTTATGTGCTTGATTTCGAAATCAAACTCACATAAAAATTCCAGCCATCTCGCTTGCCTAGCATTTAGAGTAGGCTGATTAAACAAATACTTGAGTCCACAGTGATCTGTTCTGAGCTCAAATATTCTACCCATCAAGTAATGTCTCCACATCTTGAGGGCATGTACTATGGCTGCAAGCTCTAGATCATGAGTGACATAGCTCTTCTCATTCTCCTTCAACTTTCTTGATTCATAACATATCACGTGCTTGTCCTGCATAAGGACTCCTCCAATCCCTTGTCCGCATGCATCGGTACACACCATAAAATCTTTCTCTGGATCTGCAACTTTCAATACTAGTGCATTGCTGAGAAGATTCTTCAACTGCTGGAAGCTTTCTTCACACTTCAAAGTCCATTCGAACTTTACTCCCTTCTTTTGCAAAGAAGTGATGGCATGTGCAACCTTGGAAAATCCTTCAATGAATCTCCTGTAGTATCCTGCAAGTCCCATAAAAGATATTACATCCATCACATTTCTTGGAGTAGGCCAATTCATAATGGCTTCAATCTTCTCAGGGTCCACTGATATACCCTCTTTTGAGATAATGTGACCCAAGTATTGAATTCTATCCCTATAGAAGTCACACTTGCTCAGTTTTGCATACAACTGATGTTCCCTGAGCACTTGCAATGTCAGTCTCAAATGCTCTTCATGCTCTTCCTCATTCTTAGAATAAACAAGAATGTCATCAAGGAAAACAAGAATAAACTTGTCCAAATACTTGCTGAAGACACTGTTCATAAGGCACATAAATGTAGCTGGTGCATTTGTGAGAAGAAATGGTACCACTACAAACTCATAATGTCCATACTTTGTCCTGAAGGCTGTCTTATGAATGTATTCATCCTTGATTCTCACCTAATGGTAACCAGACCTCAAGTCAATCTTGGAAAATACCTTTGCTCCTCTCATTTGATCAAAGAGGTTATCAATCCTAGGAAAAGGATATTTATTCTTCACAATAACCTTGTTCAACTGTTTGTAATCAATACATAACCTGAGTGTACCATTTTTATTCTTCACAAACAGAATTGGTGCTCCCCAAGGAGACACACTCGGTCGAATATACTTCTTTTCCAACAACTCTTGCAGTTGCATATTCAACTCTAGCATCTCCGGTGTACTCATCCTATAGGGTGTCTTGGACAGTGGTGCTGCTCCTGGCACAAGTTCAATAGTAAAATCAATGTCCCTCTTTGGAGGAAGCCATGGAATCTCATCAGGAAACACATCCCTGAATTATTGTAACACTTGATAGTCCTCCAACCTAGGAGTCTCATCTCCTATTGGTTCCAGAATATGAGCTGTATACAACTGGCAACCTTTCCTATAGAACTTCTTCAACTGCATTGCTGAAACATGTCTTACTGAAATTACCTTTGGAATACCTTTCACAACTACTGGGTTTCCTTCTTCATCTGTGCATTCAAAAGTCTTGTTATAATAGTCAAGCTTCACTCTGTGAGCTTCTAAGAAATCCATTCCAATGAGAACATCATAGGAACCAAGCGGTAGGACATTCAGATCCACACAGGTGATCAATCCATTCATAACTAATGGACATTTGTCTACCAACTCACTGACTTTTCTCTTAGTTCCAGTGGCTAGCTGAACTTACCAAGGTTTCCTATGCTTTACCTTCTTAAAAGAACAATTCTCCACTACTTTAGGAGTAATGTAACTGTGAGTGGAACTAGGGTCAATCAAAATATAAACAGATTGTTCAACAATCTTACCTACAAATTCAACCACAGTTGACTGATGATCTGCCTAACGGTCCTCCAGTGCTGCATAAATTCTAGGGACTGCTCTGGCTACCTGACCCACTGTTTCTGCTCCCTAAATGTTATAAGCTGGGCTTGCACTTTCATTCTCGAGTGGACAATTTCTGCGCATGTGAGGTCCTTCACATTTCCAACATTTGAGTGGACTTTTATTCTGTGGTGGCTCTTTAGGCTTCCCACCTGTCACTCCAACTGGATTACTCATAGCTTGGGATGACTGCTTCTGTTGATTCCTGAATCTAGAAGGTTTGAAACCCTTCCTCCTTTGGTCAAACTTCTCATTCTTCTTTTCCTTCCATGCCTTATGGTAATCAGGTTTACCTTTGCTTTCTGATAGCAATACTTATCCTTCCTTATTGCTTCTTCACGGGTTCTCGGCTCATAGAACTCAATTCTATCTTTGTAAGCTTGAGGAAATCCACTTACCAACCACTGGATCTTCACTTTTTCATCTCTGATGTACCGAACATACCTCAACAATTCCAAAAACTTATTTGCATATTCATCCATGGTCTGCTGTCCCAATTTCAGCTCATGGAACTCCTTAATCTTGTCATCATAATACCTATAAGAGAGGTATTTCTGCCTAAAATACTTCTTGAACTGTTTCCACTTTAGTTTCCTTTCACTGATCCTCTTTACTTGCTTGAAGTGTTCCCACCAAATGGATTCCCTTCCATTCATATTGAATATGGCAACTCTTGCCTTCATGTTTCTTGAATAATCTTGCACTTGAAAGCACTTCTTTATCCCAAGAAGCCAAGCCTTAGCTTCTTGTCCTGTCTTTATCTCACCATCAAATGTAGGAGGTTTAGCTTTCCTAAATTCATCTCGAGAACGATCCCTATGGTGCCTTCTTCTTTTCCTTTTATGAGAAGATGAACTTGTATCTCCACTGGATTCTTCAGAGTCAGATGGTCAACTAGAAGTCCTTCTCCTTCTCCTAGTGCTGCTCTTGCTACCTTTTGGCCTTGATGCACCTCGTACATAATCTATCTTTTTCTACAAGTTTGTCAAACTTTGCAAGATGGAAGCATTCAATTGATGTTGCTCTTCCTAGGCTTTAACCAAGCTTCTCATGGTGGCTGCAACCTCGAACGGTGTCCCCTGGAATCCCCTTCCATTAGACTCGATGTCATCATTTCCATTATGGACATTTTCTCCCATGGCATCTTCTGCTCACTCATAAGAATCGCGAGCATCATACCCATCATGGGTTCTTATGACTAAATCACCTCTTGCTTTACCACACTGTTCTTTCTAGAGTACTGCTCTTGGAAGTTGTCTATAATTCTGCAAATGTGTTAGTAGCAAACTGTTAGATGCATAACATTAATATAAATCAAAACTACTTACCTTCTTCTTTTGGAAATTTATAAAACAATAATTATGCTAAAACACAAAGTTTTCTCTGTTTCTTGTTCATCGCTGTAATCCACTGATAATCTACTGAAATCTACTAAAAGGCAATTGAAAACGGCTTGAAAAATCACTAAGAAATTCCTTCGAAAAACCCAAATATCCTTAGGCCCAATCGGGCCTTCTCCCAACTATTTTTCCGACACTTCGGTGGTCAAAATTCCTAGTTCATCGGCGGTCTGTTTCTTGTTTCTTTCTGGCGTTTTGGCGGAAAACCAATCTAAAATTCTGATCTGCATCGACGAGAAAACTGACTGTTCATTGGGTGCACAGTCCCTTGAGCAGCCACAACGACGAAAAATGATATTTCTACAGTTTCTGCGGGTGAACCAGCTGAGCTTTCGATCGGCGATGTCAACTACTGCTCATCGGGTTTTCTCCTTACTAATATCCCGGTGTGTCAGTGACTTAAATCTCTAATTTCTTTCGCTGTATCGGTGAGTTGTTCTTCCATTTCCTTCCACCGTATCGGGCCTGCAGTGATCTACCATTCTGAGTTTCATCGGCGATTCATTGGTCTACCTTCGTCCGCAGTATCGGGTCCTTAGTCATCTATCATTCCGAACTTCATCGGCGATAGCATAGACTAACCATGTTGCATTGGTGGTTGGGTGTCCTACGCATTGGACGGTTAGTCCATTTTGCTTTCGTAACGGCAGCCCACAATCGAACTATGTCTTCCGTAGCTCACGACTTTGTCAGTGGTTGGAGCAACTAGGATTTTTTAGCATCAGCGCTTGAAGAACATTGGGTGTTTAGTTCTTTATATGGCCATAATGGCGGTCCACGACCTCTCTATTCCTTCCACAGCTCCGGGTCTATCGGTAGTCGGAACAATGTCCATCGACGGTATAGTTTACTAATCAGCTGCAACGACAGACGTTCGATCAACTAGCTTATCCAACGTAGCTCATCGGCAATTGAATCCTCTAAGCATCGGCGATGTGATCAACTAACCATTGCCGATGGCCGATGATTCTATGACTTAGAAATTTTTTTGAAAATTTTCTCTTTAGTATTCCGACTTCCGCCGCTTCATTGGCTCAATTGTCTCTTATTCTCCACTGATCTGAAAACTTCCTCTTCCTTCCTCCGATTCCGTCAGCTCCATCTCCCCTATCCTTCTCCGATCAAAGCAACTACTTGTCTCCACTACTGTTCACTAAACACCTCGGCATCGAGGACTGGAAGGACTAACATGCTCTGCTGGCCGACGAATTCAACACTTAGAAAAATTTCAAAAATTCTGCACCATCGGCGGTCAGAGGTTCTACCCATCAGAAGTATAGTGGTCTAGCCATTTGCAATGGCGGTGCTCAATTGGCTAATCATCTGTGATCCATCTGTCTAAGTGTTTCGATGTGTCAACGGCCAAAACACTTAGAAATTTTTTTATTTTTCCTCCTCTGTCTTCTGCCGCATCGACCGTCGGATCAACTATCTGTCGGAAGGATAGTGCCTTAGATTGTTGCAATGATGGTTATGTAATCAGCTAGATGTTTCCTATTTCATCGGTAGTTCCCCCGTCTAACCATCGACGATGAGAACAACTATCTTCCACCGATTTCCGATGGTCGGACTTAGAAATTTTTTCAATTTTTCTTTTTCTCTTTACCTTCCGATTTTCGTCCGTTGAGTGGCCTTCCCACTAAGTGCTCCACTGCATCAGCATAACTTGTTACTAAATTTTCTAATGAGCGGACATTCTGGCACTTAGAAAATTTTGTGAATTTCACCCATTTTTCCTGGTTTCTCTTGGGCAGTAGGAAACCTGCCCCTATAAACTATTTGTCATGGTCCTGTGAGGCCCAAATGCTGCAACATAAGCTCTGTCACTACATCTTCACGGCCCAGTCAGTCCCATGCTACAACCAGAGCTTTGATTGGTGAAGATGATGCTATGTTACATCAAATCATCCAGGCATACAGCCCCATGAACATGAACATACATACATATATTGCTGAAGCATGATACTTAAAACATAAAACATATTATGAAGCATAATCATTCATATACAAAATGGAAGCAAAACATATCGATCAACATTCATGCGTATACAGATCAACACTTAACATGTATATCATCATTCATCAATGAAAAATATAATTGTAGACACAAGTCAGGCAAGAGTACTTATCTTATAGAGAACTTGTTCCGCAACCAGCTACGTTGCTGCAACGTTCCACCCAACCATAGGCCCGTGAGCTTCTTAATCTCTCTACAACGCTGCCACCCCCGAGCCGAGCATGATTCCCCAAGGAATAAGGAACTAACAGGTTTACACATAGCCAAGGATAACAACACCACAAGGGTACACAGTTCAGCCAAGCCAACATAGTTGGGTTTATCAGGCGAACAATGGATCAGCCAAGCCAACAAAGTTGGGTTTATCAGGCCATCCAGGAGCTGGGAAAGGCTAAATTCTAAGTTGGTGAGCTCATTGAAGAGCTACAGACACCAACACCAGAACCATCCTGGCTTCTAGAACACCCAGACACACCCAACACAAGGAAATCATCCCTTTCTCTGCAACGCAATCCCTCAAACCCTGATCTCCCTTCTAGTGCTATTCAGGGGTTGTGGAGAAGAAAGCCAGCTCAGTAGCTCTATCTATGTGGTTCTAAATCCACCAGGTTTATCAAGCACCTCAGGCCCTCATTCACCACTCCAATGCAGTCTGAGGACAAAAACACTGCATGCAAACAACCAAACAACTATTCAATCTTTTACAGGGGAAAAACAACTTCCTGACTCACACTGTAACCTACAACAGCCAAAACACCAGAAAAACACAGCCAACAATCGTGGGAAAATAAAATCTCACAAACAACTATGAACCCACAACACCTGATTCCTCAATGCATTCGTTGGAGAAATTTACATAGACCAGAAAATGAGAAAAAGGAACATACTCCCAATCTCTACATGAGGGGAAAAGATGCAACCCATAGAACTATTGATGCAATTACAACCATGATTCAGCGATGGAAAACAAAACATCAAGCAATCTGACAATGGTGGAAGAAGGCACAAACTCTATGTGAATGGGGAAGAAAAAATCACAGACTAGCAATCGGCGAGAAAGAGGGAAGGTGGACCCCCAAAAAATGAATTGTGGATATTTTAACTCAGTCTGCGTAAAGAAACTGAATAGACTCACGATTTGGTTAGTTGGAAAACTATCCACATGTCGTGGAGAGTGAGAGCAGGCATGGGTGTGGTAGTGGTCTTCCTGATAGCAAATCGCTTCCCCAACTAACAATGGAATAACTAAGGTGGTGGTGACCAAAAGAGAGTGGTGACACATGGCTCTTTCCCCATGACTCAATGTTCAACATTCCCCTTCCTTATCCTTTGGAATCATGCCCCTTCTCAATTTAGTTGCAGTGAACATAGCTGGTTGGGTTATTTAATTAAAATGTATGTTTACATGATGCCACAATTTGATATATGTTGTATGTCTTGATATACCATCGGTGACCATTCCAAACCCAAAACATGACATAACCAAATCGATGGTGGGGCCTTGGCCTTTAGCTCTGCACCAAGATTATTTACAATATATGTATCATGTATATTTAATGCAAGTGGGGTTAAAACCGGGGTATTACAATATATATCTTATTCGATTCTAATACTTCTTTTATATGATGCATATATTGGGCCTATTCAGCTAGATATTCATCCTAGGAATTTTGTTCAACCTGTAGACAGAGCCGGGGACAAAGCCACGCTTCATATTGTAGAGGGAAACCTATCCAGGCTCACTCATGATGTGTCAACTCTGAGGATGGAGAAGATCCTAATTTCCATGCAGGAGCATGTAGTGGGAGTACTGTCATCCTGGTTACACCTACTTCAGAAGGCATTCAGGGTTGTGTTGTGTTATCGAGAGGCTGTGGCAAGGGAAGCCGAAGCTGATGAGGCTGAGGAGCCTCCATAGATCTTAGCATGTTGAGGATTATGATACTCTTTTTGTTTATTTAATGTACTTATTTACTGGATCCTCAGACCAAAACTTGATGTATATGAACCTATTTGACACACACACACACACACACACACACACACACACACACACACATATATATATATATATATATGATGTGTTATTTACACGTGTTTCTATGCATATATATGTATTATTTTTACAATGTGTGTGAAAAATTTCAGTCTACTATGTAATTAGCATATGGATTAGTATTTATGTTTTGATTTCTTAGAATGTGTTGATACATAATATGCTCAAATTTCTTTCAAGTAACCTAATCCTAAAAAACTGACGTAATAGTGTAGGATGTCTCACCTAATAGACTCCATTGAGTTTAGAGACCACTAACTGAGAGTCAAGTTTGACTTCCAAGAAGGTAATACCATGTGATATAAAATCCCAATGAGTCTCAATAACAACATTGTACTTGGTTATATTGTTAGTTGCAGGACCTAATAAAGCACCCCCCGAGGCAACTAGTTGTCATGTGGGTGCATAAATGACCCAATCAACTGAAGTTGTGTTGCAAGTGTGACAGATTGTGCCATAAGAGAACCCTATGAACCACTCCAAAGACATCTGAAACAAAACCATACCACATAAGAAACACTAACCATGAATGACCATTTACAAAATTATACAACTATAATACAAGAAAAAGAAAAATTCCTAAGCATAATACTTCTTCAGGTAGATCCCATTTTGGGGCTTATGAAGCTTGTTACCATCGTAATAAACTAACTTGTACACACCCTTCTTTAGGAACTTTGACACAATGTATGGGACTAACCACATCTATTTGAACTTTCTTGCCCCCAGGGGTTCCTTATCATGGTCATAGATCAATACAAGTTCTCCTTTCGAGAAAACCCTAGATTTGACCACTTTGTTGTATTGGTTCTTTACCTGTTTTTTATGTGATTCGTTCGTTGTAAGCACATATATGCACTGTTCATTTAGATGTTCTGGATGTAACAAACATTCCTCTAAATAAGAAGTATTAGGGAGCGTGTGAATTGCAATATTTAGAGATGGTATTTTTCATTCCACCGGTGTGACTCCTTTCACCCCATGAATGAGTTGGAAGGGTGAAAACCCTGTGGTAGTATTAACATTCATTCGATATTCCCAAAGTGTAGGATACAATGATATGGCAGTTTTATCTACTCACATTAATAGTTAGCTTCAGAATGGTTTTCAAAGTTTTGTTAACAACTTCTACTTTCCCATTCTTCTACGGGTAAAAGGAAGATGAGTGGTCAGTGACGATATGCTTTGGAATACCAAACCTGGAGATGATTTGATTGAACACAAAGAACGTTGTTGTCTCACCATTGGCCTTAAAGGTAGGCATTGCCTCTTCCCACTTCGTAAAGTAGTCTACAATGATAATGATATACTTATTCCCCCCAGCAGATGCTGGGTTGTAGGACATGGAATCCATCCCCCACTTGGTGAAGGGCCCTACCGCGATAATGGGAAATATAGGAGCAGAACGTGACTACATTTTTCTGGTGTATAGTTGACAGATATGACAATGTTTCACAACTTCTACACAATTTTTAAAGATGGTGGTCCAGAAATAATGAACACGCAAGATCTTCAGGGACATTACTAACCCAAATAAATGATCCCCACATGCTCCACTGTGAGAATAATTCAGGACAAGCTCATCCTCGTCATGGGTGAAGCATCGATATAAGATGGATTCTACACCTCTTCTATATAATTTATCTCTTATTATGAGGTGTTTTTAGCTTTTAATCTTAACTTGCATCTATATTCTTGTGAGAAGGTCACGGGACACTTCAAAGTCTGAAGATATACTAAGATATCTCTGTACCAAGGGTCACAGGTTGATATTAAGTAAATGATCTCATCAGGGAATGACCCCTATTCTATCACTTAGCTCTCATCACTCGGGAACTCTAAGATAAGTTCCATGAACACCAAGGAATTTTTTGACTTGATAGATTGAAAATATAGGTCAAACTATTGGAGTATGACAATCAACTTATTAAATTTTCCCTCGATTATGCGTCGGGATAGGACATACTGAAATGGATTCATGTATGCAACTACAATGGTTGTGCTCAACAAAATGTAATGTCACAACCTTTAGATGACATAGACCACCTCCGAATCCAGTTTCTCTACATGTGAATATCTAAGCTCAGGACTAGCCAAAGCACAACCGAGATAATAGATGACATGCTCCTGGAGCTTTTCATCCTCCTGAACTAGCACTACATCAATTATAGACTTAGATGTAGCCAAATACAATATAAAGTCCTTCAAATAATCTGGAAGACGCAAAAGAGGTTCTGATAACAATGATTTCTTTAATGCTTTGAATGATTGTTGCGCGGCTTCACCCATAGGAATGGGGTGTATTTATTGAGAAAGAACATGCAAAATTTGGTTATCTTGTCATAATTTACAATAAATCATCTGAGAATGTTGGACTTCCCATGTAGAATCTATAGCTATCTAATGGTTTGAGGAGGAGGGAGATTGAAAATCGCCTCGGCTTTCAATGGATTGAGCGTTATACCTTTGCTAGAGACTATGAAACCTAGAATCCCCCCTGATTCGACATAGAAGACACACTTTTGGGGATTTAAGTGGATCTTATAGTTCCTACATATTTCAAAAACTAAACAAATATGATCTAGATGATCTTTTCTTTTACGAGAATGAGTCGAAATATCATCTAGGTTGGGCTCAACAATGTGCTTGATATCGTGAAACGAAAAATTCATAGCTCGTTGAAAGGTTTCCTTGACATTATTCAATCCAAATGACATGTTCTTGTGTGCGAACGTTCCCTAGGGGTAGATAAAGGCAGTTTTATGCTGGTCCTCGGGTTCAATATGAATCTGGTTATATCTTGAGAAGCCATCCATAAATGAAAAAACTTCGCTACCCGCACATGCATCGATAATATGATATATGAATGGTGTGGGGTAGTTATCCTTAGGGCATGCCTTGCTCAAATCCTTTAAATCGGTACAAAATTGTATGGTCCCTTGTTTCTTATCGACTGAAATGGGGATGGATACCCATTCCATGAGAGAGATGGGGTATATGAAACCAACCTTCAACAATTTTTCTACTTCATACTTGATGACTGCTGCTTTCTGTGGATTCACAGGTCAAATATTTTATTGAATATGTTTAACATTAGGGTATGTTATAATATCTTTCTCTATAATGGATGGGTCGATTCTTGGCATCTCCTCGTAATACTAGAAAAAACCATCACACAACTCCTTGAATAAGGTAGTATATCTGACAATCTCTTCAGGCGAATATTTTTCTCCAATATGTACATTCTCCATGACATGAGGTTTGGAAGAGCTTTTGATCGGTATGGTAATATAAAATTGTTTCATATTCCCTTTGGCAAACACCCTTATTTAGGAAAAGGGTTCACAAGATGATCAATACCTTCAGTTAGTCTCACATGGAACTTGGAGTTTTCAATCTTGCTCTAGTAGAAAATAAGACTTGTGATGTAAGTCTTCTCAAATTTTCTCGGGTCCTATCATAGCTTCCAGAATGGCTTCATCAGATGGTAAAAAAATATCTAAAAATTCAAATGAATAGGTTGAATTCTCTGCTCATGTGGGAAAATAAGCTTCATTTGACTCTTCTGAGATGGGAGGAGTCAATATGGAATCATAAGTAGCATTGAATATAGATTGGTAGAATACTTCTGCTACTAATAAGGGCACTTCAATATCATCTTGTGAAGGGAAAACCCATGGGTTAGTTCTATCTACAATTGTACAAATGTTCTTCCCTACACTAGTCATGCCTAAGTAGTTTATAGGAGCGAGCATATCAAAATTTCCCATCAATGATGTGTACATCCCAACTCCTAAAATCTCATTCGCTGGGAGCGATTGATTAATAAAAGGTATGTTAGACTTTAAAGTATCCATATGGCCCTTTTGAGTATATGACAGTTGATCAACAATCGCCAACTTTCCTTCATGTAGGAACACAAGTACTCGGAAGACGAACGATGAAATAACACACATAGCATAGGTCCAACTCCTCCCCAAGAGTAAGTTATAATCCATAGGGGAATCAACATCTTCAATTTCTACAGAGACCATTTTCCCTTCAAGTTTTATATCGAAATATGGCAGGATACCGTGCAGGCAGAAAGATGTCCCATCGAAAGAAGTCAAGAAAGTGTTAGATGAAACTAACTCATGGGATCATAGAGCTTTCCAACATGAAATAAACATTACACATGTGGATGCACCTTCATCTATTACCCTTTGTCCAATGGTTTTTCCTCCATGGATTACAGTAGTCGAAAAGGATACATGGTAAGGAAGAAGGGGTTTAACATTAGATAGATTAAACTTAGCCATCATGCTCGTAGATTCCATACTACCAATAGCCACCAAACGTGCATCATGTTGCGAAAGACAACTTTGTGGAACTTCTAAGGCTGAAATAGCACAAGGATTTTCATCTAGTTCCTCCATAAACGAGTAGTTAGAAGTATCCCTCACGTTATGATTGTGAAATGTCTTTTTGAAAACACCTTTCGGTATCTTCGACATAGTATCTGTCGATTTTTTGATTGAAAGTGGGGCTGATGTTTTATAGTCTATTTATATTTCTATAGAGCCTCAAATTTATAGTTTTTGGATCTACTCTGTAGTAAGGTATGAGATCAGACCATGTTAATATATAATTGATCGATAGAGGTAGAAATATGCATGCCCCCAATGTTCTTTGAATCACTATAAGTCACATTATTTCCTTGCAGGAATAGGTCCTTCAAGACGTCTAGTTGTTGTTGTTTCAACAAATTCTGAGCTTGATCCATTTGGAGACACTAGTATCTCAAATGATCTTCTAGGAAGAGATTGCGAGGAAAATTGACTTTCTTCTTTTCTTTTTTTCCCCCTCGGCACTATTTGTGGGTTTTTGTTTATTCTGGCCTCCCTCACCCTTTTTACCCTTATTTTTATTCCCATCAAGATGTTGAGTGCCCTTCTAGGTGTATTATGTATTATAAACATTCCAGTTCTAGGGTGAGGGAGTGGAAGCCTTAGCTTCCTTTGCTGCAACTTATTTCACTGACAATTCATGTATTTGTTTGTCCAGTGATTCTATAGTTGATGACTCAACTAGACCCACCACACCATTGACATGTGGTTCAAACTTCAGTTTTTCAAAGTCCGTATTGGACCGTGGCACCTCAGAAATAATCTCATAGAGAATCCCAAACTAGGCATAGATCAAGTCCAGTTGCTGGCCCCTGAGTATGACTTCCTCCTCTGAGGTCACTCTTGAAGTTGAAATGTCCTTATAAATGTAAGGAAATAGATATTTCAAAAACCATTCTAACAAGAATTCAGAAGGAATATTAGCTTTAATGAGCCTCTTCCTTCTTCTCGACTACTGAATATGGTCAGATATGTGAGTGACCTTATTTTTATGAAAAGTAGACAAAAGGTCTGTACCGACATCATACCAGACAGGAAGTTGGAAATGGTTAAGAAAAACATTCGCTAGGTCAAGAAACTTGTCATAGGAGGAAAACATAAGTTCAATATACCATTTTCCACAACACTATTTAGAGTTCTTTGAAAGAGCATTAGAGGAAATTTCAACGCAAAATGGGACTCCTAAGGAAAATAATAGTTAAAATAATAAAATAATATTTATTGATTTTGGAGGAAGAAAAGAAAAAATACTTTATTTTCTTCATATTTTCGACATATCTCCCTATATTTTTACTCAAATTTCGATCGGGAGAGTTTGCTGGATGTAGAATTAAATTCCACATTCATTGAGTACCCACTCAGCATACTTTTGAATCTCATCATCACGTTTTTTTGGTATTTCTTGTTTTTGGGGTAACGAGGTTCATCAAAAGTATGCCGAGTGGGTACATGTTGGATGTGGAATTGAATTCCGCATCCAACAAGCTCTCCCTATCAAAATTTGAGTAAAAAAACATGGAGATATGTTGAAAATATGAACAAAAAAAGTAGTTTTTTTTATGATACCTATCGCCAAATTTATATTAAAAAATTGTTTAAGACCTATACGATATTTCAAATTTAAATCAATTTCATTGGCTAACACATGATGACATGGAATTTGAATTATGGTTGAAAGGCCCATTTTGAGTTGAAATTTCCTCTAATGCCTCAGTTGGATCAAATCATCATTCAATGAGTTAGAGGAACACCATAAGTGAAACGTTGTGACATGGTCATTTAGATCCTCTCCAATTTTTCCTTCAAACCTGGAAATGTCGGAAGGTAGCTAATTGATAGGAACCAATGACCAAGCCAGATCATGGTGCATAGGGTCGTTCATAAGTTTCAAAAGTTATAACAAGTTTAACGTTGCCAGAAAAGGTAATATAGGCCTAGCCAAAGATTGATATTGAGGAGTTTGGTGTGAGGATGTTACGACATCAGTATTCCCAAAATATGGGGTGGGGTAAACCCCAACAACCGACTGTGAAGAAGTAGCAGTGTTATAAAATAGATTCCATTCAAAGGCCAAGGGATTGCTGACCCGAGGTGTGTTCTACTTTGTTCGACTCATTTTGACCGAAGTTGGAGTCACATATACAGGAGTTGTAATCCCCCCACTAAAAACGTGATAAGGGAGGCTTCCAATTGGTGCAAACTAAACTTGACTAGAATATTGAAAGTTGAACCATGTAAAAAGAATCTTGCTTCTGGATGACCCACCTGCATAGGTAGGTGTAGGACCTACATAAGGTGAGGATGGAGGGATGTGTCCTCCAAACCATGGAAAACATTGGACAAAGGAAGTTCAATCACTATGACCAATTTTAATGTTTTCAAGAAAAGGAGAAGATGTAAAGGGTACACTTGGAATCCTAATAACAACCATACTAGACGGTATGGTAGTGGTTGAAGGTGCCGAGGGATTGGCCACTTGAGCACTAAGAGACACTGATGCTAATGAGTTAAAGTTTAAATATACCACTGGTGAGGTAGATACATTTGGTCATGGTGCACTCACAAGTGAAGGAGAGACTCCACTGGATACCATGGTTGAAGTGGGGGTGGACATATCCCCCAAACATTCTCCTCAACTAGACATGAAAAAACTAAGAGGAACACCAATTCTAGGTGGACCGAACTGATGAAATTCTACTAACACATGATCGCTTGGGTTAGTAAGAGGTTAGTTGTAGTTCCTTGCAAATATTTGATTTATAATGAAAAAAGACTAGTTTTAGTGTATCTAAATTCAGGTTCCCCTAGAATTTCACTAATACAAGTTGATTCAAAAGAACTGTTTGTGTCTAGTCTCCACCTTTGAGGTGGAGGTGGAGGCTCCACTATTGAAAGCGAGGAAGGTTTTACAACATTTGAGACCTACGAGGAGGTTAATCCTCCACAACTAAATATTTTTAATCACACACACCTAGAGGTCAGACTATATCACAAGCAATCCATAGAGCACACTGCTAAAAGCTTCCTAAGTATAAAAATCAAGGTAATAAAAATAGATACCTTCCAAAGGAGCGTCTGGGATGATTAAGGCCCAGAACAAACCAGTGATCGAAGAACAAGTATGTGGGGTCCCATGACAAGTTTTTTGGGTGCAAGCATTTGAATCACCAATCGACCTCCCAAATTGTTGTCCAGGGTTTCATGATAAGTCCTCCCTAGGTACAATGGAAATAACCTTCCACCATCACCTGTGAAAGAGCCCTAAGTCAATATACTAAGGTTACCAAGCGTACACAAATATTTTAGTGGAGCACTCTCAGGTCTGATTGGTGTGCATGGACATGTGTTATACACCTGATTGGCACCTCTCCGTCCGAGTGCTGACATCCCTCAGGTCGGCACACAAAAGGACACTTATGGATTGAGGTTTGCCTAGTTTCATTATACCTTGGTTGATGATGAAATACATTGCCTATATGCCCAGCTGATTACTTTGCCATTTTAGGATTTTGAGTAGCATACGCGACTATATCTATTGGCATCTCGCGCATCATACGTGAGTATCATGTTCAGCAGGTCGCGCATACATGTATGCGCGGGTTGCACTTGTATAGAGTCGCGTATCATACGTGGGTTTCTCTACTACAGACCTGCGTATGGTTTCCTCAAAATTAATATTTAAAAACACAAGTTAATGGGAGATTAGTTTACTCATTTACCTTAATCCCATTAACTGCAACAACCTCCCTAACCTTCGAGAACTGCCTCATTTCCTCCATATAAATAGAGGCCTTGGGGAGGGGGTTTGAGATATATACTTGGGGAGCAAAGTTATGCTGGTGGATTGTCTACAGAATCTTTGGAGCAGAGAAAACTCAGAGTCCTTTGGTGACAGAGGAGTCCTTGTTCAGACATTGGGTTGTAACCTAAACTCTTTCTATTATTGTTAATAAAGATATTACTTCTTCCATATGTGTTTCATATCTTGTGGATTGGTAAATGTTTACATTTCAATATAATATATGATTTTCCTAATCTGCAACTATATATATGAATTGCTTTGTATCTGGAAGAGTGTTTATTAACAGGTGAAGGAGGAACTATCCTAGAGACTTTGGAAGTGGATCAGAGAGGGAGAAGCTAGCTTGGATCAACCTTCATATTTTACAAGTAAATTCCTGCTACTTTCCTATTTCCTATTCTGTGCTTTTAGAGTCAAACTGTCTGCAAGCCATGAGTATGTTGGTAACCCCCCAGACCTAGGTTATTAGGTGTATTATCCTGTACAACAACATGGTATCAAAGTCCAAAATCCAAATAGTATTGGCACCACACAGGGCCAAAAGGTGGTACTAGATGAATCCCCTAATGCACAATAGTCCTGGTATATGATCGAACGAAGTATTGGAGGGGTATCTCTGTAGATAAGTCCTCACATGAGC